>VMRN01000222.1:190689-212933 GCA_010277015.1 Poeciliopsis turrubarensis
TGGGTGGGGGGTGGGTGGGGGAGCAGGGTGGTTCATTTCATTCTTACTGAAGATTTCGCTCTTTGGATCCTGCTGCATCCGAAGATAAAAAAACAACAACAACAAAAAACCAACAGGAGGTTTCGATCCTTGGAGGAAACATGTCCTCCTCTCCGCAGCCTCGCAGTCCGCTGAGGTTTGCCGTGTTCCTGCTGCTGTTCGTGGGACCGGAGCGTGGATCGGGGGCCCACGCTGGGACGTGCCCCCCTCCCTGCGTGTGTTTTGGGGAACTTGTGGACTGCGGTCGGGTGAAAAGGGGCCGAATTCCAGACGCGATCCCGGAGTGGACGGTTCAGCTGTGAGTGCTGGAGAGAGTTTCTCTGTTTTCCGTGGAAACTTTGCTTGTTTGTGTCATTTAGGACCATGAAATGGTTTGTGCGGCTCAGTGCAGAGCAGAAAGGAGAAGAGTCAGAAATCACAGAATTCAGTGGTGCCACAAAATCCCTTGTTTCATTTGATTTTTTTTCATATGGTTTATGGTTTAAAGATAGCAATATTCATACAAGGTCAACTTGAATACTGTTATAACAAAAAGAAAACCTCTTACAATTTGGTGTGTCATCACAGACAGACCTTGCATGCCATTGGCCCAGTGATCAGAGTTGTCTCAGTTTTTCGATCATCCATCCCGAGAAATAAATGGACCGATTTTTCATAAATCTGTCGATCAATCAGCCAGCGATCAGAGTTGTCAGACTATTCAAAGGCAGCATCGATCAATCACCTGGAGGTCAAAATGGGCTCCATTTCCAGAGATGCACTAATTAGCCAGGTAGACATTGGAAATGTTGGACTGACTGCCTTCAGATTCACCAATCAGGGATCAGAATCAGCCAGGTTTTCCACAGATGAAAAGCAGAAAAGGTTTTAGGACTTTTTGCTTGAATGCAGAAATGGGAATAATCTCACCATTTGTTCAATTGTTTTTTTTTGTGTTTTTTTTTAAGCATCATTTGAAACTACTCTAATCTACAAACCTACAGAGTATTGGCATCAGCCAGGTGAAGTGTGATCGGTGCATTCCTACTTGTGTCTAAAGTCGAGCTATTTTTTTCTCCTCCTTTGTTGTGGCAGCGGTTGTAATTACAGCAACAATCAACTACCTGATCCCTCCCTTTAGAAGTAATTGAAACAAAGCTGCTGCTGTGTTTGTGATGTTTTACAGTGCAGCGAGCCCAGTGAGTGATCGGGTCGCCTCAGCCTTCAAAACAATTCAAGCCTAAGTCTGCAGAGTTGGAACTTTTTTCCTGAAGTTCCACCGTCTCGTCTCGTGTTTTTTTTTTTTTTTTTCCACTGGCTCCACAGGCTGAGTCCGTCCTCCGGCCTCCTGGAGCCACAGCAGCATGCACAGCTCTAAACTCATATTCCGTTCTGTCTTCCACTTCACAGATAATTGTCCTTGGTGATTTTTTTTTTCTTTTTTCTTTTTTTTTTTTTATGGCGCTGTGTTAGGATTTAGCACTTGACTCAGCGCCTGCTGAAATCCAGTTTTTCTCTTTTTCTGCTCTGGAAACTTGCGACTTGCCAGAGAAAACAGACCCAGCCTGCGCCTCACAACCCAAAAAAAAAAAAAAAAAAAAAAAAAGAAAAACTGGCCTTCCAAAAAAAATTGGGAGAAAAGGGGGGAAGGGGGGGGGGGGGGGGGGGGCAGGGGGGTCCACTCAGGAGGAAAAATTCTTTTCACTCTGGCATGCTAATTTACGAATGGCTCTCCAGCACATCTTAAACCCCTTAAACCGCCCGACTCTTTGTTTTCCAGCACCCCATTATTTCTGCTGAATTAGCAACACCGGGGCCAGCAGTGGTACTGATTAGGGAGGAGCGTGTAGCTCTGGGCCGCAGAAAACTCGCACTGATAGAGGAAAAAAAAAAAAAAAAAAGGATGAAGTTTAAGCCAACAAAAACAGACATGTTTTCAACTGTTAGAAAAAGGAGGGAAAAAATGTAAAATCGTTTCAGTAGAGAAAGAAGATAGCTTGAGTGTTTATGTTATTACAATGATACAATGCAAAAACAAACAAGAAATCATTATATGATGTATGCTTTTATTTTATAAAAGCAATACTTCTATATTATTTTTTAGGAATGGACCGATATGGCTGATCTCAATATCAGATATTAACACGATAAATATCGGTTGTTAATATCAACCCAGTCTTATTTATCGGACCGGTACAGACATGGTCAAATATGACTAATATTGGCCGTTACTGATGTTACTGCTGATATATTGTTCATCACTAATTGTCTTTATTTTAATCCTCGCATAATGACTCTTACAAAATATATCACATTAGCACGCAGAGGCTCTAGACAGACTAACTGACTTTGACCTTCGACCTTCTGCTGGTAGGTCATTAGAGTCATAACAGCACAGCTCCTTACAGTAGAATACAGTAGAAAATGAAAAAATCCCTGAGTCACTCTGTGGCCTGTTTGAATTAACGCAGGTGGAAACATCTTGCCGTAGAATGCAACGCTTTTTACCAAAATGACCAAAACTACAAAGGTGAAAAAGTTTAAGCGGCAAACTAATAGGACTAGGAAGCAGACCCTAGACATCAGTTTTTATGGTTATGCAGATATTAACAATATTCTATATCTAGCTAACCTTTGGGAATGTGTGTTTGCCCTGCTGTGCCCAACATTTCCTGCTGGGGGCTCCACTACAAAAATATGAGTGTCGCAAAAATTTTAACGACAGCATTTTAGCTAGGGTTAGCTAAAAAGCTCAAGCTAGCTCACGATAGCATGTAGGCTAGCACCAGCATGTTGACCTACAACATACTCCATACAGTCTAAAAAACCCATGTTAAACTCAAAATTAGCTAGAAAGCTAAAGCTATCTAAAATATTAATCATAGCATCTAGACTATCACTAGATGAGATGATAGCCTAGATATTATCATCGAGACTATCATATGTTAACAGCAAAAATTATTTTTTCGTTAGGGACTCACAGATATAAAAAATATAGATATCCGATATCCGATATTAATATTGCTATTGTAGCTGAAACCTGATATTTACAATATATACGTTTCCTGATCCTTTGGACACAGTTAAACAAATAACACCTCTGACATTGCTTCTCTACTCCAGTTAAACACAGGATAGGGTCACCATGAACACCAGAAACACAAACGGCATCAAGATGGACATAAACATCAGTTGTTAATATCAATAAGAAAGACTAAAATGGACCAATGCTGACGTTAATGCCGATACATCGTGCATTCCTCCTTTCAGTTTCACCGTGTATTTGATTTGTACAAACCCTGTTTGTGTTGCGATTGAATATTCAATGTTTCACATCCAGCTGAACAAACAGAACTGGCCCAGCGGGACAAAGCTGCAATTGTACAAAATGTTGACTCGGAGCTATTTTAAAATGCTTATGATCAATCCACCAAGTATTGCAAGTAAAAAAAAAATAGCGCTCATTAACAAGACGGAGCAAAAGGTTGGCAGCCATTGTTTCACAAAATGCCAAGTTGCTCGTTCAAGCCAATGCTCCTCCACTGTTGGCATCTTACCCCAGGTGGTGTACCTCACCGCAGCCAAGAACTGGAGAAAGTTATAGCATGAACATATAAAGCATTAACATTCCCAGTCAAGCTGCCAAAAAAACAAAACTTCTCTGTCCTTTTTGTCTGGAGCTGATATGAGCAAAAGTAGAAAAACCCCACAAATGTAATCATGGAGGAAGAACAAGAAGCAACCGAGGAAGGATTTCGTCCCGTGACTGGTTTCTGGTTGCATGGCACTCTCTGCACTCCTGCTAATTTATGAATAGTAAAAATAAATTTGATCATTTTCACGCATAAAAGAAGCATCGTCAATACTAATACATATTTTAAAAACAAAACCAAAATGCAAACATGCAACAAATAAAAAAAAAAAAAAAGTGAATATCAAATATTTCCACCAGGATTACAGCTAACAACAGTTCAACTTTGCTACTTCATTGCTTGTAGGTAATGGATCAAATTCAAAAGCTACAATTTATCTAAAGTACAGCTGGATGTGTTATTTTTATTATGAAAAATGACAAAGTTCCGTTGACTGAGAATAGGCATTAATTATAACGTTTCTCTTGAAAACAAATTCTCATTAGGATTAGAATTTTGAGTTTTCATGACAACTAAAATGTCGAATTCTGACAGCAATGTCACAATTATTGTATTTTTTTTTCCTCACTGTTGGTTCCAAGAGAGTGTCAGCAAAAAGGCTTAAAGTTCTAAAGTGTGATTCAGTGCAGTTACTGAGATTCAACTGTGGTTTCAACATTTTTTTCACGTCTTCATCACTCTGACAGGTAAAACTGAACCGATATTGACGATCAATTATTACTTCAATGTTGGATTGCTTAACTGAAGTGATGTCAGTGCTGTGGTTGTTTTTTCACTGTCAAAAAGATAAGGATACGTATATGTATCATATCAAATATTGGTCAATATCAGTTATCTGTCATAACAGCTGAAGATATCAGCCCAAATTTTCATATCAGTGCATCCCTAACCACCGTAAATTCCACAAAATATTGCGGCAGACCTTATTGCTCATCTCTCATCAGGACATTCCACACTTCATAAAAGATCAAGAGCGTACGTCCTGGGAGGTCGTCCGAAGCTCCTCCCACTGCAGGATTTTATTAGCGTTGGAGCTCCGCCCATTCAAAAACCACACGAGCACCGTTGAGCATCACACAACAACCGGCTGCAGGATCAGACTGATGTCATTTTGTTCTGGCAGATGCAGGCTGTTTTTTATTTTTTTATTTTTATTTTTGCCCTGACGCGTGATTATGTTCAGATTTATTTTTCCGTCAAACGGGAAACAAACACGCAGCCTCCTCCGCTTCCAGTGTCTCTCGGTGTGAACGGGAACAGGACGCACTCTCTCGGCTTGAAGAGAAGCAGTTTGCGGTGCCAGATAAGGAAGTGGCGCGGTCTGCTTCCAGCAGGTCCCAGCCTGCAGGCCGGGCCTCGTGTTATCTCTCTTCACTCAGAGCCTTCTTTGTGAGGGAAATGGAAGTGTAGGGTCTGTGCAAGGTTTATCTTTGGAGCGTGATAGGACACCTCCAGTGGCGGGGCGACAACAACAACTTATCGTTGGAACACGGCGAGAAAAAGAGGAGGGGACGGACGGATGGGGGTTTGTTCCAGCAGAGTAAGGAAAACTCTGCCTGATGTGTTCATGAAACCGTCAAAACAGGCCCAGAAATCCAGCAGGTTGTCTCCGAGGTACAAAAGGCGATCGTCTCGCTTTTCCCAGCATTACAAATACATTAGTAGTTAGGTCCCCCCACTATGTTCCCCTCCTATAAGAGTTTCTTGATGGATTCCAGATGAGGGAGGTATGAAAAAAGAAGAAGAAGAAGAAGTGTCTGGCACCACAGCGTTGATCGTGCTCAGCAGTGCCAGAAACGCCGCCGCTTTATGGTGCATGAGGCCCCTCTTGCCAGAGTTCTGCTGCTGGTTTTAAGGCTCATTTTTAAAAACAGGCAGCAGACACAAGAGCACAGCCCAAAGCCGGGCCGCAGCCAAGCCCAGGACCGGACCGGGCCGGGCCGGGCCGGGCCGAGTGCAGCCCAAACACGAACACGACTCAGACAAAAGCAAAACACAGCGCCGGACACACAAGACGCAGTCTGTGTGGGCATGCAGCAAGTCCTGTGTCAGTGTGACTCAGTCGACCTTACAGTGCAATAACTGCGAGGAAAATAGGATGGCGGCCGAATATTTTCCAAAATGTTCAGTGGAACATATAATTGGTGTATTTCTAAAAGCAGGAACTTCAGCAGTTATTCCTGCTGCTGGCACCAGAAGCCAAAGTATTGATTATTACAGTTCCCACCCCTGATCGGTGACCTCATCAACCAGCAGAAAATGCAGTTCTGCATGTGCTTTGACGCATAAATGGGAATTGTTTTGTAATTCTGTGCTTTTCTGCCTGATTCCAAACTACAATCGCTCAAAGATTCTACAGTCGATAGGTCAGGAGGTCAGGAGGTCAGGAAACCCAGAGATCAATAACAACCTGGAGAAGCCTGAGTGGCTCATCTCTCTTAATAATCTTAAAACATTTTTTTATGTTATTTTTCATTCTGACACAGTGAATCCAGAAACACATTTTCCAGATAAGTTCTGACTCAGCAAGTATTTACCTCACGTGACTGATCATCTGTCCCTGCAGTTAGAATCACTTGCATTGCATTTTTTTCCCTCCACGACTCTCGAAAGCTTGCAACGTCACCAATGCTTCGTTGACATGACAGAAAGATTACAATTTGCTCTGCAATACATTTCCAAAAACCTCTCTGAGGTTTTCTGAGATTTTCTGAGATTTTCTGAGATTCGTGCTCTGTGCTCGTTTGTAACGTCTGCTTCCTGTTTATTGCAGCCATGCGCGGCGTCAACATCTGATGAGATCACGCTTTGCGTTGCCTGGTTGATTCGCTCCAAACCAGTAGATAGAAACGCGGCTCACATTTCTTTGGACATTTTGAAAGTTCGCTCAAAAGTGACGTGAGGATGAAATGGAAACGTAGCCACTGAAATGACTTTAGACTGCAGGACTGTAAAGTTGACGCCCCTAACAAGTCCTTGCACGTTGGTAAGCCGTGATACTGGCAACAATCTAAATGTGTAAAACATAATGGACGATGCACCGTCTTCTCAACACAACTTTAGACCATAGAATGGAGAATTTTGTTGGTTTTGAACTTCGATGTGCCTTTCTTCCAGTTCCCAGCCTTTGCCTGTTAGTAAGGCAGAAAGCTGTTAATGTTTTCTGCAGGTCATTATGGAATATTGGAGCTTGTGAAAAGTGCAGCGCATTGATGTTTACTTCTTCCTCCTTTCACAGGGACTTGAGCCATAACAAATTGCAAGCGCTCGATGGGAATTTGTTTTCCAGACGGCCGCATTTAAAGGAACTGTAAGTGCTCTTGGTGTTCGCCGGGTTTTCCCAGGTTATTAATAGTCTTTTCTGTCCTCCGATGTACTAAATCTAGGAATCTATTTCTCTTGTCTTACTTCTACAGAAAGCTGAATCACAACAAACTGGAGGCAATACCAGACCTGGGTCCTTACGCTTCAAACATCACAACCCTCATTCTGTAAGTAAAGGCTTTTGGATAACCATTACATTAGTCTGTTGCCGCCTCAGCCTGGTTTCGATGGTCGTTCTCTGCCAGGACTATTACAGTTGGTTAAACTCATGAGTTGGGAAGTTGTTTCTCCCAACTCAGCCAAACCCGACTGACTGGGCTGGTTCCCAGACTGGCCAAGTGTTTGCAGACAAATGTCACCAGGACCATTGGAAACATTTGTCTTCTGTCTGGAAAGAGACTTCAGCATCAATTTAGTCCCACTCTTTCGGAGGAGAAGTACCAGAGATCAGCTTTCAGACAATAAAAAAAAAAAAAAAAAAGCCTCTTGACTTGTCATATTTTATCCCTTGCAAACTGTGAGCTCGTAATCGTCTGGAATCTTGTTTTGCAAGACGTGCTTTCAGAATCACACCAGATATTAGTCTGTGAAACCTCAGCGATTTTCGTTTGGTCTGTGGCGCATTTCTCAAAACTACCCAGTGTGAAGTTGTTGCGGAGGAATGTAGATGTTGCTAGATGAGGCGTATTCCTCATCAAGCCCTGACACGACAGTGGGCAACAGCCGCAGGCCGCTGCAGCCAGCCAGTCAGTCAGTCAGTCAGTCAGTCAGTCAGTCAGTCAGTCAGTCAGTCAGTCAGTCAGTCAGTCAGCCAGTCAGTCAGTCAGTCAGTCAACAATTTGCTTGTAGTTTTCTTAACGAAATCTCACCTCCAGCGACAATTTAGTTGACAAAGAAAAATAAACATGAGCTGGTTTGCCATTCTTCAGTCTCCAACAGAGTGCTGTTCCAACAGGGACGTTGATCCTCCTGCATATGGGTTGGGTTACATTTTAATCCTTGCTTGGCTTCTAATTTGGCAAAGTGGCTCAGATACATTAAAGTACCTCAAGTGAACAGGTATGCCCTTCCCTTAATGGTCATAAAGGAGTTTTAGCATTTTAATGAGCACACCAAGTGACTGAAGCTCTACACCTCTGAATTTCATGATTTCCCTACAGTAATATAATGTAGAACAGTATTATGTTATGGGGCAAAATGTAATACTTTTTATAGTCTCCATGCCTGACGTCCGGTCATTCACTCATAAATAGGCAATACGCGGGACTCCACTTCCTCTTGACGATGGAGAAGAGGATCGCTGGGCACAGTCACTCAGAGAGTGACATGAGCAAAGAGTCGTCTTGTAATCGGAAAGTTGTGAGTTCAATTCCAGCTTTCTCTGGCAAGGCACCGACATCCCAAGGAGTGTTACGGTGGATGAATGTGTGCGGCAAAAGTGACCCAGTGATGCACAAAAAACTCCTAACAACATCAACAAATGATGTTGCTCTTACATCTTTACAGGCGCACACCTGGAAGGATTTCTGTTTTTCAGATTTGACAAAGAATTTCTGAAGGCCACGATAAGCTCATGGTCTTTACGTTGGCTGAAAACACGCAGCATTTGCTATGAATCATTCGTGGAGCTGATGAAATGAAACGAGTTTTCTGAGACTGCGTTCACACCAGCCCTGTTTAATCCGCTTTCACTGAACTCTCGCCCGGTTTATTGCAGGATGTGTGAAAGCGGAACCGGACTCCGGTCCACCTACAATCCAAAGTCTGGGTTCAGTTGAAGTGAACTCTATTAGATCATTTAAATGCCTAAAATGATCTTCGCAGTATGTATCTCTTTTCAAAGTTTTCCTCAATTTAGACATAATTTGTCATTGGAAAGAAGAAGAAATATAACAGAAATGAAAGTAGCCCAGATATGTCAAGTTAAAGCAATGCAAGCCTCATCTGGCCTACAAATAAAACATTCCATATATTGTTATTATGGAGTGCCAGTATGCCACACCATGTATCCCATAATGCTTTGTAATGGCTAAGCCAACCTGTAGTTGTGGGAGTTTCTGTTAGGGCTGCAGTGGCTGTTACCAGACACATGCAGGAGGTTTTTGTGTGGAACTAAGTGTCCAGTGCAACGTTTTGTAGAGCAACTTCAAAACGTGACGCCAAAATCAAACTATCATTAAACTCTGCAGTTTGGGGGAAAAAAATAAGGTTTTTTATGCAATGAAGGTCAAACCAAAACCCTGTGTAAGTGTGCATTTACATAAAGTAAATTTAAATAATAATCTAATAAATGCACATACAGTAAGTGACTTATAGCACAGCAGTGAGCGTTAGAGGCCGCTTTCTTATCTGTTTCTTTTAATCAAGGCGAACCATGTTATGATTTAGAGTGTGCCAAAGTGCTCTCGAGCCACCTATTATTGTCCAAACTCAGATTTGAAATGCACATTCATTTTATTGGTTTGTGTTTGAAAAACAAAAAACTGGGACAAGAGCAAAAGTTCAACTTGTTTGCTTTCACATGCTATCTTCATCAGCTATCACCTCTTTCCCCCTAACGTTCAGCAGTTCAGTGTGATTTCTTCTTTTTTTTTCTTCTTCTTCTTCTTCTTCTTCTTTTTCCACCAGTGGAACATTTTTCCAGAATTTCTCTCTCTCCTTCAAGCTGGGAGGGTTATAAGGGGGGGGAAAAAAAAAGGACCTCAGGGTATCAAATACCACTTATTCAAACAGCCAGTCAGACATAGCGGCAGCGCTCGCCGACTTCTTTGACCTCGCAGCTTAGAGTAAAAACAAATGGCAATAACCCTGCAGCTGGTAGTAATTGAGTCGTGATCATCTTAATTAATTGAACAATTTCCTTGGAATTTATGGTGGGGGGGGGGGGGGGGGGATTGAGGGGGCTACGGACCCCATCCTCCAGCCCCCATCAAATCCCGTGGGTTCAACAGAACCAGAAGGGTTCAACGAATGACCGTAGAGATACCAGGTTAGATCAGGCCTACATAGGGGCTGAACGTCTTGGCATTTCATCAGAGATTAGGACTTTGCTGAAAACGAGAATTAGAAACCAAAACAAGTATCATAACAATGTTTTATGGCGTTTCTATGAAATATGTGTGATAAGAAGTCTGGAAGAACCCCCCCCCCCCCCCGAGTTTCCATCAGTCGGTTTGAAGATTCGAGACAACAACCAGCCCCTCGCGCTCTCAGAAAGCTGCTTTAGCTCGGCCAGCCAATGAGCTGAAACGCAGAGTCTCGTGTGTGTAAGATATCTGACAAGTTTAATATGGCGTCTCAACAATGAATGCAGCGCTGGTTTTCATTACCGGCGCCACGGCTGTGAGAGGGAGTCATCAGATTGCGCTTGAAAATTCTGTTCTTTTTCCAATAGGAAATACCACGCAGACACACACACACACACACACATCCACACACACACACACACACAGACACGCACACACACACACACACACACAACCCAGACACACCACGAGTGAGACGGCTTAAAGGGAGAGAGAAGAAAAAAAAAAAGAAATAGCTACTTTCCGTTTGAAAAGCTTACTCTATTAAAATTATTTGCTGCTTAGTGGACACGGCTTTACTGAAAACACATGTCAACAACAACAACAGCGTTTGGGAAAGGCTCTCACGATTTCGCATAGTTTGACGGTTTGTGGGGTCTGGTCGAGGGCCCGGAGCGCTGCTAGATCCTGGCAGGTAGCAGCTCGAGGGAACCAAATCGTGCTTGTATAACAAATGAGAATCTGGGACATAAACCCTGAACGATTATTAACAGCATCTCTGTTCCAGTCATTCACAGCCTTTGCCTATCTAATTTCCCGCTGGTATAATCTGGAAGAACGAGTCGGACCTCATGCAGCAAACGTTCTTCTTCTCCTCCTCCTCCTCCTCGCCTCAGTGACATGAAAACTGAGATGCACTTTAGTCTGAGAGCTGAGGGTTGTGGTGTGTGGAGACCCCTCTGTGATTCTCTCTATGAAAAGGTCTTTCATTGTGCTGGACTGCGGCTGCAGAGCGCTCCAGAGAAAGGCATGTGTCAGTTACCAGCATCAGCAGATACCATAGTTTTAGGGATACAAACGATTTCTGCCTTTTCCCGTTGAAAAAAAAAGAAAAAGTAATTACTCCGGGGGTGTTCAACTCAAATCCACGTTGGGCCAAAATGACACACAGCTTGCTTTTCCTCTGTTTTGTGGCTTTTATTAAGCTACAAAAGCTACAAAACAGAGGATGTGCTGCTGTCTGGTTTAACTAACGTGAGAGGGGGGCCCAATACGGGATATTTAGGGGAAAATAACGATACGGCAGGAAAGGAGGTGAAAAAAAAAACCCAAAACGGGCAGGCCGAAGCTACACCTGCTGTCTGAACTGACTACCCACCTCAAGACCAGATTATTGCTGTTCAGAGCTGATTTTTCTGATGACGTACTAACCCCGGCAAATGTCACCATTTCTAAAAGTGAACGCTGGCTATGAAATACCTCTGAACTGTGCGAAGCACTGAGCGGCGGAGGACTGGGCCTGCAGTCTGGTGCACCAGAGGGACTCTCTCCCTCGCCTGCTGAATCCCCACACACAAAGACGGCACTGTACAGCTCTGTTTATAACTAAGCAGTCCCTGCACTGCAATTTAGGAGGCGTGCAGCTCAGGAAATTGCTGGCCTCTGCCGAGGCATGCTTTCACTGAGGGAATGGTATTCATCAGCCAAGTAATTGGTGGGTAACTTTTTTTAAATACCTTGTTCGTAATTACCTTATAAACAAAATAACACATCGCTAAACCTGAGGGTCTGAGCAGCGACGTTAGTCATGTTCAACAATTAGCTTCCTGTTAAATATATGCAAGCAGCATCAGCTTGGAGGAGAAGAAGAAGAAGAAGAAGAAAAAAGGGGCATGTCAGAGAGTTTCATGTTGGGTGGTAAGTTTTGTGAGATGTTTGACTTTTTCTTTTTTTTTTTTTTTTTTTTTTTTGAGTTTTTGATTTTTTTTTTTTTTTTTTTTTTTTTTTTTTTTGGACCGCGGTGGAATTTACAGTCTTCACTGTTTGCATTTTTGGGAACATGACACCGTTTTGCGCCGCCGGTCAGATACGAAGCATTCCTGCAATTTATAGGAGCAACGGTGTCTGTATTTTCAGAGCAAACAACAGGATCGGTGGGATCTCGGAGGAGCAGCTCGGAGCCTTCGCCTCCCTGGAAACACTCGACCTCAGCAGCAACAGAATAGTGGAAATAAAGAGCAGCTCCTTCCCGGCTCTGCCTCTCAAGAACTTGTGAGTTTTATCCTTCTTACATGGCCTGAACTTTCTTTTCTTTTTTCTTTTTTTTTTTTTTTTTCATATTTTGTCATATTTCAACCAAAATCTAAAGTAGTAAGTAAAACAGAACTGGTGCAGCGTTTGGTTCTTTTGTAAGACTCTTCCACTTCACAACTTCGCACTGAGGTTTTTTTCGGTGTCACATGGTGTTAAATGAACGGCACGTTTCAGCAAGTTCCTCCGAAATCCTTCAGGTTCCTCTGCAACAATCGCATCTCGTCTCTGGAGTCGGGCTGGTCCACCAACCTGGCCAGCACTCTGCAGGTTCTTGAGCTCAGCCACAACCGGATCTCCAACATCCCGGCCAGGTTCTTCCAGCTGCCCAACCTGCAGCACCTGTAAGCTCTGCGCTCCGACAAAAGTCGCGGGTTCGATCGCCGCTCCTGCTGGCTCCTTCTGATTGAGGACGCTGTGGGTTTTGTTCTTTTCTTCTCCAGGGATTTGAGCAGAAACCAGATTCGCCGGGTGGAGGGCTTGACTTTCCAAGACCTGCCCACCCTCCGCTCGCTGAAGCTGCAGAGGAACCGCCTCTCCGGGCTGATGGACGGGGCCTTCTTTGGCCTCAGCAACATGGAAGTCCTGTAAGTTCACCTTATGATCAGTGCGGGCCGAGATGATTTCCTTCAAACTTTCCCAGCTGTTGTTTGAAGTGACGCCACGTTCGCCTTGTCTGCAGGCAGCTGGGCTTTAACAACCTGACGGAAGTGAGCAAAGGCTGGCTGTATGGTCTGGGGGCCCTGCAGCAGCTCCACCTCGAACACAACACCATCAGCAGGATCCAGCCTGAAACCTGGAAGTGTTGCCAGAAACTCAGCAAGCTGTGAGTCCATATTCTTCCCTCTCTCTGGACTCCTTCCCCCCTCCAGCCGGCTTCGCGATGCCATTCGCCGTCTGAACCCCCGACACTCCTACGTGCCGCTCCGCCTGCCCTCCTCCGCTTTGCTTACACTTCAGTTCCTCCCGCCACCAACCAGACAAAGCAGAGTCTCTGTTGCTCCGCGGATCAGTGCCAGTGTTAAAGCTCTGCCAAGCTACTACACACCCCGCCTTCTCTGTCCTGCTCTTATGTCTCATGAGACTTTGGGATTTTCAGTTTGACACAGACTTCAGTAGTTTCCCAAACCACACACGCTTGCTCCTGGTGGGCAAGGACTGGTGAACAGCATTGAGGGTTAATAAGGTTTTGAAAATTCAGCTTCTGATGAGATGAGAGAGAAATGGACTGGAGTTTGCTTTGGCTCTGCTGTCCAGCTGCCTGAGTGCCTGTCTAGAAACAGTCGATGTTTTTTGTGTAGTTTGGACTAAACAGCGTCTTGAAGACAATGGTCTGCGGTTACTGGTGTCCAGGTGTACAAAACCTTCCGTGTGTTTGGTTTTCATAGCAGTGAACCGTTCCTACGGTTAAAAGTCCTTCTCATGAGACAGATGTTCCAGATTGTTTGGCTTAAAAACTGAACCGACTGTGTCTAAACTCACAGCACATAATTTATAGCACTGAGTTATAAACTGCATAAAACATCCAAAAGTTTACATGCCAGTGAGACATTCATGGTTTGTAATGACTAGAGATGTACCTTCTCCATATTTGACTGTTTCTTACTAATCTGACTTGCTTATGAGGTGTATGAACATTAATCTGCTCAGTTTGTAAAAGTCGTGCGCTCCTCATCCACAAAAAAACTCTTGACGGCTTCCGGTCCTTAAGACTGGCGGCTGCTATCCATCGGCGTCTCATCAAGCGGTTCCGTGTGGTGGAGGCTTTATGCTCACAGCGCCACTCACAGGCCTGGAGGACAGAAAACGGCGTCTTAAGCCGTTTCTCTTCCACGTGAAAGGAAGAGGTGGATGTGTGTGTTTTATTTTTGTTGTTGTTGTTTTATTTTTTTAACGACAACAACCCATGTAAAGACAAAAAAAGTGATTATGTCATCAGTTACATATTTGATGTAAATATGGTGATCCTTTTAACGTTTGCCATTTTGACTCCTTGTTATTTTGCCGCTGGTTTCTGCTGCCTCTGGGAACAGATTCCCCGTTGTGGCTTTTTCCATCAGCGGCCGGCTTAATGTTCGCCAAGTCCGGGATGCTTTTGGACTCATTCGCTTCGGGTCTTGCTCTCAACTTGTAAACAAGTTGCTGGTGAGCCGGGAATATTCGTCCAGCCGTCTGACTCGTTCTACTTTGGACCAAAAAAAGGGTGTCCTCTGTTTTTTAACTACATTCTCTCATAACTGAGCCAAAGCGTATTGGTTTTGATTACATCAGAATCACAAACATTCAAGGAATTGACCGACATGGAAGAGTTTGTAACTGTGAACTGGAGGGAAACTTTTTTCCCAGAACAAAATAACAGCGGAAAAAAAAAAAAAAAAAGAGTCTTTACTGTAATTGGATCTAAAAAGGATCGCCTCTGGGGACATTAATATAAACAAATGCCACACTTTTGTTTATATTGTTGGATGGATATTAGGGGTGTGTTGCTGATGTTCCTTGATGTTTTTTTTTTTTTTTTTTTTCTTTTTTGTTTTTTTTTCCACCCTGCAGCAACTTGTCCTCGAATCACCTGTCCAGGCTGGAGGAGTCCAGCTTCGACGGCCTCAGCCTGCTGGACGAGCTCCATGTGGGAAACAACCGCGTGAGCTTCATCGCGGGCGGAGCGTTCCGCGGCCTCTCCAACCTGCAGATGCTGTGAGTCCACTTCGAGTTCCAAAAACACGTGTCGTAAATGTCGCCACTGGGGCGCGTACGCAGGGCCCGTAGGGAACACGCAGCATTTTTTGGTTTCGTTTGTGTTGCGAGGTGCATTATTTCCTCGGCCGGTTGGCGACATTTTTCGCGAGGTGACATAGAGGACAAACGTTTCCCCGCGTCCTCTACGGGGCGCGAGTAAGGGTGAGTGTTTGTTGTGCGGAACGATCCGTGCTGTCCGTAGCTTTTAGCTCACTTCGGTACTGGAGAGCAGTGATTTGCTTTGGGGATGTGAAGTAGATTATTGTCTTGATGTGTCTGCGCACACAAATAAAAGAAAAGGGGAAAAAAACAAGAAAAAAAAAGAGGAACTCAGACAGGCACAACCGCAACCTCAGTAACCCCCCCTGACACACACACACGCACACACACACACTCCTCCCCACACCATCCTTTCCTCTGTCCAAATTGCTCTCCCACACCACATCCACCCATCCCCTCCCCCTCCCACACCCCCACTGTTCCCACAGAAAGGCTCAGGAACGTTTCCCGTAGCAGAGAGTAACTGCAACCAAATGTGAGCGGCGCTGCTGAGGTCATCGCGGGGCAGGTGTGCATCTAGGTGGACGCGGACCGCTTCAGGGCTCCCAACAATCCCCGGCCTCTCCCTACACACACCGACATGAAAGCACACACTCACACCCTTCCTCAATCTCAACCAGCCATAGCCAGGCATGCCGAGGAGGAAAATAACTGTTTGAAGTCAATAAAGCAGCGAAAGGATCAAAGGAAGCAATTTTTTTTTTTTTTTTCCGGAAAATTCTAGGCTTTTTGGTGATCTCGATGTCATTTTCTTTCTGCGGGCAGCAGAGAGAGAAAGCGTTTGACTTTTCCTTGCTGAAAACATTTCAAAGAAACATCAGCTGGTTAGATTATACGGCCTCGCTGGTAGTAATTACAAAATCCAACGGCTGACTATTTAGCGTTGGGTTAAAAGTCTCATTTTGTGTAGAAAGTCGTAGTAAGAGGAAGGAAAAAAGTGACGCAGCGAAGCGGCTGAACGAGTGTGGAGCATTTTGTTTGCCTGCTAACGTCACATTATGTGGTCGTTCACTTTGGACTCATTGCTAAGTTAATATTTGGCATGAAATACTTCAGAAAACATCAAAATCCCACCAAACAGAGATTTTTATAGTAGGTAAATTCAATGTTTGATTGTGGATTTTTTGGATTTTTATTTTTTACACTGTATTCTCTCTTCAGGGATCTCCAGAATAATGAAATCTCCTGGACTATTGAAGACATGAACGGGCCGTTTTCCGCTCTCGAAAAGATGAAAACCCTGTAAGCTGGTCGAGTCCGACAGATCGAGTTGCCTTAACAAAAGCTGAGATCTTGTGGTCTGATGCAGCCTTCGTCTCCACTCTTCCAGGTTCCTGCAGGGGAACCAGATTCGCTCGGTGACCAAAAAATCCTTCTCAGGCCTGGAGGAGCTGCAGCACCTGTGAGTCGGCCTCGCGCTCCGCCGATTGTTTTCAAAAGTCCGAGCCGTAAACAGAGCGGGCCGAATCATAAAAGGGGAGCTTGTTTGAGCCTCGCTTCCAGGCCGTCTTCTCCTTTTCCTCTGCTTTGATGTGGAGTCAAGAAAAAAAACAAACAAAAAAAACGCTGCCATTAGTTTCCTTACATGTGAGCCAAAACTATATCGATCACAAAGAGAGACAAAGTGGAGACAACTGTGTGTGTGTGTGTGTGTGTGTGTGCGTGTGCGTGCGTGTGTGTGTGACTTTTCAACAACTGCATTTGATTCTAATTAGAACCAATGCCAGCGCTCACAGCAGTTCAGAGTCAGGCCTCTTTTGATTAACAAAGCGATCTGTTGCCCAGAGTTTTATTGTTTTTCTCTCTCTCTCTCTCTCTCTCTCTCTCTCTCTCTTGTGAATGAAGATTGTAAAAATGTCTGCGCTCCGAACATCTGATGTCTGCAAAACAGTCTCTCTGAGAACCTTATCGGTGCTGATGCCTTGTCGTTGTTTTTTTTCTGATTTTTTTCCATCTTTTCCTCTGCTCGTAGAGACCTGAGCAATAACGGCATCATGTCCATCCAGGCTAACGCTTTCTCCCAGATGAAAAGCCTTCAGGAGCTGTAAGTGCTGGCACCGCGCACCGCTGGCTTTCTTATTAATATCCACTCCAAACACCAGCGAACAGTTTGATGATGTCTTCAAATGTTCTTTGTGATTCTGCGACGTTGCAGTTTGCTAACTGCGTTCATCAGTGCAGCTGAAACTCAATACATCCAAGACCTATTTAGAGCAGTAAAGGTTTAGTGTCATTTCAATTGAGGCAGTTACAATAAGTTAGTCCTGTTTTCCCTTTTTCTGTTTTATAAATATATTTATTCAAATACAGGGAGGGAAAAAAAATCCTCCTTAACTCTAATTCTTAAACATCTTGTTTTCTCTGACTGAACATTAACTTACGGATTCATGAAACGGCCAAACCAAAAGCATTTCTGATGCCGTCTCCTCCTGGTAGGCGTCTGAATACCTCCAGTCTCCTGTGTGACTGCCAGCTGAAGTGGCTTCCCATCTGGGTGGAAGAGCAAAGCTTCCTGCCCTGCGTCAATGCCAGCTGCGCCCACCCGCAGATGCTGAAGGGCCGGAGTGTGTTCTTGGTACGCCAGGAGGAGTTTGTGTGCGGTAAGTACATTTATTCCTGATACACACGAGCCGTTTCAATTGGGTGCTTTTTTTTCCCCCATGGCCACTAAATGTTCAAATGCACTGTTTGTCCGTCACCTGCATACATGTGGACGTTTCTTTCTTGTTCGTTCAGACGACTTCCCAAAGCCCAAGATAACGGTGCAGCCAGAGACCCAGTCAGCCCTCAAAGGAACCAACGTGACGTTCGTCTGCTCTGCCGCGAGCTCCAGCGACTCCCCCATGACCTTTGCCTGGAAGAAAGACAACGAAGTCCTGAATGATGCCGAGATCCACAACCAGGCCCACCTCAGGGTGCAGGGCGATGCGGGAAGTGAGACAGAAGTCACAGAGTACACCACCACACTGCAGCTGCGGAACGTGGAGTTCTCCAACGAAGGGAAGTACCAGTGCGTCATCTCCAACCACTTTGGGTCGTCATATTCCTCTAAGGCCCGGCTCACAGTGAACAGTAAGTTTGGGGTGCGCTAAATTGTTAGGCACGTCTCACCAGACCCTCCACTCCAAATCTTAATCTGTTTTGCTTTTTTGCAGTACTTCCTTCTTTCACCAAAACGCCAATGGACTTGACGATCCGCGCAGGAGCCATGGCGAGGCTGGAATGCGCGGCCACCGGTCACCCATCCCCTCAGATCGCCTGGCAGAAAGACGGAGGCACCGACTTCCCTGCCGCTCGCGAGCGTCGCATGCACGTCATGCCCGAGGACGACGTCTTCTTCATTGCGGGCGTCAAGACGGAGGACATTGGTGTCTACAGCTGCACGGCTCAGAACACAGCTGGAGTTATTTCAGCAAATGCAACTCTGACTGTTCTTGGTGAGAAAGTTTCCCTACACCTACTAGACCTTCACTGTTTCATAGTTTTTCACAGCATTGTCAAAGCTTTTCCTGTACTTCATGCAGAAACGCCCTATTTCTTGCGCCCTCTCGTGGATCGGACCGTGGCCAAGGGCGAGACAGCCGTCCTCCAGTGCATCGCCGGCGGAAGCCCTCCTCCTAGACTGAACTGGACCAAAGACGACAGTCCCCTAGTGGTCACCGAGCGCCACTTCTTTGCCGCTGCCAACCAGCTCCTCATTATTGTTGATGCTGCTGAGGTGGATGCAGGAAAGTACACTTGCGAGATGTCGAACGCTCTGGGCACGGAGAGGGGGAACGTTCGACTGGCAGTCCTACCGAACCCCAACTGTGACTCTGGAGTGCAGAGTGGTGGCGGGAACGTCATGGGGAGCGCATCCGGGGCAGAGGATGATGGCTGGACCACAGTGGGGATTGTCATCATCGCGGTGGTTTGCTGCGTAGTTGGAACTTCCTTGGTCTGGGTGGTCATCATCTACCACACCCGCCGGCGGAACGAGGACTGTAGCGTCACCAATACAGGTCAGAGGTCACTTGGTTTGTCAGATAGTCCAAGTGTCTGATCTTGCATTAACACGTGACCTTGTCCTCCAGATGAGACCAACCTACCTGCGGATATTCCCAGCTACCTCTCCTCCCAGGGAACACTAGCGGACCGACAGGACGCCTACATCCCGTCTGAAAGCGGTAGCAGTCATCAGTACATAGCATCATCCTACAGCGGTTTCTACCTGCAGACCAAAGACATGAACGGTACCGACACTGGCCTTTTCTTTTTTGACTTTAAAGGTAAACGTACTGAAATAAAATGTAAGGTTTGTAGTAACACTATTCACCTGGTCACCCCTGGACAGGTCTTTGTCAGCTGGATACAGGAAGTGAAGCTGATATGGAAGCAGCCATCGATCCTTTGCTTTGCCACTACCAAGGTCCGATTGGCTCGCTGCTTTGTCGCGACAACATATATCCCAGTGACCCATCTGAAGTCTTCACAGGTTGGTACAAGTCTTGATCCGGTTCCAGAAGGATTTTTTAAAAGGTCCACGCTATGACTTTGTGTTGACTTATTTTTTTAGCTGTACATCATTTGACTATGCTATTCCTTCATCGAGAACATACTCGGAGTGTTGCCTTGATTCTTTCACTCATTTGAGAAATCCTTCAATCTCATCCGTGTGGACCAGCGCCTCCTGCAACGAGGAGCTGCACCTTGTTTCGAGCCCACCGAGGCTCCCCCACTCAGCTACTTCAGACTAGCCAGCAGTAATTAGCAAACACCTGATGGAAGTGTGCGTATGCAGAGCTCATTCTAGGAGCCACTTCTCAGAGTACGCTAGTAAAAAACGTTGTTAAAGGGTTAATAGAGAAGACATGAAGGTGGAGTTTCAGGAAGAGCAGGAGTTTTCAAAGAGAAAGACGCAATTCCAAAGTGTTAAATTACATTTATATATATAGCTTTTTTTGTTCTTTTTTACAACTGCAGTTGCTTAATTGAGCTAAAAACTGATGGCACTTTAAGCTAATGGCACTTTAACTATATTAATTAGAAAACTAATTAATATAATGTCTGCCTTTTCACCCTCAGGTTTTTCGATTGACCAAAAGCCAGTCGGCATGGAGTCTTACAGCGGCAGCCTGACCAAACCCAAAACGATGGACATCTTGCTGTCGGAGCATTTTGACGTGTGTCCACCCTCTCTAGTGACGCAGCTTCCAAACACCAGCCTCAGTCAAGACCCTGCGCCTCAGCAGAGGGACCGGCAGACAACGGCGGACGAGGAAGACGCTTTCGACTGTGGAAAACCTCATAAATGTGTCCCTCCCTGCAACACTTTCATGGGTAAGTTGTCGATTCGCCAATTGTTTTCATCCGGACGTGATTCTGCCTCGGCAATGGTCTGACTTTTCAACGTGTTCCCCCCCCCCCCGCAGGTACGTTCGGGAAAGCTGCCTGGACTCCCCACAAGGATCTATACATCCCACCGTCAGTCACGTATCACGGGATGACTCTTCACGAGAATCCTTACACTGCTTTGGACGTGGACTCGGACCTGGAGCAGAGCATCAAGGACTCGTTGGAGCAGAGCGGCCGTGTGTATGAGCTGCCGTTTGACGGCCGGAGAACTGATGCCCCCTCACAACGTAGGATGAGCTCCTAGCCGGTTTTTCATGAGATCAACCAAAAGGAATAGAAAAACACGAACATTTCTACCTCACTGAATGGACACTAAAGGATGTCTGTAATGTGCAACAAGTGAATGTAAAGGACAGCTTCACGCAAAGTAGCACCGGTTATTTTGCTGAAAAAAAAAAAAGAAAAAAAGATTCTGTTAAATAACGTAGATGGATATATACATTTTTATATAAAATTTATTATATTTTGTAAATTGTTCATAAACAGATTCGATTATTTTTGCCTACCTTTTTTTTTGTACAAGTACTTTGCAGCCGTGGCTTTCCATTTATGTCCGCTTTGAATAAAGCAGTGTTTTGCACATGTGTAAACAATAAAGCGTGTGCTGCTACGCTCACTTCTGGCTTTTCAAGCCCTCCGAAAAGACGATCTGTTTCAGGTCTGAATCCGAAACAGATTCACCACTGTTCTCTGAGTGGCTTCCATTTTCATCTGAATTCAGTTCAGATTTATCCAGTACAGTCCAGTCATACATTCAGATTTAGGTTTGGATACATTCCGTTCCAGTTCAACCCTAATTATATTACGATACAGTGGAAGTTCAGTTCATTGTGTGATGCAAACTGCTGACAAGTGATCAAATGCAGGCAAAGGGGACGTCCCCAAAAACTCGCAGCATTCGCCGTCGCAGGCTTGGTGTCTGCACGTCTTTAAAGAGTCTTAAATTTGCAGTTGCGCGTTCGATTCCCGGTCTTCCCCCCCGCTTTCATTACCCACGTTCCTTCCTGACTACTCTCAAATAAAGGCTCTCTGAGCCAAAAAAGATCTTCCTAAAATGAAAAAATTCATAAAAAGGTAAATGGAACATTAATGACAGGTCTCAAATTGTGTTGAACTATTTAATCTCGTATGTTCTTTCACTGGGTCCTATGACTTGAGGCGGCGAGTAACTGAATGCTAACATTCTTGCTAGCTTCTTAGCATGGAGATCTTGGATAAGTACATATTTATCACCAGTTAGCTGAACAACAGTTGTTCTTGCCACCGACTAGCTTCCGTTGCACGTCCATTCCGCACCGAAAACAAACGTTTGCTAAAAAGAAGAAAAGTGAAGGAATCCTGGAGTTAAACAGCAAGAGCAGCTTCTTGAGTCCCTTCAGGAAAAGGACCCGGCTAAACATGGAGCCAGGGGGCCACAGGGACTTTGTGCGGGACAGAAAAACAAAGAGACTGTGCAGACGTTATTGAAGGAAAAAGATATAACTCGGCCAGAGGTAAAAACAGAACACAAAAGATCGTTTCCACAATAACTTCAGCTGTGGTTCTGTCCGGGAAAAGACGCAGCGAGACTCAGAAGAACTGAGCCAGTACTTTCTATAGGAAACAAAAGATGAAGGCGGCATGAGCTTTGTAGAGCTTCAATCCAGGAAAAATAGGAAGAGAAGAGGAGAGAAGAGAAGAGAAGAGAAGAGAAGAGAAGAGAAGAGAAGAGAAGAGAAGAGAA
>VMRN01000222.1:221803-243035 GCA_010277015.1 Poeciliopsis turrubarensis
ACCTCCCTGCAGGCAGAACCTTCCTGCAGGCAGAACCTCCCTGCAGGAAGAACCTCCCTGCAGGCAGGACCTCCCTGCAGGAAGAAACCTCCCTGCAGGCAGGACCTTCCTGCAGGCAGAACCTCCCTGCAGGCAGGACCTCCCTGCAGGAAGAACCTCTCAGCAAACACAAGACTTTGGCCACATTGTGAGACGATCGCACGATAAAGACGTTCAGAGCTACTTCAGGAAAAAGTGATTCGTTAATGTTTCCGCTCGTGGTTCAGTAGCACTACATGTCCTGTGATTGGTTCTCAAACTGTAGAAATGTTGGTCAGTTCATACAAACACCATCATACTAGTCTATGTTACGTGTCAGGTAATGATTTTCTACACACTGTAATGAAATGATTACTTTATAGTTATAATTACTGGAGTCCAGATAAGATTTTAGCGTGCGTACATACTGGCTTTTGTCAAATCAATCAGCCGGACAAGGATACGGTCGTTTCCCTTGAACAAAGGTTTCCCCAGCAACATCTCTGCCATGATGCAACCCGCTGACCAAATATCCACTGCAACGCAGAGCAGAAGCATTGCTGCAAAACGATTCATCTACAGCTGCATCAGATCCCTTTTGTTTTTTGGGGTTTTTTTTGTGATCGCCATCACCAGTCTGCGTGTAGTGCATCCAGTTGAGGATGACCTCCGGTGCTCTGTACCACCGCGTCACAACGTAGCCGGTCATCTCCGCGTCGGCCTGCCGGGCCAAGCCGAAGTCCAGGATCTTCAGCAGAACGGAGGGCAGAACATTTTTAAAAATGAGGGGGAGAATTAAGCAAGACAAGGGGGCTTACCACTGAATTACCTTTAGCTCACAATCAGGGTTTATGGCCAAATTTCCAGGTTTGAGGTCCTGTTAGATAATGATTGATACTCATTAGTGAACAGAAGGTATTTACTCTTTAATTTGTACTCATTAAATTTCAAACTTAGAAATGCAGCACAGGATTTGAATACATTGTTTTGTCGAGTTGAAAAAACAGATACACAGACTTGGTAAAGCTCCTGGTTCAATAGGTCAAAGTTCACGCACCCTGTGGATGATCCCTGCAGAGTGGATATACTGCAGAGGAAACAGACGCAGGAAAAACATAAGCTCTGCTCAGAAAGATGGAATTTTCTTTTTTTGTTTCCGGAGAAAACAGAATGTCTGCAGAAAGTCTTTCCACCTTAAGGCCTCTCAGCATCTGGTAAACCAGGAACTGGACGCGATCCTCCGACAGCCTCTCCATCTTCATCAGCTTGCCGAGGTCGGTGCCCATGAACGGCATCACCAGGTAACTGAGTGTGAGGAGATCCGTGTTATGATTAGGACAGGAACAATAAATAAAAACGTCTGGAAGAAGTGAGTAGAAAAGGGGAGGAGCTTACAAGTCTCGAAACCGATCCAAAGAGATCTCAGCTGTGAAAACATCCAGCAACCCAATCACCTGTTAAAGACCAGGACAATGATGTCAAATTTACTATGCTACGCTATCAAACATTTTGCTAATGGAGCACCACACCATACCACACTGTGCTAACGATGGGTCAGGCTCAAAATAATCTAGCAGTCTATACTTTGGAGTCAGTCAAAAGAGAAGGCCCACGTTTTTTTCCTTCAGCTGCTCAGCTCTCACTCTCAGTGGTTCCGTCCCTTAGAACTTTGTTTGATTGTCAGCTTCTACAAAAAAAACCTGGGACAAATACTGACAGAGAGGGTGAACAGCATCAGCGCCTGGAGGGTGAGGGATATTTATTTGAATGCTACTCTGAACTGAGTACAGTTTGGTTTCTGGGTTTGGTTCTGGGTTTGGTTCTGGGTTTGGTTTCTGGGTTTGGTTCTGGGTTTGGTTTCTCGGTTTGGTTTCTGGGTTTGGTTTCTGGGTTTGGTTCTGGGGTTTGGTTCTGGGTTTGGTTCTGGGGTTTGGTTCTGGGGTTTGGTTCTGGGTTTGGTTCTGGGGTTTGGTTCTGGGTTTGGTTCTGGGTTTGGTGTCTGGGTTTGGTTCTGGGTTTGGTGTCTGGGTTTGGTTCTGGGGTTTGGTGTCTGGGTTTGGTTCTGGGGTTGGGTTCTGGGTTTGGTTCTGGGTTTGGTTCTGGGGTTTGGTTCTGGGTTTGGTTTCTGGGTTTGGTTCTGGGGTTTGGTTCCAGTTCTGTTTGGTAGATTTGCTATCAGTGTTTTGGTCATTTGTTATCTTGTCCAATAATAAATAAATGTTTGGAAGTTTTGTAGGAAAGTAATAGAAAAAAAGAAAAGCCTGCTTTCATAACGGAAACATAAAGTTTCTCATATAAACACTAAATGCAAGTAAATTAACGTTATGCTAAATGATACATTACTGTACTTTGTACTACAATGACCCAAACAAAACTCTGCTACAGCATAGTATCATATCCTATCCTCTACTATTAAATACTATAGAATAGCATTAGAGAGCGTCGTCATAGCGATGCTTTTCTACACTGCGGTATATCGATTTCTGAACAACAAATTCACAGATTGCAGCTGAAATCTTCCTACATTTTCATGCTTCATGTGTTTGAGCAGTCTCAGCTCTCTGTAGGCTCTCTTGGCAAAAAGTTTGGACTGGAAGGGCCGGTGGAGCTTCTTGATGGCCACCTGCGTCCCTGAGCGCCGGTCCCAAGCCGAGCTGAAGATCAAATTAAATTGAGACAGAAATGGAAATATTATTGTTAAAAAAAAATAAATACTTTTTTTTTTCCCCCCTCATTGCACAAACATTTAAAACAAAGTTCACTTAAAGAAACTTTTCCCAATATTATTGTTCAAGCGCTGAAACCTCCTCTGCCAGGTCGCAGCGTTTGCAGTGGGAAAATGGGAACCTTTGTCATCTAAGACAAAGCAGTGGAGCGTTCATCCACTTAACTGACTCTGTGACTTCTCATAAACAAAGAGGGAGGGAGGCAGGTTCTTTGTTGACCCTCAGCCACTCTCACACAATGCAGAGGGGCCCCGCGGAGCCAGCTGTGGCCAGAAGGGGAGCAAAGCTGCAAGTTTGACTTGGATGAAACAATAAATCTCATCAAAAATCTCAGAGAATCACAAACCTGTGTCTTGCTCACTATATCTGGGTGAAACACAAATGGTGTGAATTAGTATTACTTTCAGTTTAAGAGCAAAAGTATTTCACTTTTCACTTTTTTCAAGTAAAATTGAAAAAAAAAAAGTTTACAAGAAAAAAAAGAAACAAAAAAAACCCAAAACAGAAACAGAAACATGGCAGCAAACTATTAACATATTCCAGGTGATTGTTTTACTCTCAAAGCTGCTTCTCTTCTGGACTCACCACACGGTTCCGTAGGCTCCGGTCCCGACCTGCTTTAGGTCCCGGTACCTCTCCGGCACCTCCCACGCGGTTCTGTTCACCTCCTGCCGGTAAAAGCCCGTCCGGGACCGAGCAGCTCTGGCCATACTGCTGAGGTCAGGATGTGGCCCGGAGCCCCGAACCTCATGAGCGCAAGTAAAAGAAGTAAAAGTTGAGGAGTCCAGAGCGAAACCGAGCGGAACATTCCTCCAGACGGACCAGCTGACAACTGGAGCACACACACCCACACACACACACACCCACGCGCACACACACACGCACACACACACACAGCCCTGCCCCCGCAGCGGGTGGACCCCAACACGGCTCCTGGTCGCCCTGGGCAACAGTCTGTGGGTGTGTCTGCACGGTGGGGGGGAACATCTGCCCCTGCTGGGGCAAAACCCCCCAGAGCTCTAATAATGACACTCACTGATCTGGTTCAAGAAAACATATATTTTTTCTTAAAGTAAATTCTTACATAAAGAAAGACGCCATATTGGAATAAATTAATTCCAAAATCATTTCCCAAAAGGAAACTGAATGTTTTTGCCACTTATAATCACCCAGTGTTCCTGCTCTTCAAAGGGTTGTTGGTGTTACAATAGTAGCAGGGCCACTGAAAAAAAGAAATAAAATTCAGATTTTATTTTTTTTTTTGTCAGAGAAAAAAGTGAGGATCCGTCCTGCTGCAGGATGCAGCCCCTGTAGCCCCTGTAGCAGTCAGTGTCACAGTGTCTGAAGGAGCCTCTGAAGAAGCGTTCTCCTTCAGGCTGTTTAGCAGATTGCCGTGGGTTTGGTTAAAAGTTTGTGGACTTGTCTTTTGCTGAAATGTGCTCTGACAGCAACGGTGATATTCTACTTCAACTGATCCACAGGTTTTGCTTTTGAAGTGTGCTTATCGCACGCAGTGAGGAATTACAAACATTCCTTTGATTCTTCACCAAAGATGATCAAATGGTGAACTCATACATGCTCATCTGTGCCATGAACTGCTCTACTTAGCTATGCTTTACCATGTTACACCACAATCCGCTATGCTAAGTTGTGCTAGGTGATCATGCTGTTGTGTTGGAAGCAATCCTGTACTTTAATGGTCATATTTTCTATTTTATGAAATTTCGGAATCTCCAAAGTTTTTGAAAATTCCTTTGCAGCATCATACAATTTATTTTTTATACGTTTTTTTTTATTTTTTTTAATGAAGGTTTCCTGCTGTAACAAACTTTCCTGAAACTTTGACTGACATTGACCAACCTGGAAATTTCAATCTGGACTTTTAAGAACACATTTTCTTTAATAACACAGCCAGAATACATAAAAATCACTGAAAATATTTGGTGCAAAAAAAAAAAAAAAAAAAAAAAAAAAACAACGAAGAAAAACCAAAGAAAACATTCGTATTTATTCTGTTGAAGCTTAAACTTCCATAACTGCCTGTTGATTAAAAAGCTGACATTCCTTTTTGCAGTGATCTGAAACCCAAACGACTGAATCACATGCCGACGCGTATTCAAACGCCACCACTAGCTTTTAACGAACGTACATACAGTAAACATATACATTCAGTATGCAGCTGTTGTTCAAGTCCACCATAGACACAGGTAACAGAAACACATCATGTTGAAACATTCAGACTCAGACGGAGACCGTTTCCATTCAGCAGGACAATCGTCTCAGTATTCTTCATCCGGTGTTGATGGACAACCTGCTAAAAACGCTGCAGGGAAGCAAAAGAAATAATACAAAAAAAAAAACATAAAAAGAAACATAAAAAAAATTTTTGGACTGTACTTGTAAACATATGCTCTTTGTGCTGCTAATTTAGCGATATGTAAATGACACCGGGTTCACTAAACTGGAGTGAATTTAAAAATCTTAGGCAAAATAGATCTAAATGACAAAATAGAATGAACTTTTTACAACAAAAAAATGTAATGAGCATAGATTTGTTGTAGATATGGGCCATTTATTGGTACCAAGGTACATGGAATATTTCATTTCCAAGCTGCTAAAAGTTTCTCCCATTCTGATTTAAAGTTCCTCATAATGACGTGAAGAGATGGTGACATTATAAAATCACCAGTTTTATTCAGATGTGGCGTTTTTTCAGTCAGCTCGGTCGGCTGGCTGAAATAAAAATACTATCGTTTTTATCTGACAAGAAAAATACATTATGCAATTTGGAAACACTTGCAGTTGTGGATATTTGGGGTCGAGTGGAAAGTATTTTAACCCTCCTGTTTCTGAGGTGCAGCAATGATGTTCCTGGGTCAATTTGAGTTTTTAATCATGCAGTCATGTCAGAAACCCCAAAAATTCCCCCAAAACATTTTTGTATCTGATTATTAACTGCAATACCAATCATTTCAATCAATATTTGTGCAACTATGTTTTTTTTTTTTATTTCTCGCAAATAAAGGATCAATGATGACAACTTGCTCATTTACTCATTTGGACATAAAAAATGGAATTCACATTTTTTTATGTCTACTGAAAAAAACAACCTAGAAGCAAAAGAGTTCATTAAAATTGACTTTTTTTTGGTCAAATTTTTTATGACTTCCTTTTTTTTTTCAATGGGTGATCTTTATAATCGAACTTGGTGACATGTATGAAAATGTGTGAAATGAACACATTTTCAATTTATATGTAGAGTGCACCTATTAAGACCAATAGAAAAAGTTTCATGCAAAAAAAAAACCAAACAAACAAACAAAAAAAAAAACTTTCAACTATTAAAAAAAAAAAGAAGTACACTTTCAAATCTGACCTGCAACATGACAGGAGGGTTAAACAATAGTCATAGATTTACAAGCGGGATGTCCGGCTGACTCATCTGATTCATTTACCACACACTTGTTCTACATTTTGAAAATAGTCTGTTTATCAAAAATGATAAGTATATGCTGCAGTTAACATTGTACAACTGTAATAATCAATATGCCGTGTTATTTTGTTTGCAGTGTTTTGATTGCACTTTGACAGCCGGAATGTAACAACCAGACGATGATATGAATTTTTATTTCTGGTGACTAAATTTTAAGAATCCACAATATATATATATCGGTATTTATGCTGATGTCGGCCATTTTTAACATGTTTTTATTGGTCTGACGAGTAAAACTGGGTTGATTTTAACAACTGATCTTTATTTCCATCTTGTTTGTGTTTCAGCAGCAGGATGTCGGTCATGTGACAGTGAACGTGATGCGCTGCACGATTATCGGGCTTTTCCATATCGTTGCATCCATACTAAATATTGTTTATATATTGAACATTTTACAAAGAGAGACACTGTGGTATTTCTATGATGCTTATGATGTAGAACTGGGTGGATCTAGGACAGTAGAAGGACCCTAAAATATTATAATCTTCCACCTGCTCTAGAAACCTCCAGTCTTGCACTGTAGCCATTTGACTTTGTGAACAAATGGGCCGAACAAAACTCCAGTGGGCAGTGAGACGACGGACGACGCGGTGCAACGATGTGCGCATGCGGCGACGACACGCGTCACGCATTTCAGTTGGAGGCTTTGCATCGGATGATGTCGGCCAAAAATGTCGCGCGAAGGATGAAAGACAGGAATGGAGCTGAACAAAGTGGACGATGCTTTGACCCGGGTTAGACTCTGTTTGCTTTTCACCACCGTCATCAGACCTGGAGAGCACAAACAGAGCGTCATGGTGGCCATAAACAGCTAGAATGTTGCGTTGTTTGATTGACCTCCTGTACTTCATTGGACAGATACCGTCTGAGGCTGTTTGCAGAACTGAACATCAATCAGTGTAAACTCACATACGGGCAGCAAACAAAGGCTTTGGCATATATTCATTACCTAATAACAGCACAGTTGGTGTTCAGGTGTAAATAGGCAGGAGAGACGAAGCAGCAAGTTGAAAATTCTGCTATTGTGCATCATAAACAGAGAGAGATTATAATACGGTTCCAGTTATAAGACACGACTGTAAAATGAGAATAAATCATGCTTCAAGCGACCTTTAACCTTTAACCTTCTGGGTCCCTTGACTTATTTTTTGGCCAGGCGAAATCTTTATCTTACCTTCAAGTTTTTATGCAATGAAATATCACAAACTGTTGTTCCTTCTCATAGTTGTGTTGCCATTGACTACCGTTTGAACGCCATGTTTAGTTTAGTTTGAGTTTAGTTGTTTTTCCCCTGGTGTTGAAATTCCTTGTTGTGTAAATCCATCAATTTCATAAACAGATTGGGGGGAAAAAAGCAACTTTTTGTGTTTTTTTTTTTTTTTTTCTTAAAAAATTGAGATGTTTAGTCACTAAAAAGAGACATTTAAGGAGTTAAAATTCCAAAACATTTGTAACTTTTGATACATGATGAGAACTGAAGTTATAAATGGCAATGATTATTTTTTTAAAAATGGTTGATTCATGAAATTTCTCTGTCATTTTCTGAACACAGTCGGCGGCGAAGCAAACAGAGGGACTCCAGAAGGTTAAAGATGAATCCCATTAATGAAAGCTCCAGGTTCATGGAGCTGATGGGTGACATGTCCCTGACGTTGCTTTGGAAATCCTAGTGTGCGTATTTATACCTTTGTCTTTACCGTTCTCTCAACCTGTAAGGACAGATCTGCCACCGGAAGTCCCCCGCCGCCCCCCCCTGACCTCCCCTGAACCCTCCCAATCCTTTCGACACCCAATCGGTTCCTCATTTCTGCGTCTGTCAGCGGGAAGTCAGTTACATAACAGGAAGCGACTTTCTGCTGCAATGACGTCATTTTTTTTTACACCGTCCCAAACATGATCCCTGCGGCCGGAATGTTTGTGCGTCGGGTCCCCATGGAGACCGCCGTTGCCCTTTTCACGTCGAAAACAATCAAACACAATTAATGTTGCTGTTGTCCACGGTCTGTTTTGCATCCAGTGAGTGTGTGGTTGTTGGTCTGGGTGGTGGTGCAGCAGAGGGAGCCTTACTGCTCCACCTGGAGGCTGTCCGTCTTACTGCCCGACGCCTTGAAGCTGCTCACCTCTTCGAACACCAGCTCTACAGACAGACAGGAGCAGCAGGGGGCGAGAGAACATGTGAAAGTAACGGTGAGGGTCTTAGGTGCAGACATGTGCATTCATTTTGTTTGAACGTCACACATTTTGCCACATGAGGCATCTAATAACTTTCTTTCAACCAAGACTTTCTCCTTGGCCAGAGCGCAAGGTGCTGCCCACTGACTACTGCTACTCTCACTCAAAAGGTGGCGCCAAAGTCACGTCAGATCACAAGGAGAAGAAGAAAATCAACAGAAGCGCTTGTTTGCACAAAACACAGCCTGGTTCATTTTCACTTTGTTTACTTCTGTCACACAAAATCGCAGTGAAGCACGGTAGAGGCTGTGGTCCAACATGACAAAATGCGAGAAAAACTTGAAGGGGTGTGAAAATATTTGCAAAGAAATGGCAAAGCTATAGGAGGGATATTTAGTATTTTCAAGGCCTGAGAAGAAATTTTATAGCACAATCAAGTAACTGTTACTTTAATCTGTTATGAAAAGTCAGAAAATATCAAAAACAACTTCAAATACATTTGTCATATCTGATGCCTGGAAATTGGCGCCTTTCTCTTTAAGAAGCCTTTCCGACACCCATCACAACAATGCTTCTCAGTAATGCTGTTTAAGAGCAGCAATGCTTCTCAGTAATGCTGTTTAAGAGCTCTTAGGAGCTGTTCTTAGGAGCTCAGCAGATCCCCAGTTCCACCAGGTGTTGGCTAATTGCTGCTGCCGCTAGTCTAGAGGATCTGGGTGCAGGAGGGGTGGGAGCTCAGTTGGGGATGGGAGATTCAAGGATTCCTCAAATTGAATGAATGAATCGCAGCAACACTCCATGTGTTTGATGAGCAATTTTGTTTCACACTGACTTTAATTTCAGCTGTGAATTCGTAAAACCCACAAAGATTTCACCTTTCCATTCCTCCAGAGTCCGGTCCTTGCTCTCCAGCGTTTGGTCGTAAGGCGGAGCCTCTGGCTCGTCGTCTGGGTCGTGGTACTGCGAGAAGTACGGGTGGGCCAGGGCCTCGCTGGCCGAGATCCTCTCATCACAGTCCAGAACCAGCATGCGCTTCAGCAGGTCGATGGCTGCCAGGGCGACAGGAACAGGAAGGTAAGTGGAGGAGGGTTTGGCCGCGGCACACTGACGGTACGGACAGAGCAGCTGGTGTCACAGAAATCAGATCAGACTCTAAATGGTTTTCTGAAAAGCTGAGAACGTTGGATAATTGAATCTGAGGTGCATCACCAAGAGGGTTTGCTCCTCTGAAGATCTTTTCCATGTCTTGTTGGGGCATGAAGGGAAGAGACTGGATGTACTTCTGGGCCTGCAAACAGAGAGCAGCGGTCAGCTTACCGACTGGTCAATGAGCGACTCCGTGAACCGAATGTCTGATCTCTCTGATCAGACTGCTGTGGATGAAAATAGCAGCAGAGTTTTTATTTTCCCGTCTGTTCCCAGTCGGTTCGGACTCACGTGCTCGGAGCAGATCTTCTTCAGCAGGTCCGGCGTCGGGGTGCCGACCACCTCCATGATTCTCTTCAGCTGGTCGATGTCTAACGGCAGGAGGAGTTAAAGGGTTTCCTGTTTCTGCTTTTCGGTCAACTTACAGGTTTCAGCTCAACCAACTTCTATTTGTCAATAGAAAAAAATGTTTTCAAATGTGATTCCACTTATTAAGGTTAAAAAAAAAGGGCATTTTAACCAACCTTTGAATAGAAAAATTGGTTTTTGAATCAAAGTCGTGACCCTAGCATTCAGGATTGAATTGCTAAAGACTTGCATCTATGCTACAGCACACACAGCAGGAATATTTCTTAAGAGCCATCCCAATAATCTGGGAATATTTACGATAGTTGCAAGTGGAAAATTGGCACAAAAACAGGCGTCAAAGTCATGCCGTGTGAACGAGGCGTTGGATGTTCTGGGTTCTTGTTTGACCATCAGGTTGGGGGATGATGTGCTGCTTTTTGAGATCTTTTAGCTGACTTTGGGTTTTCATAACGGATCTGTTTAAGTGATTTCTTGAGGAAGTTGTTTTACACGACGCATCCTGAGTCTTCAGAACATATTGACACAAACTCTGCAGACAGCTTTCTTTTCAGGCATTGCAAGTTACCCGACTCTCAAAGATCAGACGATATAATTAAATTTAGCTCACTTCTTCGGCTCTGAATAGGAAACTCGAGATAATTCAGCCTTTTGTTGCTGCTGCTATTCATTCCACGTAGTAGCAGAGCTCAGTTTCTGAAAGAGCAAGGATTGTAATGCAAATCCAGGCGAGATCGCCGCGCCTCAGAGAGGTGATGGGAGATTCCTGCGAATTAGAAAGAGGACTCATGCCAAGACGATAAGGGATACAGTCAGTGCCGGGGAACAAGACTTTCCCTTTCAGCAGTTCTCCCATGATGCAGCCCACAGACCAAATATCAACTGCAACAGAAAGCAAAGAGCTTCAGTCAAGCTGTCTGCAAAGAGTTCACTTCCCGAACAGCCGCTGTGTCAGAGCAGCTCACCATTCTGGTTGTAGTGCATCCAGTTCAGCATGATCTCTGGTGCTCGGTACCAACGTGTCGCCACATAACCTGTCATCTCATCGTCCGTCTGCCTGGCCAAGCCAAAGTCAAGTATCTGTTGGGAATGGAAGAAGGTTTCCTCTGCGGTCCAAGGAGGCTCCAGTAGAAGCTGTAGTGTTGACGTGGATGTGGATCTTACCCTGAGCTCACAGTCTTCGTTCACGGCCACGTTACTTGGCTTCAGGTCCTGGAAGGGACATTAAACACCAGTAAACATCATTAAATTCAAAACAAATGAGGTCATAGAAGGCTGAAGATGCTGATTGAGATTAAATATAGAGTGTACCCCTAATAGCTAGCTTTACCGAATAGCTAAAATTTAGGAATACGTGAGACCAAAAGGTGCATAGCTCTTTATTTTAATGGATCAAATACCAAATACACAAGTTTATTGATCTTTTAGAACGAACTCATTCCACCACTTAAAAATGATCTCAAGACAACAATATTATTGTTTATCTCAATAACGTCTGGAACAATTTATCATCCAGCAGAATTTATCGTGAATGGCCTACATGTTGCGATCTGTTTTAGTTGGTAGTGAAGCATTTCTAATGGATTATGGATTCTATTTCACATCGGCTTTCAGTTATTACTATCATTTTTTTTTTTCTTTTTTTTTAGATTTCAACGTCTTTCCATCCGTGGGAGTTTTGGTTCCTGTTGGACTGATGGATTCTTGTGGAACTTGAACTCCAGATCAAATCCAAACTACAAAGAGCAAACTGCTGCCAGCAGTCAGTAATAAATGCATATTTATAACCATGTTTCCTTTTTTTTAATTTAACTTTAATTATAACATCTAAACTATGTTCAGAAGCTCATTTTCTATGAACCACGAGGAGGAATAAATACAGACTGGAGTAACTGCATGCCTGGTCCTATAAGGGCTGTTGACACAACCAAACAGACGTGACAATAAAAGCAACAGGAAATTTGTCTCGTTGAGCTCATTTGGGCCCATAAATAGAGCAAATGCTACTGATTAGAAAAGAGGATCTGATCATTTCAGTACAGATGACCTGGGCCCGGCATGTTGCCAGGATACTACAGCAAACTAAATAGCTAATTAGCAGGTTCTTATGATGCCAGGACAGTTTGGTCTGCGCATGTAGAGGCAGGTATTCACTGAGCCCTTCTTGAACGTTGTAGGTTTATCATTTTAATTGTGAGGATGTAGCAGAATAAAGATGCAACATCACCAGCAGGAAGCCTCAAAGTGAAGAGAAAGAAAAAAATAAATGAATAAAAAATAAATCTTTTGGTAGAGTTAACAAGAATCTGATGTGAGCAGCTGGTCTAGTCCAAGGTTCTTTCTTCAAACAGACTCGGTGGTTTGAACAATGGTTTCAAAGTCCTGCTACTTATAACAATTTGATGCTGAGGTGTTAAAAGATGAAATGTTTCCTTTTCTGTAGAACTGATACCGATGATAACTTCACATATTCAACATTCCTCATTTTAATTTAAAATGACTTTTTATGGATGAATTCTCATAATATTACGACTTCAATCTCCTAATATCTTGACTTAAATAACATTATGACTTTATTCTCGCTATGTTATGACTACTCTTGAATAATTATTATGACTTTATTTTCCTACTGTTATAACTTAGATCTTGTAGTTAACGTTTTTATTTTTTTTTTAAAGCCTGGTCCTAACAGTCCATCCGTGCATTAGCATTAAACCCCTTTACTTGGACACCACCAAGGAAGGTTTTTGTGACTCCTCACTTCACTGATACGTTTCCATCGCATTAAATCCTGTCAGAAACAGCCTGAGGCTTGCGGCTGAGAGAGCAGAGCAGACGGAGCGTCTGGTTCTACATTTAGACGTCTGTCTTTTGAGTTTCCCACCAAACCAGGACAAGAAGCAGGAACTCACCCGGTGGATCAGTCCGGCTGAATGGATGTACTGTTGAGCCGGCGGCGGGGTGGGACAGGAGGGCACGGGAGAGAGGACATAAAGGAGGCAGAGGTCAGAGAGCAGCTCACCACATTAGTTTCTCCTTACAGGCAGACTGCTTTTGTCTTCACCATGGCAACGGGCTGAGGCTGAATAGAGCGCCTCTCTACAGCTGCCTGTCCGAGCAGCTGGACTCGGTCGGTTCCTCTAACCTCCACGCTACCTTCTAAACAGAACTTTTACTTCCTTCAACACAGAGACCTCAGTCTCCAAGGCTCTGCTGATGGAGGACAACCAGTTAGCATCCTGATGATGTGCGGAGGAAATGTCGTTGTTCTCGGTTACCTTAAGGCCGCGGAGCAGCTGGTAAATTAGGAACTGGACGTGCTCGTCCGACAGCCTCTGAAACTTGACGATGTTGTTGAGGTCTGCCCCCATCAAGTTGGTCACCAGGTAGCTGGAAAAGCAAAGATGGACAGGGGTGGGGGAACTGGCGATGCTGCCATAGCACGAGATCTCTGCAAGCCTTTAATTCCCTTCAGGTCAACCCCTCGTCCATCCACATGCATAAAAACCGCTACACCTGAACAGCTCGTCAGAAATACCAAGTCAAAACAGATTTACAGCTCGTTGAAGTCTTCTAGTGTCCCCGCCGGCGTGAAGACGTCCAGCAGCCCGATGACCTACAGAGACACAAGCGGAGACGTGGGTCTGTCTGTCCGGGAAGGGGCATTTTAACATTTTCTTCTTCTTCTTTTGTTGTTTTCACTAACGTTCTCGTGTTTCATGTGCTTGAGAAGCCGCAGTTCGCGGTACGAGCGGCGGCTGTGGATCAGAGACTGAAAGGGCCTGGAGAGTTTCTTCACCGCCACCTTGTGCCTGGAGACCACGTCATAAGCCGAGCTGGGAGGGAAGACAGACGCAAGAAGCTCTTAATTCAAATGATCGTTTCAAATAGCGGTAGCACAACGTGACACACACAGATAAACATGACACCTGTTATGAACATGAAGGGGCCTTCATGGATGCTTATGACTGCTGTCATAAAGTGTCATTTGGTAAATAATGACACTTAACGCAAAGATAACATACTTAATGGACTATGTTTTGTTTTTCTTTAAAGTGTCATTATTTAATGAATAGTGCAAACGTGACACTTTTAATGCAACTTTGCATTAAAAATGTCATTCTTGCAGAATTATGCTTCGTGACAACAGTCATAAACAGTCATGCAGACTCCTCCATGCTTATGACAGGAGTCGTGTCATGTTTATGAAACAGCCCTTCAAATAAAGTGTCACCGAGACCAACCAGGCCCTGTGAGAAAAAATAATCACACCCCAAACATTATGACCGCTGGTGGAAAGTGGGACAACAGGGAAAAGCGAGACAGATCTGTAAGGGTGCGAAGACTTTATCACTGGCACCTGAAGGTAGAGAGAGGTTCCTGATGAGTCTGCGCTGGATGGGGTGGATATTAAAGACAGGAGGGCAGAGAGAGAGAAAGAGGATGCGGCGCAACAGAGGAAACCAGGATGTAATGCGTTATTCGAGTGCTGCTGGTTTATTTTCTTTCCCCCCCGTCTTCCTCTTTTGAAATGAAAATGTCCTGCCAGATAACAACCGCTAAGCCCCGCTGCAGCCGCCGTTGTTGAGCCCATGTCTGTTCCAGCCTGCCAGCTTCATTTTGACTCACAGTCAATACAGGCATCAGACAGGCAGGAAGGGAAGGAGGCTGAGGGTTGAGAAATGCCAGCAAGCGCAGCAGAAACGAAGCGAGAAGAAGTGAAACTTGTAAAATGTGATTATCTGAACAAAACCGAACGGAGACAACAAGGGAGGCTGCAACGTCATTTCCCTTAAGAAACAAAACAAAGCAGACAAAAAAAACAGCTCATATGATTTTCTACAGTGTCTTAATGTCCTGATGGTCTGTAATGTGAACATGTTTGAATAAACGGCTGACTGTGGTCCTGGATAACCTGCTGTCATGCCTGATGTCCACACAGAGTCCAGCTGGGACGTCCAGCCCACTCCATCTGACACCAACCAGGCCTCACAGACTCACACATACCTTTTTACTCTGCCAGCTTCCATACAAGGGCCTCGGCACTCCACTGTCAATACACACACACTCACTCACGCACACACACCCACACACACACACACGCACACACACACACACACACACACACCACTAACAGAAGCCATTGATTTCTGTTCTCCTCTTTTGTTTCAGCTTCATTTCAACATCCTCAGATTTCAAAATGGGACAGGAGGCGCAGGAGGAGCAACTACTGTCTGCTGGAAAGAGAACTATTTTTAACCAGGCCTGCTCATCTGTTAAAATGATTGCTTGAAATACACAAAGAAGAAGTTTGCATTATTGTTTGCTTGTTCATCAAATGAACAAAACGCCGACATCCGTAAAAAGTCTTAAATTCACATCGTTGTAATTAAGACCTTAAAATAAAATACGTACAATCACAAGTCACAGATCGTGTTGTGGGAGGAAAAGGCCATGCAGGATTTTTCTCACAGGATGTTTCTCTATTGAGTCGCATGCAGACGTCTTCACTGCGATCTGTCAGGTTAAAAGCTGCCAGCACTAGTTTGCTAACTAGTGTAACTAGAGTGAATTCATCAACGGTTTCCCGGACGACTTGCCTCTGTTTCCAACCCCCACCAGGCTAGATGCACTCTGTGCAAAACAGCTTGGCACTGCGAGGGTTAAGGCTGCAGAGAGCCATATGCCGTATGAGAAACACAAAGCTGCTGCCAAGAGCCACAAACAACCACAAAAAGATCCCGGAAATGTTCTTGGTATATTTCTGTCATGATATGTGTCTTAACTTTTATTCATAACCGTCTCAAAAAGTCTTACATTTGAAACCTGCATTAATTCTGCAAGCTACCTTCTGTTGTTTGTGACTCCACTAAATACCAGAAGTAAAGACAATCAAAGAAATTGAAAAAAATATAGATATACATATATATTTTAACACTGTAACAATATCAGGAAAATATAAATATGATACTATTCCTAAAAATTCTGCTGACAATTTCAATTTCCTGAAATTACAGCTGACTATTTGTTAGAAAATCATGGAGAGATTGATAAAATTGATAAATTATCCTCCAAAATTGCCTTCCATATAAACAACAACCCAGTTAAAGAATTACAAAGCTTTCCACATTACCTTACAATGGCGCTTCTATCAGTTTGACCTTAAACAAATGTATTTGGACTAAATTTGAGCCCAAAGTATGTATGAAAAAAAGTCACATTCTCTAAATATCCTTCTTTGCTCAAATGGATATCCATAGATGATTAATATTTGAACAGATATCATATTGTCTGCACTCTCCAAACAGCAGCTTGAAGCATTTATCTTTATGATTGCAACTTTTATGTCCTCTTCAACGGCTCTGGTCCACCTGTCAATAAACCTTTACTGTAGTTATATCATTGAAACTCCAAACAGGGTCAGAGAAAACTGAACTCATTTCTCAAACCAGTTTAGCATATGTTCAATCAATAATTGTGGCAAAAAAAACACAATCAAAAAGAAGCAAAATGTTTAATTAATAGCTACTCTGGTTCAAACTCAGTCTCCTTCTGTCTTAATGTCTTATGAGGGAAAGTAAATATTCAGTTTATTCACAGCTTCATGACATGAAGCTCAAAAGACAAGAAGGCTGAATTAGAAACAGATAATAACAGCTTGCAGCCTTTTAAAGTTACTGTCTCGCAGCTGAGCAAAATTAGAGAAATGGTGCATGTTTAATTATGAAGAGTGTTTTAAATTTATAACAACACTTCCTGTGGCACACAGGCTCTGTGCTTCTAAACTATCACTACAGCCAATTCTGCATCCTGTCCTTTTATTCCTCATCCAGAAGGTGGAACATATTCTTCAGCTTTCGTTTCGGCAAGTTTTATTAAATATCCACATCCTTGACCTGTGGTCAGCAGTTTTTATTGGGTTCCGAGAACTACTTGTTCCTTCATTTTGATAAGTAACAAGAGACGTTACTCTCTCCTTCATAAAGGATTTCGCTTAAATCCTTTATGAAGCAGTATTTAAGCGAACTCCCATCACTTCTGCGTTTTGCACCCCAGACTCCCATCCCCCTTCCTGTGTTGGTCGAACGTCACCATGAGAAAATTGGTGACAAAGGCCAGAGATCAAAATTAGAAATGCAAAGAAGCTAGGGTAGAGTTCAATTATATCCCTGACACAATAGTCATTCTCCTATATTTACTTGGACATGTTGGAAAATTCCACAGCAAGTGCACCACACCTTCCATCCACTGCAAAAGCATTAAGATATATATACTGAAATATTAGATAAATATTAAGCAAGAGCGTTACCTAATTTCATGCAAACCTATGCAAACTCTGATGAAGACTCACTTTCCCCTCTGGATAACACGTACTTGAAAATAAAAGTGAAACTAACAGCATGACCAATTTTCTGATTTACTGGGTTAATCTTGTGACCCTTGAGGTCATCCACAGAGCATTAACATTTCCTTCCCATAGAGTCAGCTGACCCTTCAAAATGGAGAAAAGGGTACAGTGAAATAGCGACGTTACAGCTAAAGTAATGTACCCCAGCTTTTATACCAAAACACAAACAATCAGTGGCACATCAAAATGGACAAATATATTATAAATAAATATAGATGTTACACGGCTTGATATTCAACAAGATCTGCCTCGTTTTATCCCCACGTAGCATGTTTTTAAGTATGCTAATACACACAATAAGATAGGGAGCTGTGTGAAAGAATCTATGGGATGTCGACTCCAGAGATTTAAGTGACACAACTCCATAGCCATTAGGATTTAACCTACTTAGAGATAGGTTTAGGTTTTATCAGTAATGAAATAACATGTCAACATGCATTATTTTAACTGAGTTGGCTGACATAGGTGGCAAAACTATATTAGCTAGCTAAAAGCGGTGGGATGGTGGAATATTCCAGCTAAAACCAATTACTTGGCTGAAAACAAACGCATAAAGCAGTATAAAAATTGGAAAACAACTTTGTTTATTACAATTAATTGCTGTATTGACATATTTAAGGAGTTGAATAAAACTTGATAAAAAGATAGCTAAGCTTCTGAACAGTACCAGTTTAAAAATATATGGCTAAAAGAATTGCTAAATCGATGCAATAAGCTGAAGACATTTAAAAGGGTATAATCTTACTAAACTATTGGTTTGAAAAGATAACTCAATTATGATTAAAACATAATTGTGCAGTTTGACGTTGTTTAAAACAATGTTAGCATGGCAAGCTAGCAAATGCTACATATTGCTAGCGTACACCAACAGAACTGCCAACGTTTTGGATAAAACTAAAGTATAAATCGTCAGAAATAGAAACTTCTCAACTACAATTTTTAAAAGTACAAAAATACATTTAAACTCATACATTTATGTAAATTTAGATGTACAAAGGAGTAAAAAAAAATGTATTAAACAAAAAACAGTTAGATCCAACAATTAAAGATTATTAAAATCTTACACTACGTTATTGCAACTATAATTATAATCATTGCTAAAATAACATGTTAATCCAGAAACATATGATGAATCTGAGAATATCAAGGTTTATTTTAATAATTCAGAAGCGTCTTAAGATTGTAATGCAGACTTTTATGTTATGACATCTGTCCTGATGTCTGATAAAGACTAGAGTCTTTTCCATTGTTTAACCTTTTGTCACAACCAAATGAGTTTTGCTGCTACATAAATACACAAATTGGTCATACTCCTAAGATAAAGTCATAAAAACAAATTACGTCTTCTATAATTCAAGTGTGCAAATGAAACTAATTACGTCCTATTTGATATAGAAATATGCAAACATATCTAATATGGTCTGCTGGTTCCAGTAAGGAGCACCTGAGAGTCTGCAGTAAAACTAAAATGGTTGAAAAGGCTGCACTGAAAACTAGACTGTATTAATCTCAGTATTAATTTCTATACTATTCCTACACTATATTTACTGTTGCTGGTAAATAAAACAGTCTTTGCAACCATAATCGTCCTATTTTCTTACTAGAAAAGAAAAAACTTTCTATCCCTTGCAATGGGCAGCAGTAGCGGTCCCATGGTCACATTTTCATCCTGGGATTGTGTTCCCTGAATGCTAAACAGCCTTTGGCAACATATTATTTTTGTCCAAGAAGATCAGATCCACACTGAGCAAACCGCTTTCATTCTGCAACTTTGAGGACAAAAAGACATGCCTGACGAATTTGTGCTGCGAAAGAAAGACTTCCAGAGACGGATAAACTGCAGCAGAAGTCGTGATCCAGCCATACATTTTTAATCTGCTGCTATTCTGAGCACAACTCTGAAAGCTGCGGAATTACGAAGCAAACAGAGAAGTGTGCCAACGATCAGATATGACAGACGGTATTTTTACTGAAGTCATGCTAGCAGTTTGCGAGATGTTGGGATCAAAGCTGCTGTCTTAGCATGCAGCCACGGGATTCGTTAGGTGTGGCCATACAGCCTGGGTTTGTGTGTAATCTGACCCAATCCATCATCCCACACTGTGGAATCACAGGTCCTGTTACACTGATGAAACTACTCTTTGACAAAAAGATCCCTTAAATTAGGACTGGCGGGGTCAACCTGATTCAGTCCAGAGGATAGAATCTCATCTTTAAAAGAAGAGAGGAGAATCAAGCGCTACTGCCCACATATCTCTAAAACGTTTTCACATTTTTCACGTTCCAAGCACAGATTTAAATGTGTTTTATGGATACGAGTTTTCTTTAAAAATCAAAACCTGAAAAGTGTGGCATGCATTCATAGACAATCTCCAAAACTCAATGCTGAACTTTGATTGGGCCATTCTGACACATTAAAATAACCCTAACCCTAAGCCCACCTGGGTTTCAAGACTGTTTTAGCCTCTAACATATTTTTATCCAGGATGGCCTTGTAGTTACTTCCCTCCATCTTCCCAAAACCTCTGAGCAGCTCCCTCATCCCCGCTGAAGAAAACAAGATGCTGCTGCCACCGCCATGTTTCACTGTGAAAATGAAAAAAATCCAGTTGTACACCAATGTTGCCGTTTGCTGTGTTCTCCACATGGCTTGCAGTAAACTGCAAACAGGTCCCACCACTTTTTACAAAACGTTTTCCTGACATAAAAAGCAATTTGTTGTGAAGTTTACAATGTTTACTTATCCCATGATCACATTCCCATACTGCCAGGGATCTGGCCACCCCGGCAGAACATTCCTGGGGACGCCACTGGCTTTACCACACCTTGGAGTTCTCTCATTTTTGTGTTCTTTCTAAAGAAATGTTTATAAAATTATTATTCTTAAAGCAAGAATATAAAATCCCCTTTTCTTCCTTTAGGTAGGCTGCTGGTGTAGCTTAACTGAACACTGTTCAAGGAGTATCACCCAGACATATTGCTATGGCAACGACATACCACTAGCTAAGGAAGCATTTGCCCAAATATGAAGCAGCTGCAAGGTTTTACAGGGCAGGAAACAAAGAGTGTGTGCAGGTGGCAAAGCAAAGAAAGTGCTGGATGATGATGAGGATGATGATGATGATGATGGGGGTGATGGGAATGATGATGATGCAAGCAGCTGGATTCCTGAGTATCAGCCTGGCTGTGATGCTCAGGCGGGGACCTGCAGGGATGCAGCTGAAAATAAGGGGCTCTATCAGGGCATGCATGGGACGATTTCATTCTTGAAATCCCCTTCGTGCACCAGCAGCTATTTATCTTTGTCTGTGAGCAGTGATAGTTAATAAAAGGAATAAAAGCAGAAGGTCCAGATCAACGCTCATGTCTGCTGCTGGACTTCCAGTAAACGTTGTGGCGGCGAAGCCTCGCCCCTCCACCGCCGCGCCGCCGCCGCGCCGCGCCGCGCACCAACACTCACCACACCGTGCCGTAGGCTCCAGAACCCACCGGCGTCAGGTTCTGGTACCGCTCCGGAACCTCCCATACGGTCTTGTTCAGCTCCTGCCGGTAGAATCCCGGTCTGGCTGACATGTTGCTGTTGTTATTTATTTTTCTCAACCGGCTTCAGGAAAGGAAGAAAGGAAAGAAAAGAGAGGTGGAGGGGGAGAGCAGAGTTGAGCCGAAAATAGGTAGATATGGACCGCCGTCTTCTGCCCGAGCCGAGCCGAACTGCTGCTGCTCCCCGGACAGACAGACAGACAGACAGTCAGCGCCTCTCTGTCTCACCCCTCCCTGACTTCCTCACTCTCCCAGACACCGCCCCCAACCCCCACCACTCACTGTTATATTATATTATATTATATTATATTATATTATATTATATTATATTATATTATATTATATTATATTATATTATATTAT
>VMRN01000223.1:28481-42072 GCA_010277015.1 Poeciliopsis turrubarensis
AAATAAATCTTTGGTTTTTTGCTCCTGCTGTTTAAATTTCCAGTTAATTATTCTGCGGTGAATAAAACATATTTCTAATCTGGATTCCTGGAAAAACTCAGAGATAAATCCTGACTGGAAACGAGACGATACTGGGAATCTGCACAAATGTTTCCTTTCATCACTTTTCTTGTTTTTATGATGAATCACGGCTCAGTTAAAGTTTCTCAGCTAGAAAATCACAAAGTTACTGAAAACCAGCATAAATATTCAGTTCCAGCTGGAAAACTGGAGAAACCGTTTAACATTATTAAAAACTGCTGACACACATTACAGGAAAATTCAGTGGAAGAAAAAAATGTGGTAGAAATGTAAAAGTATTCACTAATTTGCAATAATTGCTGCCAGTTTCACAGGTTTTATTTTCCAATTGATTGATTGATTGATTGATTGATTGATTGATTGATTGATTGATTGATTGATTTGATTGATGCGGCTGCTTCAAATATCTAGAAGTTAAGATAAAGTTTTGTTTTGAGTTTCATTTAAAAGTGTTTTAAATCACCTTTTCCATGTTAGTAATGCGAACTGAACTGAAGCGGTTGAAGTTTGAATCCGTCCGGTTCTGTTCTTCATCAAACCCGACGCATCAAACGTCGGTTTGAGCCACAACCAAAAGATTTGGACTCATCCTCAACCTGCTCAGCTTCCAGAAAGGAAAAACAGGTTTTCTGCGTTTTAAGATCCTCCATCGATCAGGAGAGCAGAGCCGCTTTATTTCAGGTTTAAACTTTAAGCTTTTATTCCAGTTTCATCTGTTTTGTTTCTGCTGCAGCAACAAATTAAAATGATTTTTTCCAACATCAGCAGGAGCCGCCACATTTATTTCTGAAAACGTCTTATGAAGATGAAGCTTCTATATTTATCTCTTAAAAACCAAACGCTGAAGACGAGGAATTGAATCATTTCTTTGCAAATTGAGTTTTGAAATAACCAAAAATCCAACAAAGTGAAAAAACTTCCTCTCATTCAGTCAGGAAGAAGAAATCGACTGAAATATTTTACTGCATTTCTAAAAATGTTTCACCCCGTTGAGTTTCAGACTTTTTATTTTATGTTGATAAAGTATTTAGGGTAAATGTTTGTTTCCTCCCAGATCTTCATGATGAAGATTATTCATGACTAAAAGTTTTATAACTTTTGTCTAAAGTTAATTAAACTTTTGTTTAATTAACTCAAAGTTAATTAAACAAGTTAAATATTGTTTCACTGCTTCGCTGAGGATTCAAACCATCAAACTGATTTCCTGTGGAAAAAGATCAACGGCAACAAAACAAAATCTGATTCAAATCTCAAGATTCTGATTTGTTTCTAAGAAGTTTGACTTTTTTTCACAATTTCAACTTTAATCTCAAAATTCTGACATTCTGAGATTAAAATGAGAAAATTTTGCTACTTTTTTCTCAGAACTTTTACTTTAATGTCAAAATTATATCATGTGATTAAATTAGAAATTTCTGACTTTAAAACAAAAGTTCGATTTTTTTCTCACAATTTTGACTTTGATTTCATAATTCTGAATTTTTCTAAGATTTCTAACTTTTTTCTAAAAACCTTGTCTCTCTTTACAGAGTTCTGACTTTTCTCAGAATCGCATCTTTTTTTTTGCAAATTGGATTTTAATCTCAAAATTCAGATTGTTTCCCAGAACTTTGAGTTTTCTCTGAATTCTTTCTCACAATTCTGACTTTATTTTTCTGAGAAATGGTTTTTTTTTGGAGGCTCTAATTCCCTTCCATACACGCCTGAACTCTGATTTAATTTTTACAGATAGAAACGTATAAATAATGGTTAAAGTATTGTGCAGTGAAGTCAGATGCCTGCAGCGTTGAGCTGAATAGGAAGCAAACCTTGAGAATCTGGCAGCGTTTTTCTTCCTCTTGTCCTTTCTGTCGGTTATAACTCGCTCATAAAGCCTCAGCCTCCCATCAGACTCTTGTTTCGGGTGTTTTTGCTTCCTGACCCTTTTTCCTTCCTCCTCCTCCAGTCCAGGTTTCAGCAGCCGAGACCGAAATGATCTGAAACATGTTGGTTCATAAAGGCCTTTTGTTTCTGACTGTCTTAACTCTGAAAGCCGTCAGTAAACTAAAAGCTAATGAGGATGACATTTTGCCTCTCTTCTTAGAAAACGTTTTAGCCACAAATTGATTTTCTCACAATAGCAGATGGAGAAAACCTTCCTGGTTGTTTTCCACTGCGGCGGTTTCCATTCAGGGCCGAGGAGCCTCGCTGCACCGTGCCGCCCGTCTGGACTCTAATTAATCGTCTGAAAGCCCTGCAGACAAATGGAAACTCAACCTGAATAATTAATCAAAGCAAGTTTAGTTGTTAGTGCGACCATGACCAGCAGTGAGGGCGAATTAGATGATTAAACGCTTCATAAGGTGTGGAGGTAAAGAAAAAGCTGCAGGTTTGTGGATCAGGAGAGGAAGACATGAATCCTGGTTTTACGTTTTATTAAAGGTTTATGTGCAGACCTGTGTTCTCCCCAGGCTGTAACCTTTAATTATGGCTTTTTGATTTTATTTCTAGTGGTTATTGGAGGATCATCCCTGACCTCAGCTGAGCCCGTCATCTAAAAGTCCACTCTGTCAAAACTCTGTCATGAATTATTTGACAACTTTTCTCCTGAAGGATGCAGTTAAATAAAGTGGGATTTCAGAAAAGCAGCAATAACCAGGCTGGCCTTCAGAAAACTCTCTGCTGAAGTAAGTTAGTGTTCAGTCTCAGCATCCAGGCTTTATGTTCACAGAGAAACGATTAAAAACTTAGCAATAAATCCTGGAATCAATCTGGAAACAGATAAATAAAACCGACCTGGTGAGCAGGAACCAATAAACCGCGGCGCGTTGGCTGGGGGACAGAAATGCACGAAACACACCGATTAGTCCGGTTTGTCTTTGCACCAGTATAACCAGTTAAAATGGAGCTGAAAAGACTCTTTTTAATTGGCTGGACCATAAAATAGTGCAGTGTTTCTCAAAGTGGGGTCCAGGGCCCTGTGGGGGGCCACTAGGAGGCCACTAGGGGGCCACTAGGGGGGATAAGGGGCTTCAAGTAGTTACTGGTTTTTTTTGTCAGAGCAAAAGGAAGCTCCCCCCGCAGTCCGCTCCTTCAAGCTACCCAGTAATTTCCATTAGCTAATTCTAAGCTACCAACTAATTGTAAAAGCATCTAATTACCCAGGTGCCACTGCTAATGCTAAAAGCAACTAGCATCCTAACTGCTAATGCTAAAAGCAACTAGCATCCTAACTGCTAATGCTAAAAACTTTTTACATGGCTACTAATGCTAATAGTTATGAGCTACCAAGCTGCTAATCAATGGTATCTACCTGCTAATGTAGCATTTTATAAAGTCTTATAGCAGCATTTGTTGTGAAATGCTGTTCTGTAAGTAAACTGAAGTTAATGCTAATAGCTGCTAGCTCCCTACTTGCTAATGCTTAAGGCTGGTTGCTACTAGCTGCTAATGCTAAGTGAGGCAACATTTAGCAACATTTAGCTGTTTGTGTGAATCTGCAGGTCATTTTGTGTTAAAGTAAAATAACTGGACAGTTTAAACCTGTTCAGTTGTTTTAGCATCAAACCTTCTCAATCTTCTCCAGAATCGTTTCACCTGCTGGTCTTTAAATCTGCAGGTGTACCAGTTAAACTGGTACATTTGTCAAATTAATCATAAATCTGACATTTCATGTTGTGTTCAGTGGTTTGTATGGGCGAATTAGTGCTATTATTACACAAGAACATTTTAATTCATGGTGCACTTCCAGTCTAAAGTTGTGCTTTATGGATCCGTTTGTCGTAACATTTTGCCTCTTTTATATTAACAGGATTTTCTGCCCTCCAGTTCCTCTGTAAAACGGCCAAACCTCAGTGAAAGGAGTCTGAAGCTGCAGGTGCATTTCCCCTCTAATGGTCCGGTGAAGGGCATATTTGTGTTGTGTGGGATCCTCCATCCATGACATCCTCCTCCGTCCTCGGCCGTTTTTTCCCGCAGAGTTTCTCCTGCCGCCGAGGAGAAAACTTTGATGTTCGCCGAAGCGCCTCCACTTCAAAGTTCCACGGAGCGGGATTAACTCAGGAAGGAGATTACTGTAATTGGGGACCGTGGAGGTGGAACAAAAGGTTATTCTCTGTGTGTGTGTGTGTGTGTGTGTGTGTGTGTGTGCGTGTGTGTGTGTGTGTGTGGAAGGTGGATGCTGTACAGTGAATTCACTGAAAACACACATTCATGCAGGATGTTGCAGGAAAAACCAGGTTAATCCAGCAATTCTATAAAAAGGCTGTTTGGATGACTTTCCCCAGTTTGTACAGAAACGTAACGAGGCAGAGGACACTGTGGAGCGAATGTTTATTTAGGAGAGATAAATACCTTAATGGTGCATTAGCGCTTGGCTCACAGCCGTCACAGTCAGCTCAGCTGAATTATTTCTGTAATAATGATTAAAACAGAATCCCTGTTTAGTTTGTGTTCAAAGTTCCTGCATGCAGAGCTGGAATCTGCAAAAACAATGTTTTCACATCAGCAAAGAGTTTGATGTTTCTCACCTCCTAGTAGTTATAATTTTGTACATTTTGCAGTTCTCTGTCTTATATTAGTTCTGCGTTGATCCATCCATCAATCTGTCGTCTGTTTCTGCTTATTAAAGGTGCAGAAGAATTAGATTTTATTGAGAATCACAATCAATTCAAAAGACTTAAATATCGATTCCAAAATGCGGTTAAGCTTATGCTGCATATTGCATTTCGCCTTCAGTCCAGCAACAAATAACAAAATAACTCCAGAATCCTCCAGACCACTAGGGGGAGTCGGCCAACTGTACAGACGGGACTAGACTCTCAATAAAGACGGGACACCGAGGAGAAAGCTGAAGGAAACTACTTCATGTTATTCCCACATTATAGATCCACAGTTATAGATCTAGAGCTATGGATCTAGAGTTATAGAGTCAAAGCACAGCTTCAGTTATTACAGACAGAAGCTGGAGATCAGGCTGACCTCTGACCTTCAGAGCCACATAAAGTGGGTTCCAAACCCAGCCTTCTCTCACCTGGAGAACATTTCCAGGATTAAAGGACTCACGAGTGAAACATTGATTTGATTTATGGGATTTTGATGAAATGTTTATTTCTCTGACTGTAGGATGTTTCTGTGATGTGAATCAGAAACAGTGCAGTCACAATAAACCCGACTAGAGGGAAATGTTCATGTTTAGCTCCTGATGATGAAACTAAATGTCTCCTTCTGTTCCTGCTGGTGTTTTGCTGCTGCTGTTTGTAGAAGAGTTTGTTTGTCATGTGAGTCTAAAGTTTAACAGATGCTGGACAGATTTAGTCAGAGCTGCAGATCTCCTTTTAAACGTTTTTACTTTCCTGATCAAATGTCTGAACCTGTGCTGCTGTTTGGAGGTTTGATAGGGAAGGAGGTAAAGTCCCAGAATATTTCGGAGCGCAGAATAATCTCCTCATTATCACTTTATTTTCTGAGCCCTGAATCTGTGCAGTGAGCTGTTGAGCCAGCAAATGAATAACGATTTCTAATTGTTGGACTGGCTGCAGACATTATCAGCTGGTTGGATTCCTAAATGATTTCTGCGCTGCTTGATTTCCACCCAATGAGCTGTTCATGTGTGAAAACAGGGAAAACCAGGTACTGGTTCTGATTCGCCTTCGTTAGCGCCAGCAGTGCCAGCTCAGTGAGGCGGGATGATCCAACAAGTCAGAGTCTGGATCCTGGATGGAAAAACAGAGGCTCTGAATCGGGTCTGCATGTTTAACATATTTAATTGATCATGAACTGACAGGAAGGATCTGAATTATTAGCAGAGTAAACAGGAGATCTGCTGTTGCTTTAATATTCACAATAACCTCCATCTTGGATGTGAGCAGGAGAAAATCACAGGAAAACACATTTTTCTTTCTAAATGACTTTATTCCCATATTACAATTTCACTGTTGTAATATTCTAACTTCTTTTTGGCACCATGATGACATTAATATTGTATTTATACATGTATAATATTGCAACTTTTTTCAGTTTATTTTGTAACTTTATTTTTATATTGCAACTTTATTTGAGTAATATTATGACCTCATCCACATCTTTTTCATTAAAAAAGCTTCTTTCTCAAAATGATTTTCTGGTAATCGGGGCCTGCCCTCCGCGACGCATGGAGGCAGAGACTGACTGTAAATAAATATATATATGCGCCCACTGGGGCTGCTGCTTGAGATTCATGGCTCCAGGATTGGACTTCACAGCAGGAACCGACCCGGCGCCTGTCTGCGCTCAGAGACCCGCTGACGGCTTTGGCCTTTTCAACGTCCGGCGTCACAAATCAAGACCCAAACGGCCGAGACAGAGAGAGAGGAGGCTTCTTCATCAGAGGGGCCCATAAAACGCAGATGGAGCTGGATGAAGTTAATAAATGTTCAATCTGGAGTTAATGCGTTTCTCCCTCAGGATTTTGCTGCAGAAACTTTCACTCCACTGACGAAAGCAGTGAATCATAAAGTTCTCAACTAATGTACTTTTTGGAAATTATTATTTCTAATTCATTTTATATTGAGTGTGACTTTAATCTCATTCAGTTATTTTTATTATGGCCTTTCTGCACTTTGAGCCTCCTGGGCTTCCGTAGTTCCTGCACTGCTGGCGCTAAAATGTTTGTTTTCTGCATGAAAGTTGTTCATGTTGTTCTCCGACACATGATGTTTATCATTGTTTGTTAGTGTTATGTAGCATTTTTGACCATCATTGTGGGTTTTTATGAACAGTTTTATTATAATTTTTTATTTTGGAGCGAATGTTGAACATCGTTCTTATTTTCACATTCAGGGCTGGAGAAGAAAGAGACTCACAAACCTAAACATTTCCCATCATGCATGAACTCAAACATTTCCAGATTCATCCCAGAAAAAATTGACGAGTAAAAACCTAAATGATGTTCCTGGTTCTGAAGCGATTAATCGGATCAATCGATTATTGAAACAATCGTCAACTAATTTAGTAATCGATTAATTCAGTTCTTTGCTTCCTGAATAAGAGAAAACTTCACTATAAAAAGCAGACTGTTAAACATAAATGAGATAATTTGGAATATTTCTGTCTGGTCCATTTAAACATGACTGCAGGCCGACCTGCAGCTTTCAGCTACTTTATTTTTGGCTTCAGTCAGATTTTATTCCAGTCCTCCATCTCTCTCTCCCTCTCTCTCTCTCTCTCTCTCTCTCTCTCTCTCTCTGTCTCCTTCCCTTCATCTCTCTCTCTCTCTCTCTCTCTCCCTCTCTGTGTGTGGGATGCTGCTGACGGGTTTTCTTCTCCTCCTTCATGTTGTGCTGCAGCCAGACATCTCCACTGCTCATCTTTACACAAAACGCAGATTCCATCTGTCCTCGGCTTTTTATTGCTGTCATCAGTTTAAAACCGACGTGACAAAAACGCAAACATAGACAGATTTACATTAAAATCTCACTTTCTATTTAAACCAGAACCAGAACCATACACGATGAAACGAAAATGCATGATTCTGTAAATGTTAGTAACACTTTACAGACTGGAACAAAAAAAAAAGCTTTTTTATTTACAAAGGAATCAGGAACAAACTGAACCATTTCTAATCTCACTTTTAGTAAATTATCTGTTTAAAATGAGAGAAAAATGATTTAATTGGTAAGATACTAAAAATCTCACAGATCAAAAAGAAGGGAAACTAAAATATCTGCGGACCCCACACATTCTGGACATAAATGTTTACATTTTTACCTTCAGACTGGCGCTAGAGAGGACAAGTAACAGAAACCAGTTGCCATGGAGACAGTTTCTTCCCAAATCAGATTGATACCATGCATGTATGCCTTCCTCTCTTGCAAAAAAACTAATTACTCATATATAATTAAAATAGGCAATGAACAAACCCGTCTGTTAAAAATGTTATAGCTATAGCTATAGTTCTTTGCTCCTTTAAAGGTGACGTGTTTTCATTTGTTGTCAGAATAGATCTGTAGATCTCTGTCACTTCAAATCCAAATATTCTGCTGCTGGAACTCAGCTTGTGTTGCTAGGTAACGGGCGGAATGCCACTGGGGTTGCTAGGTAACGGGCGGAACGCCACTGGGGTTGCTAGGTAACGGGCGGGACGCCACTGGGGTTGCTAGGTAACGGGCGGAACTCCACTGGGGTTGCTAGGTAACGGCGCAGCGCTTGTAGAACATGACTCAATAATCGAGACGTTTTTGAAACGGCTTCTTTTCAGACACCAAAAGACATGAACTTAAAATGTCCGGATGTTTTTTAAGCTGCTTTTACAAAAAGCTGAGAATCGAATGGAAGTAAAATAAAAACTTACAAAAAGTGAATTTTGCATAATATGTCCATATAATGTAATTTAACTTCATTTAGTGTTGTGTAATTGTTGGCTTTTCACCCACATGTATCTGCAGTTCACCATCATATAGTTATGCAACAATTCAATGCTGGCATTCAATACATATTTCTATGTAATTAAATAAATTCAGTGTCTTTATTTTAGCCTTAACATCTCCTGCTGATGAACATTTTGGATTCTCTGTGGAGCTGAAAGTATTCAAATGAAACAGAAGACTTTGAATGGAAAGGTTAGAAACAGCGGAGAGGCGACATCAACAGCAGCATGATCACTGCTTCACTCTGAGACTCTCAACAGTTCTGCACATAGTGCAATATTTATCCTTTTGTGCTTTTTACAGCGTCTGTCTACATTAAAGGAATTTCACACACTTTGATAGGATTTGGCAGCAACATTTATCGAAGCTCATGATTGTTAGCGTCATTAGGTTTTTACCATCGGTCCTCATTGAACTGGTCAAACTGGTTTTTATCAGAGTTTATGGAGGCTTGAGACAGTTTATGCAGTCCAAAAACACAAAAACAAAATCAAGAAAAGACAAAACCAAACCATAACTAACTTTTCAGCAAGATATAAGAGCTTGTTTTAAGTCATAATTTCTTAATATTGATTTAAAAAAAAGTACCAGTTACACTTATAGTAGGACATTTTATGGAAGGCCATTCCTGCCATGAAAGAAAAAATAAAAACCCTGCAAGATACAGGAAGTCATAATTTCAATTTTCAAACTCATGACTGTGAGATACCGTTTAAATATTCCATAATAGACAGATAAAATGGAACGATGCGTTTATCTCAGACAGCATGCTATCTGGGAAAAAAAGAAAGAAAAACAGTTTTGGTCAGTTGAAATAATCTCTCTATATCCCATATATATCCCATTTTGATCTCATAATTACGACATGATTTGGAGTTTCTGTTGGGATTTTATTTTTCCTTTCATGGCAGAAATGGGCTTCCATACATTTTTCCATGCAGTAAATTGAATGATCTGCCAGTGGAACGACGACTTCTTCAATAATATGATCTTTTTCTGGACTTAAAACTTAAAACTTTGTGTTTTTGCAGTGTAGCTCCTTCCTGCCGATGTTAAATCTGTAGTCTGATGGAAAGTACATTAATCTGTCAGTTTTTAAACAAATACTCTGAAAGCTGTGCTGTGTGTTGGTATTCAGCTCTTCTCTCCCACTGCAGATCTTTTTGGGTTTTCATGCCTATAAGCTGAATTTTATGCCCATTTTTCTTGGCAGGATGTATTTGAGTCTCTGACTGAATCAGATTCTGGAAAGAAACAACAATCCTGATGATATTATCGAATTAAAGCAGAAATTCGGAGAAAAGCAGAGTTGTGCTCGTGTTTATGCATTCGCTCCGACTCCGCAGCAGGGAGTTGTTATTAATATTGATTTTTTAAGCTTTACCTCTTAAATGAAAATTCCCCTTGAAACGTATTCACTTTGCATTTCAATATTATGTATTTCTCTAGAGTTATATTGGGTTTTCAGACGTTTAGGGAATCTTCCTTTAAGTTTCCCTTAACATTGTGAATTTGCTGTTATTCTGCGTTTTCTCTGGTATATTTACGGTTAAACTTGAGCATTTAGGAATAAAGCCGTGAACTTTAACTTATCTGCAGCCGGCTGTCGCTCTCGCCCTCCATCCACCTCTCAGTTTCTGTAAATCGCTGTAACATCTGCCCTGCTGCGCGCCTGCTGTCCATTAAGAAGCGTTTTATACGGCTGCACTCGTCCCATTAGTGACCTGCAGTGGAGGAAAAACTCCTGGCGTCAGGATGTGCCGACGGTTTCTGCAGCAAGATGCTCTCACCGTCCCAATTAAACATCTTAAACCTTTTTCTCTACATTTCGGTTAGTTATTTTCTGTGTCCACAAAGTGATACCCAGAATTTTTGTTTCCTGTGCAAATATCTTTGCACACTTGAAAAAAAGCCAAAAACAACTTAAAGTAACTTTGCAGCCCGATAAAGGAGATTGTTTTACATCAATAACTTCTTAAAGTTTTAATTATTTACTTATAAAGTCTGACGATGTATTAGGACTGTTGGAGACATAAAAACAGGAAGATACTGCAGAAGCAGCACAGCTTCATCAGAAAATTATACATCCTCTGAGTCTCTTTGTGTTAGCTTTAATATGGAGACAGGAGAGCATTTAGTGACTTATTAGACGGTTAAATATTCCTACAGAAGTCGCCCTGCAGGGCTGTTAATGCCAACTGGTTGCTAAAGCAGAAAAGATTCTCATCCATAACTTTCCATGTTGGTCCTCAACGTGTGAACAGTTCCTCCTCCTCGCTCTGGAAAGCAGATGGAGTTTCAGGGCGGAGAGAGAACCACAGAGCAGGTGATGAAGTTCTGGTCTCCAGTCAGACCGAGTCCGTCGGACCGCAGTGTGTTTTCATAAATGTTTACTTTGTTCAAAATGAACTCTGATTTGTTTCTCTCCTTGGCGCAGTTTATCTGTGTAGCTGTGAACAGAGCAATCAGTCCAGGCTGCAGAACAATCCTAGAGGCCATTAGGAGGCCATCGTCTCAGTTTCAGATCAGCTGTGGAGCGATTCCTTGAAACAAACTAATAAACAAAGGCCGGGCGTCTGTTATTAAAGTTCCAACTCTCCACAGGTTCTCCAAGTCTGATCGGTTTCCTTCCTCCATCATTTAAAACCCAAAAGCCAAATAATGGCGCGATTAAATTCTCCACGTTTTCTACCGGATCAGAATCTACTTCCTGTGTTTACGTTTGGTTCTGCACCAATAACAGCCCAAACGCTCTCAGGCGGTTCGTTAGGAACCAGAAGCTAATGGAGTCATTTTATCATGATGAGTCCATGTTGACATGTTTCCTGGGTTGAATCATCATTTCTCTCAACATTCACAGGCCTGCAGAGTCTCGATCGTATTGAGTGAATAAATAATCGTTTCTCCTGTAAACCATCATATCTGAGATCCATTTCATCACACTGACACTAAAAGAACGTTTAATTACAGAAAACCTACTTTAACATGTTTAAGGTGATATTTTACTGCCTTTGTGATCAAAAAAGGTCTAAAACTATTTTAGAACAAAAACCTGAGATGCATTTTTAATGTTTTCACAGCTGAATATTTCAGCTTTCTGTCGTTGTGAGGCCGAGTCTGATCAGGAGTCATTTTAATGTGTTGCAGCAGAGACACGTCTGAAACATGCAGGACCGTCCACCTCACTGTGGTTCACCATCAAATATTAAAAAGACGCTTTAAATAATGAAAAGCCTCTTTGCAAAGGGCAGCGCAGCTCAAAAGAAGCACAAAATATGTTTCCCATCATGATGATGAAACTGCATTTCAACATTTTGCCCTTAGAGATTATTTAAGATTATTGTTTTAAACTTTCTGCTTCACAAAATGTGCTGAGTAGAAACAAACACAGAGCATAATAATAATAGTTTATCAGTAGTTCAGTAGTTTCAACCTGCAGCATCTCTGTTACAGTAGAATGTGAAACCCAAAAATCAGCTTTTTTTATTTGCACTGATTTGATCATAACTTTAAAACGTCTTTCTTCTTTTTCCCTTCTTTTCTTGAAGATGAGTTTTGATTTGAGTGTTTAGTGTGGAAACATCTGACTGGTGAGCCTGGACGTCTTAAATGTCTCAAATTTGATCTAAAACATTTGAATTAAACATGTTAATAAAATGGCAGAACGTAGAAACCAGAATGTAGTTTTTGTCGCATGCAAACATCCTCATTGCATCCTGTGACTGGAGGAGGCTTTAGCTGCAAGGCGCTAACTGCTAATATACCCTCGTTAGCGGGCTAGCAAAAATCATGTGTACAAAGGCAGATTCACAAGTTTTCTAAGCTTGTCTGTAATGCATCAAGTTCCCCAACCGTGGCCAAGAATAAAAGCTTTTTCAGTCTTAAATTTAATTCAAAGTGACATTAAAAAGTCTTAAATTCACTTGCTGACACATGGGAAATGTAACTAACTCATCTTTCAGGCTGATTATTAACATTAATGCAGTTTAATGCAGATTCATTTCGCTACAGTCAGATTCACCCCCTGAAAGCAGATTCAGACCAGGATTTTCTGATGTTACCCAGTAAACAAGATAATAACTGTGTGCAGGACTGTAACCATGGTAACCGCGGTCTGTGTTACTCAATTGATTTCTTTCTTTATTTTTTATTTATTTATTTAGTTCAGTGACCAAGACTCTGTTCAAAGAATAAAAGTTGTGTTTAAGTGGCGGAGGAAAACCTGATGCGCTATTATCTCATCCTAACACTCGTCTTCCTCCTGCTCTGAATGCAGCATCCAGGCGAGTTTCCTGCCGCTGATAGCATCAGTGATTTATAGCTCTTTGTTAGCGCCGGCCTCTAATGGCTCAGAGCCACAATGAACATCTCAGAGTTTCTCTACATCAGAATAAACACACCACAAAGTCTCACTGAGCAGCTCTTATGCTTTATTATTTTTATTTATGACATAAACAGCGACCACCAGAACCAGCGTTAGTCAGCCTGTGGGGCATGAAACTGTAGTTGTTGTGCGTTTGTTTTGCTTGCATGCTTTTAGTTTGAAATGCAACTCTGTCCCTTTTTTCAGCATGGTGTTGATGTGGCCAATGAGGCAGCATGAGTGACAAAAACCAAGGCTAAAAAGCTAGCTGTGCTAACCCTAAAGCACGAATCTCACTGCAACTCCACCTGAGAGAGTAGCTGTTGCAAACAATGTTGCTAATTTTGGTTTATTAGCCAGAGAAGGGATTCAGACAGAAAACATGAGAAGATTTTAAACTGTTTGCAATGCATTCTGGGTATAGGATTAACTTCGGCATTGTTTGTTTGAACAAAAAATTAGCTCCAGTGATTTTCCAGTTTGGCTTTTCAAGCACAGAAATTTTCAAGTTTTTTTTTTCTAGAACATTTCTCAGATTCAACTCAACATTTCTGAGTTTTTTCTTGCATTTTTTTTTTATTTTTTTACTTTTGGCGCTCAGGAACTTGTTTTTCCAGAGAATTTATGAGACAGAAATACACTTCTGTTCTCCAGTAACTATAATAGGTTAATGTCACAGTTTCTGAGTTTTTCATTGCAAATTTTTACCTTCGGAGCTCAGAAACTCTTTTCTTTTTTCCAAAAAATTGTGGTGATAAATTAA
>VMRN01000223.1:47553-83043 GCA_010277015.1 Poeciliopsis turrubarensis
AAAAAAATGCTGATTTAAACTAGATTCAACTGCTTTTGGAATCAAGGGTGTAAACTGTGAAGCACGGAGGTGGAGGTGTCATGGTGAGAGGCCAAAAACCCAGGAAATCCATAGAATTATGAACAGAAAAATCCTGACCTAGTCAAAGCCCAGATCTTTATCTCATTGTGATACTTGTAGGCTGTACATTCAAGACGCTGTTGAGTGCAAAAAAGTTATTTGTAGGTGTTTATATCTAATAAAACTTTCTTTTTTCTTTTGTTTTCTTTTTAAAACATAAAGGAAAAGGTTAGACATGAGAATTTTTTATTTTATATAAACTTAGGATGTTTGAAAGTTTTCCTGCAAGGCGCTGATTTTCCAGGAGATTCGAGTCGGTTTGCATGAACCTGGTCGGGTTTAGTTGTGTTCAGTGCGGCTCGGACTGCAGAGTTTTGGGTTTGAATCTAAAACTCTCTGGAAGCAGCAGACGAACAGCAGGAATCTGAAATGTTGCCATCTGGGAAGTTAAACAACCTTTTATTTCTGCTCTCCTGCAAAATCTCCCGATTAAAAGCTGAGGAACATTTCGGATGTTTAAATCAAAAGATACGACGCAGCTTTTCTGTCGACCTTTTCACAGATTCATTAAGATCCAGGTTCGTCTGTTTTTCATGTTCAGAACCTTTTCCTCACTAAACTGCCTCCTGTCTGCGTTTTACTGCCGTTCATTAAACTGTCGAGGTGGAAAACCAGGCTGTCACATTATGGGGAAGATGCTGTTTGACTTGGAGTTTTGAAGGAGAGCTGCTGAAATTTAAATTCTGCTGGTGGCTCCCTGAGGATCCGAGCTGTAAGGTTAAACTCTGATGCAAGAACGAACAGTCGCTTGCAGCTGAACGCAAGAAAAAATACTTTAACTTCCATTTATGTTCAAGATTCACTGTAAAAATGGCCTTTTGGGTTAAAATGGCGCCAGTGAGGATGTTAATGTGAGGATTAAACATGCAGGTTTATAGTGCTGGTCCAGAATTAGCTGCCTTACAGTGCTGAACTGTTTTATAAGAGAAATGAGGAATCACAGGGTTCATCATAATGCAACATTTCTTATTTATACACACAAATTGGAGCAAATATATAGCAATAAAAAAACATTTGGAGAATGGAGAAAACTTTAATTTGTTGGTTTGCATCTCAACATTAAGTCTGCATCTCTCCTTCAGACACAAACAGATTAATTATTATTTTCATTCAAACAAGAAGTTTGTTTTGGAAAATTAGATGATTAATTAAACAGCTTATAGTGGTCAGTTTAAAAAAAGAAAAGTTTTTATCTGCTGTTATTTGTGTTTTACTGAAAACATTTTATTTTCTTTGGTAATGAAACTATAAGAACTGAGGAGATATTTGATTTTCTTACATCCAGGAAAGTCCAAAGTTTTCATCACATGAGCCAAAATACTTATCAAAAGGTTTTTCATCACGCAGCCAAAGAAATATTAGAAAATAAAAATCAAACAGAAAAATTATCTTCTTTCTTTTGCTTGCAATGGCGCATTAGGGCCCAAAAGAGCAAATTTCTGACAAAAAACTCCAAGAAAAATAAAAAATTTCTAACATTGAAAAGTTGATTTTCTTCTCTTTTTTTCGCTTTTGAAACTTTAAATTCTGCTAATTTTATCTGGAAACTTTGTAAATGAATGTCAAATGTACTTGAAAAAACACCGTAAGCAGTGAGTTGCTTCTGAATAAAGTAAAATGTGTTATAATCGCTCCCTCGATGTTTATTCAAACTGAAGCTTCCTGCAGTTGGAGAGGTCAAAGTTCATCCAGGAAACTTTGAAACAAACCTGATTGGACGAACATCTGGAATCCATAAATGAAATAAAACGTTGATAAATGACCGAAAACAAAGAAACGGCAGATTGACTTGTAATTGTGTTTCTCTCAACATTGTGATTGTGTATTTATTTAATAAGTTTTATTGATCTGAGCTCTCCAGGCGCCGCGACTAACAAGATTCAACAAGTTTTAATTGGTTTTGGAGTAGCTTTGGTGAGTGAAGTACATTTCTGTGGCTCCACAGCCGCATTGTGAAGTTTTCCTTTCAGCTCCTGTCGGCCGTGGAGGTTGATTTCTCAGAAACATGCAGAGCCGGGTTCCTTTTATGTCTTCAGACGTGTCTGCTGTGGCTAATGCAAACATTTACTGTGTTTCTGTCCGGAGGCGATCTTTGGTTTGTTAAATGTTTCTGAGGAAACGTTTGTCTCAACTCATTCTTTCCAACAACAAAAGTTCAGATTATTTTTCATCCTCGGGCTCTTTGCACAATAAAACTGTAAAGAGTGTTTGAACTGGAGCTTTTAAAGTTTACATCCATCAGAACCTGAAGCTGGACTGGCTTCCAGTTCCGAGGAATTAAATATGAAGCTGTTCAGCTTTTCACCCTGAGCGCTATGCTAACTAATGCACAGACAGCATTCATGGCATTCATGGCAAACTACACTCTGATGAACCAGCAAAATAAAGAAAGTGGTGGGGTGTAAGCAGCGTGTTCACGAGGGTCATTGACAGCACTAAGATCCTCCTCCTGCCTCTGATTGGTTGTTTCTGATGAAGTGGTTTATTTTTTTTCAGATAGCAGCAGAATCAAACAGACTGTAGAGGAGATTTATCTCATATTCTACTGTCATAACATGCTGACAGTTTTAACAAGTATGTAAAAGTATATTTTTACATACGGCAGCTTACAGAATATCTTTATACTTCTATTCAAATGTTGACATTTTTGTGTAATTTCTGCAATATTCTGCCCTATTCAGGTTGCACAGTGGAGTTGAATTTTATTTTGTTATTTATCTAATCTTTATTAAACCAATTCAAATTCTCATTTTCAGCAACGGTCTGTTCAAAAACATTAAAATATAAAACAGAATAACGTCATTAAACAAAGAAAGACGCCCCTCCTTTCAGCCCCACGCTTGGCCACGCCCCCAGCGTCACGTGGCTCCGCCCACTTTGGGGGGCGGGGCTAAGCTTTCACAGTTACAGGTTAATATCTGATTTAATGAAGATTTTAAAGGTGTCTTTGATGTACAGGATTCTGTTTTGTGCTTATTAGTGTTAAAAAAGCTTAATAAATACTTTTTACACAGACTATATGACAGAAATCCTACAATTGAACTTGTAGGTTTTAAACATGCTTCCACAAAAAACAACATAAAATCTAAAATAAAAATAAACAGCCTTCAGTTCAGTAGAACAGCATCAAAGTGGATGGAATAATAAAAAAGGGCTTAAAGTTCACTGCAAGGTTTCCACCTTCCCCTCCGATCAGCAGGTTTATGGCTGAATCTTGGCTGGAAAGTGATTCTCTCAAACATAAAACAGGTTCAATCCAGCCAGAAAGCTGCAGCCGGCGGAGAAATGTCTGCAGGAACATTTCAGTTTGTATCATTTGGACCCTCTAAGTTCTTGGAAAAAGAACTGGTCAAACATAACATCAGTTAGAAGCAAAGGTCAAAGGTCAAATTCATTGGAAATACTCAGAGTCTACGTAACAGAAATGTTCAAGGTGTTTAATTATTTTTATTTTCTAAGATAAATTCAGTTTAAATGTGTGATTTTTGTTGATTTGAGTGAACTTTAAATATTTACCATGATTAACAAAACGTATTTCAAGGTGTAAAAATTCAACCTAATTATATAGACTTTGTTTTAAGCCTGATTAAAACTTAGAAAGCGGCTGTATAATCACCGCCAAGGACACGTTTGCATGAATGCAAAGTTTTCTCTAATAAAAGATTTAAAAATCAAGGCTCCTGAATGAAAAATGTTTGGATATTTTAAAGCAGCTGCAACTTATTTCCTCAGTTATAAATATGTAAGACCATAATTGAGTTAGTAGTTGGAAAGAAGCACCAAAAGGACAGAGAGGAGAAAATCAGGCGATTTTATTCAATATTTGATCTTATTTGTCCGTCTTCAGCTTTGTCTTGTGGAATAAAAATGAGAGGCTTATTGTGATTTTTTGTAGTTTGCTCTGACTCTGGAGCTTTTGAAGGTATCATTGGTTTGTCTGTAATTTGCCTCTGTGAGATGTAATAGTGAAGACTCTATTAGTCAGGCTTCAATGAGTAAAAGGAGGATTTTATTACGAACAAGCCTGAGTTACAGACCAGTGAACACGATCTGGGGAAATCAAACCAATTGAGAGGTTATCCAGACAACCACCGCGTCTTTGGGGAAACATTTGAGCAAAACGGAAAAGAAATCAACGTCTCAGTGACTGAATAAATCAGTTTACTGGAGGAATTAAACCTTTTTATTAATGAGTTGTGGGTAAAATGAGCTTTTGGCTGACTCTTCTTTTGCAGAATAAGTACCAGTCTCTGCTAATGTCGATCATATTTTCTCTTTTGTTCTGAATCCTGTTGGCTAATTAGCAGCAACTGAAGGTCTAACGCCTCCAGCAGGAGGCATCGCTGCTGGAAACCTGCGCCGCCGCTTTGATAAACCTGTCGCCTCAGGCTTTACCTCCAGCCAATCACAGCAGGCTATCATGGATGATGCAGACCAAAGGTGGACTTGTTTTTTATTATAGGGTCACCTCACTGGAACCACTTTTCACCCTCTGTCTTCAGAACTGCCTCAATTATTCATGGCATTAATTCATGAATTAATTCCTCATCTTGAGAATTTCCTTGGCTAAAATCCACAATGCATTAGAGTCTGCACAGAAACACTTATAACGGTTTATTTTAATTGTTTAGACACCGAATGTACCTTTAAATGCATCAATGGACGCCATCTTGGCACTGCTGCAAAAGCTAATGTTTACAGTTTTTCTTAGTTTTTTTTGTTGGGGTTTCAACCAATCAGCACTTAGCAAAATGAATAGTGCTCCTGGATTGGTTGGTTTGCAAATGCCAGCCAATATCGTGCCAAATAGCATTGCACTGAAGTACAATGTTCAGTTGTGGATGGGTAAATGTGTAATCCATTCAAAGAAGCGAACTCTGGTCCGCCTGCAAACCTTGAAGTGAATTCGTCCGAACTCACTTCAGCTGAATTTATGTTTGAATGCATGTGTGAAGCAGACTGGAGACCGCTCCAAAAGCAGTGCAAAAGTCTCATGCCACTCCATTTTTGTTTATGTTTTGTGAAGAGGGAAGTTACGCTTGTCTTCTTTGGAAGTTTTCATGCTGTTTCTTTCTATAGTTATTGGTGCAGTGCCCCCATAGGTCAGGAGGAGAACATGCTGGCAAACGTTTGGATCGTTTCATTCAGTGCAGTATGAAAGTGAACCATACCAACTCAAAATGTCACAAATGTTGCAATTTTGGTCCCCAAATAGACAGTCTACAGGACTATGAGGTCTGAAAATACCGTTAGAGTTTAGGAGCACAAAAGTGTCAAAGGTCATTCAATGGGAAACCAGTTTTGCAGTTATCTGGTGTGAAAACACTAAAACTTGTTAGAGGTTGTCCCCCCTGATTTTGCCGCTCTGGGCACTGAGCCACTTCTACTTCTATGTTTAACTTTGTATTTTCTGACTGAAATAGGTGGTTTGGGTTCTCCACATGAAAGTGTTTTAAACTGAGCCGAGCTTCAGGAGGTGACTCAGTTTTAAAACGCTGTGAAATGCCTTTAATGTGGTTCAGTCAGGTGTGGACAGAAGTGTCTCTGTGGCTGAATAAGCTTGGCGGAGACCGTGTCTCTTCGTGTTAGAGGGTGAATGTGTGCTATTGGCTCCTGTTGGGAAGCTCCGCGCTGCCAAACTCCCTGCATCAGAGCTGGGCGGAAGAGAGGCAGAAGGGGCGGGCCGAGGGGCAACGGAGCCGCTTCCATTGGTTAGTTTCTGAGGGGGGCGGGGCTTTCGGGACAGACAGGCGGTGCTTCTGCAGTCTGCCTCATTTCTCCAGAAGGAGCGCAGCGGGCGGGTCGGAGCGAGGTGATACTGACCCGATCTTAACGGAGCCTCAGACCGGGGCAGACAGCGGCCAGACCGGGGCGAGCTGGCACCAACTGTCCTCCAGAACCAGCGGAAACCGGATCACACAGCTGCTGGCTCTGCCACACCGGCGAGGAGTCGACCGTCCGGGGCTGAACTCCGGGACGGAGTCGGCCTCTTTCCCCCCGGAGCTCCGCAGCTCTTCGCGGGGGTTTGTGCTCCTTCGGCCGGCGCTGCTCGCGCTCTGCCTCCGCTGGATGAGCTAGCATGACCGCATGAAGGCGGCTTTTGGGAACCTGCTGGAGCGGAGACCGACCTCCTGGATCGGAAACAGTCTATCTTTATCTTCTTTTAATTTCCCGAGGTTTTCCCGGTGATTCCACATGGATTTTTGAACGTTTTACCGACCTGCTTGGATTAGCTTATGGATATTCTGCGCTGAGGACACAAGTCGGCGGAACAACCTTGGGATTTTCAGGTGAGGTGATTTTTATTTTCTGTTCAGCCTCCCATCGGAGCGAACAGAAAACAGTTTTAGCCTCTTATCATTCAGGTGATGTGAGCTGGTAACTCTGCTGGTGATGGTGCGTGTGTGTGTGTGTGTGTGTGTGTGTGCGTGTGTGTGTCTGTGTGTGTGTGTGTGTGTGTGAGGTCCATGTGACCTGTGTGTTTGTTGAGATCTAATTGAGCTGCATTCTTATCCAATGAACCCTGCTCTGTACTCCCCACGATCCCGCACATTCACGCATCTTTATTTAGCTTTCTTTCTCCAGTCTTAAATTCGTGACTGATGACCCAGTTCTGTTTGGACTGGAGATAAATCCTGGGAATAATCCTGTACAGATTCCTACTTTATTTTCCATCTTATATTAAAATACATATATTAAGTTTTCCAATTGAAATCGGCTGTATGGAGCAAAAGATCATCTTTAATATTGTGAGAAAAAAAAACTACCATGAATTAATCTGTTGCAGTTTATATGATAATCCAGTACTACTGATTTTATTGTTTTAATCCTGATGCCAAATCCATTTGTACAATCTGTGCTAACCCTGACTTGCTCTCTATAAAAGAAAATATATTTTCTCATATTTAATGTAAGAATGTATTGTGTATATATTTTTAAAGACATTTAAATGTTTCCAGAAATGACTAAAAATGCAGAATGGCACACAGATTGGGGCATTCTGAGTCATGCTGGGGTTTAGTTTGACCTCCTCGGGATGACTGGTCTTCATCTTCAAAACATGATAAATTATCTTGGACAAACTTCAGAAATAATCCACCTCTGATTTCTAGTTCTCAAGCTGTCAGTTTGCTCTGAAATCTTGTGTTCACGTCTCTTCCACTCATGCAGCAGGAATGGTCTCCATTCCCTCAGTCATGCTGTTTTTCCTGGGTGGAGACGGGCTCTCCGCCCAGGAAAAACCGCCATGTTTTACACCGAATCTTCCAAAGTCAGAACCAAGCAGAGCTGGAGGAGGCGGCTCAACACGGATTGAGGCAACCTCAGGTTGATGGACTCGGGACGAAGCATCGTCCAGTTGTCAGACTTGGGCTCCGTTCAAATGCGAATCAAGTCCAACTTTTTCGTGGATGTCTGAGCGACACAATCCTGATCTTTTTACCAACTGTACCACTTCCACATGGAACTAAATCAGAAAGGTCAAGTTACATTTTCTTCAACTTTTACGTCATTAATGTGAGACGTGCGTCACGACTCTGCACCAGAAGAAGCTAGCGCTTAGTTGTATTTTGGTTTTTCTTACCTTCATTCTTGTTATAGTCTTTTCACAATACCTCTGGCTCAACTTGCCATATGTTGCATAAAATCAGATATTAATAGTTTTCATAGAATGGCCATCTTGACTTTTACATCATTGACGTGAGACATGCGTCATAATTCTGCTTCAGAAGAAGCCAGAAGCAGTAAATTCAGACGTAAACAATGGCTGAACCCATCTGAGCCAAAACCAGATGGCGGCGGCCATTTTTACTTCCATAAACAGCTGTGTCAACGTTCTTCTTCTGCGCATGGAGTTGGGGTCATAAACTGTTCTCATAGAAGAGTAGTATGGTGGTAGAGTGAACAACCATGCAAAAAATGTTGTTTAGATTTAAAAGAAAATCAGAATTGAGCACCAAGAGCTGCAGTGTGAATGTAACCTTAGTGTGACCTCTAATAGCGTTCTTGCTAGCAGTTTTGTTGTTTGTTTCAGTGTTGGCTGAAACAAACTGTAACGCATCATTTTGGGTGTTTTGATGTAATTGCAGTTCAGCTCGCACCTTCTATGATTTTTTTTCAGTTTTATGTCCTAATCCCAGTATTAAAAACATGACTTTAAAAAAGTTTTTAATTCCTCAAATAAGTGTAATTTAATTAAATAATCTAATTTAATGACTGAGTAGTCACAGATTTTTCAGTGGAATGTAGCTCCAAATTATTTGTGGAGAATTTGCCTAAATGTGGATTGTCGTTGTATATCTAAAGTATGTTTGAAAACTGCAGCTTAGGAAGCTGAAATACCAAGATGCAATGTTACATAGCATGCCATTAGCCAATCCAGGAGTGCCATTCGTTCTCCTGGGTGCTGATTGGCTGTATCTTAAGAGCAGAGCTAAAGGAGATGGTAGATGTTTGCTACTGCGCTAACGCTGAGAAGGATTTCAGCAAAGTGTTTTTATGTTTGTTTTTCTTTTTTGGAGTCCTTGAATCATTAGATTGTGGTTTTTCTTTTTCTGTTCATGGTTGTACATGCCGCCTCTTTCCTTGTGTCTTTGGCGCCACCTGGTGATTGGGAGTTGTATTGCAAACTCGTCACATTCAGACATTGTTCAAGGTTTTTCACTAGATTCTCATCCGAGTTTGAACATATTAAATTAATTTACCTTTTCAGGTGACTGAAGCTTTAGGTTTTTCATGAACTGGAGTTTCAAATGAAACAAATGTAATTATTTTTCTGGTACAAAGCATAGTTAGTTTCTATAATAGGCTGAATAAAGTAACTAAAACAACATTTGCTGATTAAAAAAACTCATCTCATGAACCATAAAACTAAAAATTTTTTTATTCAATGCCCAGCCATAAATGCTGGATCATTTTGGACATCTAAAGCTAAAATAAAATCACATCTGCTTTCTCAAAGAACTGAATTGTATCAGAACCTGCAAACTGACGTGATAAACGGTGTGAACATCTGTACAGCTGTGTATTGATTACAAATGTGCACAATCTGCTAATGTTGTAAAAACGCAATTTGACAATTGTGGTGAAAAATCAGGTGAGTAATGTTGTTCATGAGAAGTCATTTAAAAACATCATCCTCCTACCACTTCTTTTTGTCTTCTTCATCATTTCTGCCAGTAGTAACTTCTTGGTGTTGATCACATGACTCCTGTGTTTCCATTGCAGTTTTGTTCATTTCAATACACCCCAAAAAACACTTTATTCAAGCACAAAAAAGTGATTTTTTTTTTTATCTGAAAATTGTCATGTTTCTATTATGGAAATTAATTTTCATAATTCCAAATTGTGTGGTTTTATTGCCAATGGAAACGCAGCCTCTGCAGTCCTGATTTAACAGCTGCTTGTCCTTCAACAAATGTTTGCTCAGTTTGCCATTTGTTGCTGTTTCCAGGACAAACCTGCAATAATGAAATCAGCCGTTTGTCCCTTTTCTCCTTTCACTCCTTTTAACACCACTACTGGAGTTCCCACCTCTGCGCCCGCCACAGTTCAGTTTAAATATTTATCAGTTGATGGGAGGTGTGTCGGAGCGCTTTGCCTTATTTAACCCGTCCAGGATGTGTAAAAAAAAGAAATCAGAGTCAGGAAATGGAAAAACTTCCTTTTTGCATTTGCTCAAATCCTTCCAAGTGTGAGTCTGAAATTCCTGACGAGTCCCCAGAGTTTGGCTTGCAGCTGCAGCAGAACCATTTCACACTTCACCTCCAGCACTTGATGTCGATGCTGCGGTTGGCGAGGTGAGCGGAGGGAGGCGGCCATGCGTGTCGGGAAGCGCGGACCGGGCCGACGCCGGGCTTTCCGAGGCTCTCCCTGACATCCAGGCATGAGTTTGCATATTAAGGTGATTTTATTTGCTGCGTGGAGACCTCTTCAGCTTAAAGAGCTTTTATAAGATGTGTGTTGAGGATCTGTTGGTGTAAGAGGAGAATTAAAGCCCAGCCAGGAAAAGTCTGATGTCACATTTTTAAAGGAAGGATGGAGATTCTTAATCCACATTTAGAGGCTTAAAGTTAAGATTTAAGATCTTATTCTGGATTCCTCGACTGTATGAAAGTCGTGTTTTATAAAAAAACAGATAAATCTGGGATTAAAAATCTTGTAGTTGTGTAATTTCTTCTTTTTTTCCTGTTCTGATATATTTTAGGGCTTTAAACCCAACTGGAGTCAGTTTAGCCATCCCACATGCCGTGCCAGAAGGATTTAAAAGTTTCCATCGAAGAAAACTCGTCAGATTGTATGGAGTCATGAGCTGCGTTTCCACGAAAACACCAATGAGAAAAAAACAAACTTGTTTTCCAATACAAAATTTTGGTGATTGGATGAGTTTTCTTTTTTTGCCATATCGAAACTTTGTTTTCGAGTCACACCGGATGTTTCCTCTGGCAAAAACTCTGAAGCAGAAGACAACAGGAAGTAGTCGGAGGACCTTGGTGCAGCGAATGTTTTAATGACTTTTCACATAAACAGGGTCATTCACATGACATTTCATATTTTATGGAAATGTTGCACTTGAAAAACTCTTTTTTTACGTCATAATTGGAATATTGACAAAATTTGCAAACATTTGTAATGGAAATGCAAATATTAGCCGTTTTCCACCAAAGTTTTTTATGCGCATTTTGACATATCGCTTTAGAAAAGGTTGATGGAAACTTGAAGTAACTTCCTGAATTTTGCAGGAAAAGTTTTTATGCTGCCCTGAGATTGACCAAGTTTGGCTTTTCCAAAAACAGAGTTAATGCGCTAAAGGGAAGATGGAAACACGTTGGCTGAATAAGTTCCAGGTAGCAAACGCTGCCACCCACTGGGGGGTCTGTTCCTTACCACCGGTATGAAAAATGTGGTATAATTTCAGAGTCCGATCCCAGAGGTTTTGTTAGCAACATCTTCTCCCTGTTTATTACAGACAGTGTCAAGATCTGAAGAAATTGCGCTTTGTGAAGTCCGATGATCCAAACCAGTAGATGGAAACTTTTCTGATTAAATTTTTTTCTTTTTTGTAACATCTTCAAAGTTTTCTCAGAATTTGCATGAGTAGTAGGAGAAGAAAGTGAGGATAAATGGTCCTCTTGAAGCCTTCCTATTATCTACTGACTTGTTGACTATCTTCCTATTATCTGGTTGCTTCTGTTACTGTCAGCTGATTGGTTGGTAAAAGGTCACCTGACAACCAATCCAGCTGAGCTCCGCCCACTTTTTAACACCAGCCAGTTTCCCGCTATGATTCAAATCCTCTTACATCCACCATGGAGTGATCAGATCAAAGCAACAAGGTTTTCCTTCCCTCTGCCTTAATATTTAAAAGCATTTTGATGAACTGAGTGGAAAAGATGCACAGAAAGTGAAGCAAGGCAGAGATCAATATTTGTTGTTTGGTGATTATTGCAAAGAAATCAGTAAAACATGAATGTGTTAAAGCGCCATGCTGTGGCTTATTCATAGTAACCATCATGAAAGCTGCATTAGTGCCTGCAGCGAGCTCATATTTTATTGCTTTTCTGTGGATAACGACTAATGATAAACTAGACCTTGTCTGGTTTCCAGCAGGTAAATATTTCACTCCTGAGTTTTATGTTGTCAATTTAGGCAGATGGAAGATCAACGATCTAAACGCTTTATTAATGTCTTTATTAATGTCTGTTAGTCAAGGCCAATTGTTCATTTATGACCAATGACTGCTTTCTTAAAATTAAATTACAAATGATTGAATATATTTTTAAAAACTTGTTTTTTTTTCTCAATCGTCCCTTTTGGGAGTTGACCTGAGTTCGAAGTTCAACTACATGTGAACTTATAAAACAAGATGGCCGCCTCTGATGATGTAAACAATGAGAAGAGAACAGGAAGTCAGTGATGTGCTGTTGGCTTCAGCAGGTTTTTCAGAGTGGTTTGTTTCCGCTTCAGGTGTTGCGTAAAAGTCGTTGTTTGTTTCGTTACGTCTGAAGTCGTGAAACCGAACCAATCTGGACCTTTTCCTGCTTTTCCAGGTTTTAGTTTCGTCGAGTTTTCCTCTGATAATAACTGATGCTGTATGCAGGTGTCTGATCCAAAAAGCTAACAGCACCCCTCCCCCGCCTGCCACCTCCAGTCGGATGCGGTATAATCCGCTTCAGCGCCGTTTAGCACGTTTGGGATTAGCGGGAATACTAACAGCAGCAGCAGCAGGACGTAATCCCTGCAGCGAGGCGCGCTTCCTGCTGGGAAGGCTGCAGCAGGAAGAGGCTGTTCGGCGTTTCTGCACCCAGACCGAGGTAAGGACCAGGTGATGACGGGATGACTCACTGAGACATGTCATCGTGGTCAGTGTGACCTGTTACCGTGGCAACAAGTGGCTGCAACGTTAATTAATCATGAAGAAGAGGAGAAAGAATCTGGAGGGTTCATTCATTACTGTAGCTGTTTCTCAAAAATCCTGAAGACCTCAGATGTGGTCGTGTTTGGGTCCCTCATGATCTTCATCTGACGGCAGATTTCCATCCTGCTGCCGGTCAGTTTCTGGTCCTGTTAACCAAGAAGTGGCAGCGGAGATGGAACCATCAAACTGGGTTCTGTCCATTCTGAGACTGCACCGATTTATTGGCGGCAGGTTTTCTTAATTTTGGGAGATCTGTAATCGGCTGATGTTTCTATGTGAAGGTGATGTTTTCTGAAAACGAGCCGCTGTCCTCTCCTGCTCTGCAGACCGGCGTTCTCACTTAGCAATAGTCTGTTACCAACTCAGTGACTTTCATGCTATATTTAGCAACAGTTCAGACAATAAAATTGGAATCGGCCAAAATCGGAAAGAAAAAAAGATTTTGTTTCCTAACTGGATGGTAAAAGATTACAGAACTGAAAAATGTCAAAATGGATGCGTTTTGCTGCAGTTTCATTAACAGTGCATTTCTCATTCTTTTATTTTATAGCAGCTCTTAATAATAAAACAAGGATTTATTTCAGTAGGGTTAGTAATTTACAGTTTTACATATTTGTATGACTGCCTGCTATCTCACCTGAGTTTGAAATAAATAAATTAGAATGATGAAGCCAAGAATTGAGTAATGTTTATTTTTTAAGATTTATTACACACATTAGGTGTTTTTGCATTGGCATTGGATCAGTACCACTTACTGATTATTGGATTGGAAAAGAAATCAGTGGAATATCACTAATGGGTACAGAGGCCCACAGTGGCCAAAATACCTCAGGAACTGCTGTGTTTTGGCTGCAGACATTGTTTCACGCTTTAAGAACAGGAAATGTTGTCTTTATGCTAAGATATGATATTTGTCCTGAACCTGAAAGCCTCAGAGCTGTGGATCCATTTCAGTGGCAGAACAAGCCATTTCTCTTTCTGTGTGTGTGTAGGTGTGTGTGTGTGTGTAGGTGTGTGCGTGTGTGTGTGTGTAGGTGTGTGCGTGTGTGTGTGCGTGTGCGTGTGTGTGTTATATCCTGCCACGCATCATCGGCATGCTGTTAGTGTTCCCAGATTAAGTAGGAGAGTCTGCTTTTACAACCAGAGGAGAGATTATATAACTGCCATTTGACTGCAGTATCACTTCATTGATCAGGGGAGATAATGGCTGGAATCACATTTAGAGTCTTTAAAAGCTTTTTAAGGCTCTAAAGTCTGCCTGACCTTTGCTGGTGTCTTCAGCGTTTCTCTGCTTTAGATCCACCAGGCATCCTTAGAAATTAGTTTTAAGACCTGACTTTTGTTTTAAGACGACCTCATAAACTCTGACTGCTTTCTGGACCAGGATGGTCCAGGATATTTCCTGGATTTTAGCATCCAGATCCGCTCCTTCTTTGTCCCCTCCATCTGCAGCCTGTAAACTCCTGTAATGACTTCTTCCTGCTCTATTGTGTGCTAAGCTGAAAACGAGCCATTAAAAAAAGAGGCGATCAATATCCCAAAAGTATATCCAATACAGTAATGCAGCATGCTTCTGTTTAATGGTCCTAATGTAATCTCTGGCTAATGCAGCTGATGGAGTTTTAATACGTTTTGTTCTGCCTCTAAACTTTTATGAATTGCATCATTTTTTTGTAAAACGTTTAAGTTATTCTGCCTGCAACGTCTTAACATGGGAGAGAACCAACTCAACATGTTCATGAGTTAATATCTATTTCCTATTTAAAACATATCTTAAGTATGGCAGTGGTGTGAGTTTATCCTGGTGCATGAGTTTTTAGTTTGTATGTAAATGGTTTGCCATATTCCTGTGCTGGTGCAGGTTTCCATGTTTCGCTGATGACTGTTTCTTAATGCACCAGTTTCAACTCAACTGTTTTGGTATTTGGAATCGGTTTCAACCAAGTAAAAACGCACTGATCTGGATTTACTGACCAACCCGGATTAGGGAATGACCTTTTTAAATGTAGCGAACATAATCCATGTGACGTTTGTTTGAATTAAACAAAACGACGCACCAAGCTGAACTGATCATAAAGATCTTCAATTAAGCCACCTTACTGGTCGTTAGTAATTAAACTGATTAGTTGAGAGAAATTTTTAAAAGCTGCCTGCAATTTATTTAAGTTTTTCTTTATTAAATCAAGTCACCTTCAAATTCAACATCAAATTTTACACTTTTAAACTAATTTCTAAATGTAATCAGCTTTTTAATTTTCTTTGTTTTTACTTTAAAATAAACAATTTTTATTATTATGTTATGAAGGTTAAATGAGATACAAAGTTTTATGGTCTTTATTCAAGTCAGAAAATTTTTCACAATTCATTTTACAAATTTACAATAAATGACCCAAAAAATTAGGAAATATATTTTTGAATAAGTTCAGAGCCTTCTTTGTTATTGTTGAGCAGGTAAAACAAAAGATAAAAAACAGATTTTTCATTTTTAATTTAATTAATTTTGTGGCCCTCCAGTAATTTAAATATAAAACCTGGTGAATCACCTGCAACAAGCGGATCATTAACTATGAATCTTTATCATCAAATAGGTTCAACTCAGGAGGAGCAAGAGAAACTCTGTGGAACAAAACTCATATTCATGACACATTCTGGCAAAAACACCAACAGAACAAAACAGAACATTTCTTCTTTTAGTCCCAAGTCAAGTTAAGGTTTTTTTCCTCTTTGATTTGTTTGCAGCTCAGTTCAGTCTTCAGACCTGAATGTTGTCTTGGTAAAAATCCCACCAATCTCCTGGAACAGAAGTCGGTTCTTCTTCTGCATCGTCCTGGACCCAAAGTGAATTCGCTCTTTTGGATCCTGACTCGCCGTACTTCATGCGTTGTCTCTCAACAGAAAAAAAACAATAATAGGAGATTCACAGCAAGAAAAAAAAAGAAATTTAATCTCAAAAACTATTTTTTCCGGGTCCAGGTGCACGGGAATCAAAAATCAACCAGAGATGGAAACAAATTCTTGAAAAATATTGAAAAGGAAACAGAGTTTTGTCAATGAGTGACTTCTGGTTGTTCTAGATATGCTCCATATGCTGGAGATTTCGCTGTAGCTTTAGGCTAGTTTGAAGCCATTCACTGCCCCCTATTGGCAACACGTTGTATTACAGATTCATATTCAGTAAAATAACATGGGCTACATAAATTTGCCGGTTTTGGCCACCAGGGCAAAAAGTTTGGGAACCAATGTTTCTGTGTTGACATCAACAAACCTGCCTGGCCTGTAAATAATAACAATAATGACACTTTCTCCTCCAAATGGAGGAAGTTAGAAAGTGTCACAATATGTTAGCAATGGTAGAAAGTCCTTATTGCCTCTTCCAGACTTTTAATGACCATTTTGCTGTTGTAGTTGAGTGCGATCCGGTTTGAAGTGCTGGCCCGGTCCAGCAGGAAGCGGGCCGGCAGCTGGATGTATAAATAGTAGAATTAATGACTTATATTTGCTGATTATGCCCGTCTCTCCTTCCATAGCCTCTCTAATGCAGTTTCCCCTCTGTGCCTTCATCCATCCACTTTCTATCTGTGCTAATGGCTTCTCCATTAACCCCACCTGATGGCAGTGTGGGTAATTACAAACATATTTACGGCCCGTGGACACACACAATGAGAAATAAATAACGTGTTTGACCAAGCAGAAAGAGACATTAGGCGGGCGGGCCTCAGATTTAGCTGGGCGCGCTGTACTCACTCACCCAGCCTGACTTTGCTCTTTAATGGAAACGGTTGCCAGAAGGTGTAGCTGTCACGTCCTGAACGCTCTGTTCTCTGCAGCTGAGTATCTACTCCATGTTGGGCTCACTTTTAATGGTCTTGTGCCTCTGCTGTGTTGTGTAACGAGATATTTAAAAATAAAATCGATGTGGACTGTGATGTAAGACGAGTGGCTCGCACTTTCCACCTTCACTTTCCACCGCTTCTGTTCCAGCATGCAAGATGTTTGTGATGTCCAGGTTCATCTGCCACATATTGCATCTGAAATGTGATCACGTATCTTTGAAAGTTGGTTTAATTATGCTGAACTTTGAGTATTTTGATATCCTGAAAAGGTGACCAGATCATCAGAACTCCATTTCTGAGCATTTATGGTTCATTTGGGACTAAAATCGGACTGAAAACCGAACTCCGGTCCGCCTTCAAACCTCGCTCTCTGCCCGGGTTGAAGCGAACTCTGGAGCGGTTTGAATGCATATGTGAACAGAGATCGCTCCAAAAGCAGGCAGCAGACTACAGCGCTGGGAACTCTGGGTAAATGCAACCAAAACAAACGTGTTAGCTCAGTGCTAGCAGGAGAAATGAGAAACAAGAGAAATCCTCCAAATGCTAAACTCTGACTCCATTCTTTCTTCTTCTTCAGAGGTTTTAGTGTCGTTTCCTTGAGTGGTTCTTGGAGCAGCACCCCCGCAGGCCAGGAGGGGAACAGGTTGGTTTGACTCAGCGGAGAGGCAGAGAACCACAGCAGCTGGAGGTGGAATAAAAGTTTCTGTTTTGGTTCCTAATCGAACCGATTACTGGATTATCAGGAGGGAAATCAGCCTTGGTGTGTTTTCACTAAATGTTTCCTCCATTAAAAATGATCTCTGAATTGTTTCCCCCTTCGGTTCATTTGTGTAGACGTGAACACAATGGACTCTTAACTTATGCATTAACAGCAATTAAGCTTTTCAGTCATTTTTTATTCCTTTATGTTTTATGAAAGGCGGTGAAGTTGTTCTTTTCCTCATCCTTTGTTATTTCTTGTAGGAATTTCCAGTCAGGAGCAGTTACTGGTGCTACTGGAGTCCCACAGGCTCCAGTTCCTGCAATATGTTACTAAGTAATAAAAAGTTAATTTTAGTCCAGATACTTTTGCCTCCAGATTGCTAGTAGCTGAATTAGCTGCCTTTAAAACTCAGCAGTCGCAGAAATCGCACATCAGAGCAAAACGCTCCGAGGAATTTCTCATTTATTTACAGGAGTTGCATAGAATGAGGTTTTTTATACAGTCTCATAGCGAATCTCAAACAGTTTTGTCTTGTAAAGTTTCTAACACCAGATTGGATGAGACCTGCAGTGTGAGGTGTTCATGCTGCTCGTTTTGGTTCAGATATGAAGCTGCGGTTTTCAGCATTTCGTCCTTTCACTGCATGTCTGAGTGACCAGAAGGTGAAGCGCCGGAGCCTGGACGCTGCGTTGTGTTCAGGGAGGGAAACCGACCTCAGCTTTGTGTTTTCCTGCTCGGCTGAACGGGAGTAATTTCCTCTGATTGAGACCCGGCTCCTTTCCGCTGGTTGTTTGTTTCCTCTGAGTTTTATTTTAGCCTCAGTGAGGATTAAATGTTAACAAGCGTTAACATCAAGTGCCGCTGTTGGAAGCTGTTTATCGGCGCCTTAACGGCACGTTGATGCATTGGATCTGCTGCGTGTCGTGAATCAGAAACTGTCCGTCCAATTATTCCTTATCTCTCAGGTTAGAAACATTATTTCATTTTTTGTTTACATTGTTGGGAGTCCAGTTGGCCACATGCAGGAAGTGATTCAGTGTTGGTTACAAACATCCAGGGTTTAAACTGAACTCTAGTGTAATTTATTACAAATGCTGTTTGAAAGCATGTTGCAATAAACTGCTAATCAATTAATCGCATGATAAATTAAAATGGGCTCCACAGTTTCCCTTCTGATGATTAATATTTTTTTGATGATGGCCAGTTTTATTTAGAGACTTCATAATCCATTTTATTTATGGTTTCGGCTGTAAATGCTTTTTATTTCCGTTTTATTTGTTGTTTCTCATTGCTGAATATTTAAAATGTCTTCTAGTTAAAGCTTCTGTACAGAATAAAATGTTATTAGTCTTTGATAGTTGCTTGATTAGTGAAACACTGCCCAACATTTTTATGTTTAAATGACGACGGTTGGAAAAATGAAATGTTTGATTTGTGTGTTTTTATGATGTCCAGCAGTTTGAACTGCCTTGTTCAAACTGAAATGTGATATACAAATAAAATTATTATGCTTTATTGATATATTACTTTAAAATGACTATTATTCTTTATTACTGTAATTACTGGAGCAATTTATCATCCAGCAAAATTTGTTTTTGTTTTTATTCAATATAAAAATTTAACCCAAAAACTAAACGAATATAGAAAAATGTTAAAGGTAGTTGCTAGATTTGTACAATAATCTTAAAATGATCTCGTTCATGAATGTAAAACTAAATCTTTGTAAATTAAATGTAATTTCTTATGCAAAACACAAAGTACTTAGTTTTTTCTAGACATGTAAAATATATTTCAAGCACATTTTAAGTCTTAATTGGATGTAAATCAGGAGTTTTTAGACTCCGATGAAGCCAGCAGCTGCAGGAGGAAGGGCGACCTTCCTCCTCTTCCTCGGTTTACCTGATGCTAATCAGACTGAAGCTTCACAGCAGCAGCTGATCAGATTCAGTTTCCAGCTGCTTGTTGGCGACCAGCTGCTGCTTTCTTCCCTCCAGGCCCGGTTCTGATCCTGGCAGCACCTGTAGCTCGTCACCATCACTACGCTGAAGTAAATCTCAGCTTTGTTGGGAGGAAATGCGTTTTGACATCCGATTCCACGTACGAGCGTCTGTGTTCCTTCATCTCCACATAACATTCATTTCAGTTACTTAAAGGCGCAGTACTATGTGTTTTAGTAGTGCCATTTTGTAGCATCATTAAGTAATTATTCTAACTTCAGTCATCATAAAGATGTTATTCATATCAAGTATGACTTAAAAGAAAATTTACTTCCTCATTTAACACCTTGAAATTGGGCCTCTGTCTCGTTCTGTAACTCCAGCAAGTCGCCCCAACGTGGCTCCTCTATTGCTCTGAGAAGCAGCTCCTATAACGAGCTCAGCAGTTCCACCAGCCGTTTGCTAATTGCTGCTGGCTAGTCTGAAGGAGCTGAAGGAGGGACGCTGCTCTACTAGGCGAAAGCTCGTGGGAGGAGCTGCGCCTCGAAGATGGGGGTAGATCAGATGATCAGAGGAACGTGTTGCTGATCAATCCTGTCACAACAAGCAATAAATCAATCACTCAATATCATAATACATTAAATTAACTCAATAATTTCTGCTTTCTTTATTTTTTTCATTTCAGTCTAGTTCATTTTCTGAAGGACAGTTTTGTCTACAGAGATTTCTTAGTTCATTTTTGTTGTTTCTGTTGTTTTGTTTATTTATTTTTGGATATTAAAATATCTGCTGTTTGTGGCGCAAAATTAACTCAGATGTTCTGGAGGCGAATCTGAACTCTGATCTATTGGATTCATAATATTTTCTGTATTTGTTTAGTTGCTCATCCAGCTGCGTGTCTCTGCGTGGAGTCGATCCGTTCCTGCCACAGGAGTGGGGGTGTTTGCCCTGCAGGGTGGGCTGCTGACTGCGTGGCCCCCTGCGGGGCCTGTGAATGCCCTGCAGGGGGCCGGTGGAGGGGCAGCGAGTTGCTTTGGCTGCACTGGGAGGGTCTTTGGTCAGATCCACATCAGCTGCTGCTGGACGTCGGCGTCAGAGGAGAAGCTGCAGCTCTGCAGGACCTCCAGGTGGTCAGTCAGTTTCTCCATTTGCTCTTGAATCTTTTCTGTTTTCTGTGTATTTGGTGAGGAACAGGCAGGAATTAAGCTCAGACTGAACAGATTCAGTTTTGTTGGGATTCCTCTGCCTCGTTTGGATCTGCAGAAGAGTTTATATCAAATTTGAAGCGCCGGCTGTTCTGGAGTTCTGCTGTTTAATGTAACTTTAATAGATGCATTGCTGCAACCAGAACAGACTTGCAGCAGCAAGTCTTCTCCACCTCGGCGGAGGAGAAGGCGAGTGGTTGGGGGAGGAGGTCAGAGGTCGGCGGTGGTTTCGGAAAGTTACTGGGAATGTCTGATCTGATGGAGAGATGGAGACGGCTCAGGATCTGGAACTGCAGAGGTTGTTTTGCCGTGTGTGTGTGTGTGTGTGTGTGTGTGTGTGTGTGTGTGTGTGTCCTCTGGTCTCAACATAATAATCACAGAAACGATAAACGTGGCACTGCACAGATGTTCATGCTGTGGTTTTCTGGTGGTTTATTTCAAAATAAAAGGCCAAGCTGCACTAAAAAACAGATTTTGGTTGAACTTTGTTTCCAGAAGTCGTTCTGTGACGCCTGAACAGACCTGGAGATACTTCAGTTCTGATTCAGTCATTCTTTCTCATGTTTTTATCTGCAATTGTTCTTCCTGTCTGCATCTAATCTAGTCTAATCCAATGAGTGTTGCATAAATAATTCATTGGATTACCTATTAATAATATGTATAATTTTTAAAAAACATTTTCCATCCATATAAGCAGGCATTACTTTAACTGTGAATACATTAATAGTTTTGAGCAGTAAAATATCCGGAAACGTAAATATTTCTTCATGTTTGCTCAGATTTTGCTCAGATTTTGTTTTCATGTTTTGAGATGATCCACAGGATTGTTTTTAGGGATGAATAATATATCAGAACTACAATCATTGCGGTTCTGTTGGGTCTCAGCGGGTCACAGGTGTGTGACGGTGAGTTGGCTGGCTGGATTTTCAGGTCAAAGGTCAGATATGTGGATGTGTTGCTGTGTGTATCGCTGGTGTTGGATGATTCTCTAACCGCCTTATAGAACCAGGTAGTAGAAATAGAACAGAAATTAAATATGTAAATATTTATGTTTTAATCATTTTCATCATGGAGGATTCAGGATGTATTTATGCTCTGATCTGCAGCACTTCAATATATTTCTTCTAATTAATTATCCATATTGTTATAATTGCCATTGTGGCGTCTAGAAATGGACCAAACGGTTCAGAGTGGTTCTTCAGACGTGGTTCAGCCCCAGGAGGAGCGAAGCGTCAGTCTCCTGCCTCTCTGCTTCCGTCTCCTCTGCTCTCGTCAGTCCGGCTGGACGTGACCTTTGCTCCCAGCACGCCGGCGCCGGACGGGGCGGTTGGGTCCAGACTGACGGCTGCTGACGGATCAGCTTGAAACGATGCCGGTTCGCTATCGGCCTCCAGGTGTTCAGGCACAGAATGTATGTGGCCCTGTTGGTGACCTTAGTGGCCCTGTTGGTGACCTTAGTGGCCCTGTTGGTGACCTTAGTGGCCCTGTTGGTGACCTTAGAGAACGTATTGGTGACCTTAGTGGGCTAAGGGACTTTTATCATCCAGTTTTTGGTAGCAAAAGAGAAAAACAATAAAACATGCAAATGGAAATGATTGAGCTCATTAAATTTATCATGTGATTAATTGATTTATTGTATATTGTGTCGAGCCTGGTCACAATGATTGATGCTAAAGTTATTCCAGCACTAAATGAGACTTCGAACAGTATTGAGCTGCACATGTTGCCGCCCAGCAGGTTTTCAGGCTGTGTGACAAAGATTGACCAAATGTGATACCGGGGATGAATAATGTGCAGAAAGTGTTGGTCACTGATGAAAAACCGAAGCGTCTGGATTCCTGCAGGAGGATGGAGGCTCTGCGTCGGGCTGTCCAGCAGCAACCAGTGATGGTTTGGCTCCATGCAGCCATCATGTGTGCACGGTTTTAACACTGCTTTCCCCAGAGGATGGTGTGTGTGTGTGTGTGTGTGTGTGTATGTATGTGTGCGTGTGCATGCATGCGTGTGTGTGGGTGATGTAGAGCAGCACAAACGGTGAAATGCTGCTGCTGATCAGACGACGCAGAGTTAAGATGAAAGCCTTCAGTCAGATGTTTTGTCTCAACTAAACCGTCTTTTGAAGGATAATTGTGTTTGCAGAAACTTCGTAATGAATTTTATTTGTCGTTTCTGTTTTTTTTATTTTGGATTTTAAAATCGTCTTCCAGTTGCTGTGTTAACTGTTCATTAGAATCTGAAGTTTATTGATCTCTGAGAACGCGTTCTTGGATTATTATTCTGGGATTACCATCCTATTACATAAAAATGCTCTTCAGACAACAATATTATCATATTATTGTGATAATCTAAAATGAACTGAATGTAGCTCATTCTAGCTAAAAATGAGCTACATTTTTCATCTTCCTCAGATGGAGTCTTCTTCAAGCCTTCCTGCAGGAAGCCTTGGATTTATTCAGATCTGTGTTCCTCCAATGGGAATTCGTCTACCTGAGCCTCTCCTGCTCCTGAAGGCCAAATAAAGCTTTTTTTCTCCTCCCCACATTTTCTTCTTCACATCAGCTAAATATGAAGTCAGACTCTGTTTTCAGAGAAACCAGGTCACCCAGGGAAGCGGCTCATTTGCATGCTCTCTCCTGACCCAGTAAGTGGGGATTCAGACATGAACGCACTCAGCTGATGATCCGGCGGAGCGCTCCGCTTCCTGCCTGGTGACGGTTCCGCTGAGCAGCGACGCAAACGGAGAAAACCGGAGAAATCACCAGGGAACCTCATTACAACCCGAATTAATCTAATATTCATCAAACTGTTGTGTTCACTTAATTACACCCAGATGCATGCAGCGGAGCTGGACAGTTAGAGAAGAATGATAAATGCAGAATCACTATTTGATGAAGGTCTGACTCATCGTTCACCCGGCCTCCTGATGTCATTCGGGACGATGAACAGACAGATTTTAAATTCCCAAACGAACGTTTCATATCTAATCAGAATAAAACCTTTCTAACTCATCTGGTTGAGACGTGTTCACTGAAAAACTCACTGAAAAAACTCGTTTCTGGCAAAAATATCAATAAAGACAAAACTAACTTAAAAGTTAATCCTATTTCAAATGAAAACCTGCTTCTTCCATTGTCGGATTATTTTATTACAACATGGGGAAAATATCTTGTATTAAGTGAAATATTCTTTCAATGGAACAATTAAGGAATTACTGGCGTAAAACGAGCAGAAAACTTATTTTTACATTAGTTTTGTGTTATTTCATGTGTATTAAAATATTTGCATCAGAAACTAGATCAAAATTAGCTGGTAAGATTTTGTGTTTTTGGAGTGAAATTATTAAAACCGAAATAAACCAAAGTCTTTTCATCGTCTCCTTCCTGCTCCTTAAGAGCCAGACGCCTCTCCTCTCCCAGCTCCGTGTGTGTGTGTGTGTGTGTGTGTGTGTGTGTGTGTGTGTGTGTGTGTGTGTGTGTGTGTGTGTGTGTGTGTGTGTGTGTGTGTGAGATGACAGATCTTCGCTGTGTGTTGCTCCACCTCTGCTCCCACTGCGGCTCAGGTTGGTGATGAGCGCGGCTTGGTTTTGAAGCCCCCTCATCGTCTCCATGGAGACCATAAAAGGCGTCGGCTCGTCGTTTGGGAAGAGGCTAATGAACCGGATGAGAAGAGCCGGCGCCGAGTCCGATCACTTGGTTCGGTCGGAAACCAAAGAGGAGGGGAGAGAAGACGGAAAGAAGAATCCGGTTTAGATCTTTGGTTCGGTGGAAACGTTTTGATCGAACCGATGAATTATTAACACAGCTGGGCAGGAACTACATACATTTACTCAGTTACATTTACTTCAGTACGTTTTGGAAAAAGATATAGTTTTAGGAGTATTTTTACTACACTGTAATTTATAGTTTTTCTTCAGTAACTTTATTCTGAAGTATTTTTACTGTTGAGTAAAATTTGTGTGTTTTCTCCCCACAGAATGAAAAACAAAAATCCAGCAGACACAGAAACACACCTGCAGTTTTTCTTAACTTTTTATATTGAAAGAATCTGATTTGGAAACATTTTCTTTTGCATGATTTTGTTAATCATATGAATTATTGTCATTTCTTGAAATACCAAGATTTCCACATAACTTTGCATTTTGGTCCACCTGATGATGTAATTTTTGAATATGAAAAGATCATTTGATCAGTTTCTCAGTACTTTTGCAGACTTCTAAATCCTTTTCTAGTCTTACTTGACTATATTTTTCAGGTTCTCCGCTCATCTTTATCACCTTTGGTAATTAGAAACTCATTAAATCCTGGACAGGGTGGACAAACGTTCAAACATTTAAGCCAAACAGACCTGCAGCGCTTTTTTTTAACCAACTGTAGTTGGTGTTAATGTAGCGCTAATCATCTTAAAATAAAGCTTTTTATGTATTTCTTGCAATAGTTTTTTCCTCTCGTCTGGTGATGACAGAACGGTATGAAATAGAGACGTGATACTGACGGTTGTTTGACTGGAAACTCGCTGAAACAAGCCAGACTCATGATTTAAAATAGGAACCGTTCTCATGTTCTGCACAAGCTTCAGGTTTCACATATCAACAGTCAGAGTGACCATAAAGGTGGAAGAACATCAGCAGTTATGGTCGGTTTAAACTCAAATATTAGAGTTTATTCCAGATCAGAACGGGCTCTGATTGGACGGCAGGGCGTTGCGGTCCAGGACGTGGCATTTGGATTCGGGTGAAGTGAGTTTAAAGCGGGAACAGAGACGCTGATCCGGCCTCGGTCGGACTCATCTCCTCTGACAGGTCGGCTCACTGCCTTGGGGCTCAAACTGCGCTCTGTCCATTTTCATTTCACATGTGGAGCCGCGGCTCTCCTCCAGGTCAGACATGATCGGCTCACGCTCAGCTGCCAAGGCTGGAACCAAACTGGCTTCACGACAGAAGCTCTTAAATACCAGACGACACCAGCGAGAACTTTCCTGACAGTCTGTCTAAATGATGTCGAAACTTTAAAACGCTCCTGATGGAGCAGTGCAGCCTGGAATATCATCAGAGCAGGATTTAGGAGTTTAACCTCCAAGTCTCAAAGTTATCAACCTAAAGTTTCATATCTGTGTGTTTCTCCTTGTTTAGTTTAGATATTAATGATTCATCTTTGGTTATTAGATGTTTGCTCAGCTCTGTTTGTCTTCCTGTTTCCATCTGAGCGGGGAGTCAAAGCTCTGATTGACGAGGTTAATCTTTGTTTAAATGTCAGAGGTCGTCAATGTGAGACGCGTGTGTGTGTTCAAGCTGAGCAAACATCCAGCCTGTGTGTCAGATTTCACCTCCTGCTGTGTTAGTCTAACGCCGCTGTGCCATGTCGAGCGCCGGATTAGCCCACATCCTGCCTCCATCACCAGAAAAGCTCCGGACAAAATATTCACGGGAATTTAAGAGTTTAATCTAAAATCTGATGCAGGTCATCGATGAAACGGAGGAGGAACAATGTGAGCGGAAATCACCAGAACAGAGTTTATGTGGATGCAGGATGTGATGTCAGAGCGGCGAGGCGTGCTGCAGGATGTGATGTCAGAGCGGCGAGGCCTCCGTTTCCTCCTGCCTGCCGGCCTGAAACTGGCGGTGCAGGTGCAGAAACCTCCTCCGTTGCTGAGGCAGCCATGTTTCAACGTTCTTAGTGACGAGCGGTCGAGTGAATTCTTGACCCAGATTCTGGATTCTGTTGGTGATGACGATATGAAAGGAAAAACAACCCAAAAACACAACGCGTTTATTTCTGCGTTTGTTAGAATCTGACATGAACCTGAAGGGATCGACGGAGGAGCGACTGCAGCAACACATTTGGGTCCGAAGCGATGACCCTGTTATTCTGCAGAGCTCTGTCCAAACGGCTCGGTGTCGGCGGGTTCACGTTTGTTTCCTGAGACTTTCTGAGAGGTCCCGATTTTTATCATGAAGATGAAAGAACGTTTTCCTTCCTCTGATCCGTCCTCAGACGAACCCGCTGGTGATCGCCGCCAGGAGTCGTGCGGATCGGCTCCAATTTATGGGAATATTTTAAAATCTTCATTGTTTTAACCTGGGAGGAAACACAAAGCTGCTCCTACTCCTCCAGCGCCGAACGCAGAGCTGGAGGTTTGAACCTCCTCCCCTCCTGCCTCCTACCAAAGCCACAATCTCTCCCCAAGTCCCCAAACTCATCCCAAAATCCGTCTCATCTCCGTTCCTCCCAGGTTTTTATCTTTTCTTCGTCAGCTGTTTGAGCTGCTTTGAGAAGTTGGAATAAAAAAACAGATTTATATTGAGCCGAGCTTCACTCCAACGGGCTGGGAATCCTGCAGGAAAACACCAGGACAATCTCACTGGTTCCAGACAGAACTTACTGGTTTCTACTGGTTGGGCGATTATTGTCCTCATGTCTACAGTTTGAAAATAGATAAATGAATCCCATCCATCCATCCATCCATCCATCCATCCAAAGCTAAAGAACCATAAATTGTTTTCGTTTGTCACATGCAGGTTTTCACCCTGCTGGTTGTTCTTTCATTTATTAAACTACAGTAATTTGTCCATCCATCCACCTGCATCAATGTAAAACATCTGAAAAAAGATTTTTTTTTTTAGAAAAAAAACAAAACTTTTTTTCATCCAACTTTGTAAAAGTTGGATGAAAAAAAGTTTTGTTTTATGATGTAACATTATGAGTTAATAAGGAGAACCTGTCATGAGCCAAAAAGCAGAAATAATGATGTTTTTAATGAAGCCTTTATAATTAGATTGATCAACTAATGTCTGCTTCTAGATGATCCTGCAGTTCTTCAGCTGCTGGCAGATCAAACTCCAACCGGGGAAGCCTTCAGTGTTCTCTGAATCATTGACTTTAATGATCAGAGTACATTCAGCTGCAGACATTACAAACAAGCAGAGCAGAAAATTAACACCAGGGCGGCTGGAGGGTCCCAGTCTGTGACTGGGAACGCTGCCTCCGCCTCCATCACTGCCTCCGCCTCCGGTCTGAAAGCATGTCAGCCTCTGGAACCGGTTCAAAGCTGCACTGTTTGCCCATTTAAAGGGGCAGTTTTATGTAAAATGGACTTTTTGGAGTCCTCATGTCATCATGTTAAAATGTTTCTCTCTCATCAGAAACAAACCTTACATGTTGGTTTGATTATTTCATGCATGTTTGCATAAAATAATCTCTATGGCGACCCATTCAGCTGTGCAAAATGGCTGGGTGGACCGAGCCCCGCCTTCGAGGAGTTGCTCCTCCAACTCTCAGCTCCTTCAGACTAGCCAGCAGCAATTAGCAAACACCTGGTGGAGCTGCTAAGCTCATTATAGGAACCATGTTGCGACGACTTCCTGAGCCTCAGACAGAGCTGGAGCTTCTTAAAGAGACAGAGGCACAATTTCAAGGTGTTAAATCAGGAAGTCCAATTTGTTTTAAGTCATATTTGATATACAACTTTTGCATAACAACATAATTACTTGATTGTGCTATAAAATGAAGGAATCTTCCTGAAAAACTGGTTGATTCTCACTTGGATTGAGGTCTGAACTTTGACTAGGCCATTCTATCAGATGCATCTGCTTTGATCTAAACCATCCGTTGGCTGTCTTTTAGGGTGGTTGACCTGCTGGAAGGTGACCTTTCACCCCGGTAACAAATCTTTTCAGAATTTTTCTTGTGTTTTGCTCCGTTCGGCGTTTTGTCCTAAATGACCTGCAACTCGCACACCAGAGGAAAAACTTTGCTGCCATTTTGTTTCCTGACGTTTGGAAGTAGAGTTAAAACTGAACGTTGGTTTGATGCTGCGGCTCTGTTTACATAAACTCCCAGTCCTCCCTGAATCCTTTGTTCTCTTTATTTTTGTAGAAAACCAAAGCTCCAGCCGTGTGATCACACGTGATTTCTCCTCGTTTGAGTTCTATGATTTGTTTCGTGGCGCTTTGAAAATTCAAACATCAAAGCGTTGACTTTCACACTGTCGCTCTGCAACTCGCTAATTGGTTTCAGTTTGATGACGTGTCTTCGGTTTCTAATCTCTCTGCTGTGTTTCCCTCGTCTGTTTCTGCTTAGTTTCAACGACTGATTTTATATGTTTACATCAAAGACTAAAGAGAAATTAGGAATTAGGAAAAAGCTGAACAAATGTGGCTTGTTTGAAGAGACTGTTTCTATAAAAATATAACAATCACTTTAAATTGAGGTCAATGATGAAACTATTAAACTACTAAAAACATAAAATTGCGAAAAAATATTCAAGAATAAAACCAACAAAATGATGTAAGTTGGTTGATTTAAGAGGAATTTGGAAATGAGGCCAACTAATTCAGATTAGATTATACTTTGGATTCTCCATACAGCAACAACAAAATGTGTAAAAATCAGCATGGAATAAAATACAGAATTAAAGATGGCGGAGACATCACTGAGAAATGGTATAAACAAAGTTCAATGTGGGGTGAGAAATGCACTTTAAGCACTTTTGCTTAGAAATATAAACACTAAGTTTCACCATAATGCCGCTCACACTTCTCAACCAAAAATCAGCTGAACAATTTTTGTGTTTCTGGGGGATTTACTGTTTCACATATTTTATTCTTTTCATCTTTTTTTATGTCCAATAATCTAAAAACTGTTTTGTTGTGTTTTATAAATATCTAAGTTTATTAACGTGAGAAAACTACAGTTATCTGTTCATTCAGTCAGTATTTACTCAGGTTTCTCTCGGAGTTTCTTCAGCCTGGCGGGCCACCAGGCTGACTGGAGCCCTGCCAGACTGAGCGTTGCTTGTTTATATATATTAGGATTATTTTTCTCCTTATTAAGACCTTCTAGTTGATGTATGGGAATTATTAATAATGTCTTCAAATAACACACAATTACCTTGTGATATTTTCAAATTTCCTGTCAACCTTAAACATTTTTAACTGTAAAACATGGCTGGCCCGGCGCCGCCACCGCCAGGCTTAGCAAGTTTTCTCAGGGCATTAAAACGTTAAAATATAAAGATTTTTAAAAGAATTCAGCTTCATGAAGGATTTCTGAAAATATGGTTGATGGATGATACAAAGGAAAAAATGGCTGCTTACGTAGCGTAGTTGATTCTGGCTGTTACATCATGATGGTACCAAAAGCATCATGCCTGGTTTGTGCTGCAGATTTATCAATGAAAATAAAACGGAGCTGCTTTTCCCCGGTTCGGTTTGCTGCCATCTGAAACGGAATGAGCCGCCCCACACTGCGCCCGGCCCGGTCCGTTTGGGCCCTCATCGCCTCTGGCCATATGAAGCAGCTTTAATGGCTGCTGCTGTTTCGCGCTACGAGCCAATCTGGCGGCGCTCCTGCAGCCATCAGAGAGCTGTTAGTTCACTACAGCAGCAATAAAAGCGTCCCGGACCTCCTGCGGTGCCGGATAGCTCCAGAACCTCCGCATCCCACTGCATTGATGTAGATCAGAGCAGTGTTTATCTCAGGACGTGGATCCAATCTGGAGTTTTCAGGATTCTGACCTCCCTCTGCAGCAGAGAGGAGACGCCATCTGGACCGGAGAAACCAGAACAAGAACCTGCTTTTATCAGAGCGTCTCCTCCCAGACGTCGCTGCCTGCAGAATGGAAACGACAGAAAAACCCAGTGAAGTTTGTTGTGGAGCATCTGGTGGCTCAATAAGACGGCTGCCGCTGCGCTCTGGGTCGGAACCGTCGGCACTTTCAGTTCTGGGGTGGAAAGTTTCCAAACCTTATTCCTCATCTCAGGCCTCTTATTTACTCTGAAAACATCCGAGGCTTTTTGCAAAAATGAAAAATGCAAAACTTATTACTGTGATTTCTTTTCTTTTTTTCTTTTACCTGCTCAACTATAAACATTTTCAATGAAATCTTTATATTATTAAAGATGTAAAAATGGCTTCAGATTGTTGCAGTTTCCTGTTTTTGGGTCAAAGATTGTTTTCTGTTTCAATGGAGTGATTTTTACCAATCTTTACTTGTGATTGAACAAAATCCTTTCAAGCGCAATAAATGGCCCCCGGGCCACATGTTGGGCCCCCTGCTGATTAACTTGTCCTTGTCTGGGTTCAAAACATTTGAAGTCGTGGTGTTCTTCTTCTTGTGGTGGCGTGTGGTCGCCATGGCGGCGCTCCAGCAGCAGAATGAAGAAGCTGATGGATGTTTGCTGTGATGGTGAGAGGAGCAGCGGCTCCAGATGCAGATCGGCTCTCGTCCTCTGAGGCCTTCACCGCCTCACAATCAGCACTTTCTGCATCTTGTCCTGTTTTCTAGTTTCTTCCAGCTTTTCTTTTTAAACCGTCTGATTTGTGTCCGTTTCCTCCTGTGTGTTCTGCAGGCTGGATTTTCTCCTGAAGGCTTTTCGTCACCGCTCATCGGTTTCCTCATGCTGGGATTTACATTAGTGAATCTGGTAAGGACTCTGTTTCTCCCTTTAAATTGGCTTTCAGGCTATTAAGGTGTGCTCTCACCGTGTTCTTGTCATGTCGTGTTATTTGTTTGCTTCTCTATTCTGCGTCAGCCGTTGGAGGAGTTGCAGAGGAAATTATTTATATGTGCTGGAGGCATTTTTTGTTGGGATTTAGCTCAGCGGCGGTGCCTCCTTCAGAGGAGTGAGCTCTAAAAGAAGCACCACAGGCAGATCGATACTGCAGAGCTTCTCTTTTATGCTCTGAGGGACCATATTTGTTAAATGGAAGAAACTCGCTTCACACAATTCAGGCCTTCCAGGTCAGATTGAGATGCAGGAGCTCATTTCTGTGGATATTGATTTGTTTCCTGATAAACATTTAACAAGATTTGCTTTAGAAAGGTTATGAGTAGAATCTGGTTTCATGCTGATCACAATATCTCTGTGCGTGGGATCAATACTTTAATCAATATTCGTCTGCTTTTAATCATATTCATGATATTTATATAAATAGTTCAATGCTCTATTTGGACGGCACCACTAGCTACAAACTTAATTGCGCTAATGCTAAAGCACTAAACCAATATGATATTTAGAAGCTAATGCTAACATGCTAATGCTAAAACATGGAAGCCTGCTGAGTTGCACAATGCTACATTTAGCAGAGTCGACCAATCACGTCAATTTTCTTTTTTTGGCAATCTTTATTCAGCTGAAAACAGCCAAATAAACGGGTGTTTTAGAGATTACACAGAAACATTAATTTAGGGGAAGCTATGTGTGCTAATCACTTTCAAAGTGCTAGTATGAGAAACTAGCCGCGCTGTTAGCAGGACGCTTTCATAACTGCATCAAAATCTCATTAGTTTTTTATTTTTACCCAAGAAGAACTCGATAAAAAAACATTTAAAATATTTTATTTAATATTTGTTTGTTTATTTTAGGGTTCCTGTAGAAACTATTCTACAAACATTAATAAAAAACACAATGAAATTCCAGAAAGTCAAAATCAAGCATCTTGACAATTAAAACATTTTGCAAACATTTCAAAAGAACGTCACAAAATAAGTTAAAATGCAAAAATTCACCAATTTCAAAGGTTAAAAACAAACAATAATAATCTTTACTTTCTGTGTAATTTACCCATTTCTCAGTTCAATATTATTTATTGCAGATTTTTAAGGTTCTTTTTAAAATGTACATGATTAGCTGCAGTAGTGATCGCTCTCCTCCTGAACCATACAGTTTTTCCTCTCAGGGCCTTTTTAACAGCTCAGTTTGTTTGTTAGTTAAACGTGTAGAATATGTGTGCGCGGTCCAGTTTCAGAGGAGTTTCCTGGTTTTTGGTGCTGAAGTTGCTCTGACTGGAGATGGGGGATTTTATCCCAGTTATCCGCTTCCCTCATCCTCGTCTTCCCACTTTCACACCTTGCTTTCGATTAGCCGCCTCCTTCCCCCGTCCTCAGCGCCGCAGTCTGCTGCAGCGGAGTCATCCTGATGAAGATCCGCCTCTGAGTGACGGATCGGACCAACCCGCTGGCTTCATGACACAGAACCGGCTCATGAGTGCCGAGCTAACAAAGCGGCGCTAATGAAAACTCCCTGCTGGATGGAACCGAGGTCTGTCCGACCTGCGGCGGTTCTGCTTCAGTAAACGGCGCCGCCAGCAGATAATAATAACTAAACAGCAGAATAACGCAGAGATCAGGCAGGTTTTCAAACAAAAAGCTGCCTCAATTAATCACATGATAAATTAAAACGAGCTCAATAATTTCCATTTGCATGATTTATGGTTTTCTCTCTTTCTTCTAAGAACCGGATGATAGAAGTCTTCCCGGCTGGATTAAGCTTTTTATGAATAATGATTTTGATTGCAGAGGCTTCATAATTCATTTAATTTTTTGTTTCTGTTGTCCATTTGTTATGAATATTTAAAATCGCACCAATCTTTTAAAAGCCTCAGTTGATTTTGGCCAATTCCGATTTGGCAGCAGATGAGCAACGATTAAGTATAAATATGCAGACTTGAGGTGGTTTGTCAGGCGAACCTGTAGCAGCGAAGCTGTAGCAGCGAAGCTGCAGACGATTTTTAGACTTTGCTGAACTAAATAAGATCATGTTTTCTCAACTATCCCTTCTTTTGAAGGACAGTTTTCTTTACCGAGACTTTATAGTTCATTTAACTTGTTTTATTTATTTAAATATATTGAAAATCTCTCCCAGTTCCAGAGTTAAATGTTTGCTAGAATTTAAAGTTTTACATCTGTTAGAATGTGTTCTTGCATTATTTTGCCACCATTACTGTTACATTATTTTAAAACAACAACCAACCTCATTGAGCTTTTCCTCCCATCTATCCTGCTCCCATTCAGAGCACCTTTAACCTCTGACCTCTGCCTCTCACTGTGTCTGAGCTGCGGGGAAACCTGACTAAACTCTGACTAACCGCTGTAATGAAGTAATCCCTATTTCAGAAACCAAAGCTTTGGTTCTGGTCCGGGTCAGAACATTTCCTGAATGGAAACCCAGATGTTCAGTTAAATATCTGTTCATCCTCAGTGAAACGCAGCAGGTTGCCGCAGCAAGCTGATGCCGCAGCATCAGCAAAACAAAACCTCCAGGTCGGATTATCGGCTGAAACCAAAACCCAGCTCCCATCATGCTCTGGGGAACGAACCCCGACCACATGCTGCGGCACGAAACATTAACGTTACAAACCTAATCTCAGGTATTCCTTAACAAACCATCACTGAGGTGCTCATAAATACCAGATTATAAACCAGTCCCCAGTTTGATATTTTTTAAAGAGGAAACGCTGTACATCCTGTAAATAAAGGCTTAATTTCACCCTCTGTGTGATTCCTCCCTTTGCAAAGATCTTAAATAAAACAGTCAGATTGTAAAGTGGCTTTTGCAGCCAGAGGTTGTCGTTCAGTGTGAGGTCAGAAGGACTGGCTGTTTCATGCGTTCATTCAACAGAAAGATGTTTTTCAACTATTTAATGTTAATATTTACAGTAAACAGAAAATAAAAACCTCACATTAAGTTTTAGAGAAATGCAGAGCGTTGCATAAGACCACGCAACGCCTGGATGATGCAACAATTAATGCAAATTAACGAGCATTGAGTTCATATGTTGTTCATATGTTGTGCAGCGTATGGAAAAGCGTGAGAGAAGACGCACATTTCTGTTCTGTAAAAACAGCAGCTCAATGAGAAGTGGTGGTGAAAAGCCAATCAGATTGTTTTTACTGCAGCAGTTTCCACACAGCTCAGTGTGCTGAGAACGGCCCGTCAATGAATCGATCGGTCAATCAACAGTAAACAAATCAGTAGCGTATCTGGTTATTGATTATCTGTCGGCTCACAGAGACATAAACGAACTGTTTGGTTGCGAGATAAAAGTTTTGTTCTGGGGTCCAGCGGGGAAACGAGGAATATTTTCTGCTTTGACGGCCTGGAAGCACCAGCTCCATCCTGGCTCATCAGGCCTAAATGCTCCACAGTGTCACCTCTGTGGTAATGTGAAACTTGAGTTGATCCTGAATTGATCCTGACTGCTGAGCGTCGACGACATAGATGAAATCCTTTCCGGTTGGTTTTCTGTAATAAAACCCCTGATGATTCATTAATAATTTCTGTAAAGTCGCTCCGGACCTGATGGAAACGTGTGTCTGGAACAAATGCTGCAGCGTCTGGTCAAGCGCCAGGATGTCTGATTGTTTCACTGTGGTTACACTGTAAAACTGAGTTAAAATCACTTTTATTAATCTGGATTTTAATAATCCAGGCGCCTCAGTTTCATTCAGACCAATAATCAGTGGACAGTTTGGGGTAAAGCTTTATTATTTATTTGCTTTATTAATGTCAGGACATAAACACTGAGAAAGATCCAAACTTTACCAACGAACGTCTCCGGATTTACTCTCGCTCTCCGTCTCCATGGAGACGATGAAAGCAGAAGTCGGCGCTTTTTTAATTGAATATTTACGCTCATGTCAGCAGGTTTTATTAATGTATTGGGATGTAATCTCTGTAAGACAGCAGATTCAGTCCAGACAGGATTGAATGTGTTTGCAAACAAACAAACAGAAAAGTCCCCTAAAGAACATATGACCTGCAGAGGACGAGTGAAAAAATGCTACAAATATTCAACCAGTTAGAAAAGTCCAGCATCCTCCCACTGCAGAGCCAGTTGGGAGATGAGGCCCAACTGGTTATGAGGTTTTCCCAGTGCAGAGTGTCAGCACAGACAGCTGAGGTCCATCAGATTCAGGGAAACTGAGATCTGTTGACTTGAAACATTTCTATGTTAATACACAGACATACTGAACTACAAATTTACTTGCTAACTGACTTGATAACTGATAACTGAATGAAGAAGCTGATAAACTAACAGCTTCTTCAGTAAATTAACACGACTCCATTGAACAGCAAATGTAAAATAATAAACTCAAAGAATTGAGTTATCTACATGTAATAATAAACTGTCACATGGTTCAGAAAATGCAGCTAGGAATTATAAATGTAGGATGAAATAAGCGATAAAGCATGATGTCAGTCTGAGCACAAAGCATAGAAATACACTGAGTAGATCTGCCCTACCGGATTGGGCACATTGTCAGCAAAACCCCATCTAGAATGTTTTTCGATATTGGGGCCGATATAGATATTGATATCTGATTGGTGGAGGCCTGGAGATGAAGTGAGTATCTGCAGTTTCTCCAGAGCCGACGCTGGATGTGGATCCGAACCCAGGAAACCAGGAAACCTGGCTGAATCTCCGTTTCGCCAGCAGCACATTGAGCTGGACCTTCTCCATCCTCCCTCGCTGTCCTCTTCTCCATCCTCCCTCGCTGT
>VMRN01000223.1:89156-100141 GCA_010277015.1 Poeciliopsis turrubarensis
CCGTCTCTGTGGGACGGTAGAGCTGACCTTTGACTCCATAACGAGCAGTGAAGTGTCTGCGCTGGACTGTCGGGTCGTCTGGGGTCCGTTTCCTGATCCGGCTCCCAGCAGCAGGCGGGGGAGGGGCGTGCCGGGTCAGTGTTCCTCTGAGTAAACAGAGGAAGGTGTTGTTGACCTGCTGACCTCTGCTGGTTGGAAAGGAGGATTCGTTTCCACTCACCACCTGGACCCGACGTCGGTGTGTGTTCTGTAATGGTGGCGCCGACGATGAACCCAACATGGCCGCTGGGTTCTGCGGGTTCCTCAGCAGGTTCTGCAGCCGGTCTGAAGCTTCCAGAGGAGGAAATCTTGACTGGAGCGCCGCTCAGCTCCGATCCGTGAATGTTGACTGTGAGGAGAAGAGCTGGATGGATCGATCCAAAATATCCATCAGAATATCCATAACATCGGTTTCAGGTCGATACTTCAGATTCATGTTAGATCATTTCTTCTGCTTCTGCTCTGCATCAGAACCAGAAAACTTCAGAGTGAAACCCAGCTGGTCGGAGTTTCTTTTGATTCATAATAAATGAAACATTTTGATCTCTAATGACGGAAGAATTTAATGTCTCAGTTGATTTTTGACTTTGAACTCCCTTATTGCTGAAACATACAAACATACAAACCCGACTGATTAAAAACAGAAAAATACTAATTTATAAAAGACTCCACACAGTAAACATCAAAGGTTTTATCTAACATGTCTTGGTTTATTGCTTTAACATGTTAATAAATGGTACGATTTGGTTTGGAACAAAGTTTTTGCTCAGAATCGCTGGATTTGACCTCCTTTAAGGAGCGTTCACAGACGCCACCTGTTGCATAAAGCGGTATTTATAAATGATAGGGTGTCTTTCTACCGAGATGAGGAGAGGAATCCTTTAATCTGCCTGGATAAACGGCCTTCCTGCGCTGAACAGAGGGACGATCAGACTGTTCCTCAGGCAAATGTAAAGCGGAGAAGCACTCCATCCACAGAAAGCCACGTTTCCTGGAGGACACATAAACTATTTAACGGTTTATGATGCTGAGAAGAAGCGAACGAGGCCTCAGAGGGGACCGGTGCATTCCACGGTGCAGGAAGAAAATCCCCACAATGCCCTTCTGTTGTTCCTGACAACGTAAGGTGACACCGCTCCGCTCCCCTCCTCCTCCCCGCCAGGAATGATCCGTTCTTTTCTTCATAAAGTGGGAAAAAAAGGGAGTGGGGCTGAAATCTGAGCAGTTTCCTGGGAGGTGAAAGAGATTTATGGCCTGTTTGTGCGAGGAGGAGGAGGACGAGGAGGAGGAGGAAGGTCTGCAGAACCTGGACGAGCCGGGCTCAGGACGATCCTGAGGAGGAAGAGCTGAACTCTCTCTTGGACTTGTTTCTGTTTGGATCGCAGGACGGGAAATATCCAGATGGTAAGGTGGGGGCAAAGGTCACAGCTGCCATTTCTGTCCTCTAAAGCAGTTTACTCTGGTTTCTTCTTGTTTTCACTGACCGAGCTGCAGAAATGAGCGAACCTGAGCGGGTTTCCTGAGCGCCGCAGAGCCGACCCACCTGTTTGAGCTTCGATCCGTTTCCATGCAACCAGCAGGTCCAAACGCCTCCGACTGTTTTCCTGCAGCTCCGAGTTTCTGCTCTTCTGCCCTGAAACATTCAGAAGATGAACGGATGAATCCCTCGTTTCTGTGGATTTCATGAGTCAGAAGCGAAACGTGTCGCCGCTTCGCTCTCGTTCCTCTGCAGGCGGTCGGTGGATTTGTGGCTTTTGGAGGTTTTTTTTTTAGCTTCTTTGGCTGAACTGGAAGTCAGGAAGTGAGGATCAGCCGACTTGTCCTCACATGCTGGAAAATGATTCACTGGACGAACTCAGTTCAGTTCAGGCAGTTTCTCCATCCAACCTAATCCACAGGCATCAGAAGGAAAAATCACCTCAGGATGTGAATAATTTAGGTTTGTTCAACACAATGAAACCCAGTTGAGTTACATTTTATTATTTGTGTTCAGCTAACATCACCTAAAAGAATCAAATCTGTTTTATTTAACACTTAAATTCAGAGCAGAAACGTTTCGTAGGTTTTTGTGAATAAACTTGCATTTCATTTGGTCAAAATTTAACTAAATCAAACTGCGAACAGAAAAATGTTTTTCTGCATTTTCAAAATTATTCTAAGCAGGATTTGTTTTTGTATTTTTACACAAAACAGATCTTAAATCTTCTTTACTTAGTGTAAAATAAAAACGTATAATCTGGTTTTTCTTTGTAAGTCAAACTTAAGTCATGTGGTAAATATAAAATCAGAATTTTTGCAGCAAAGCAGCAAGTTATAAACTGCAGCTCATAATGAAACTTAAAAATATTTTATTATTATTATTATTAAATAGAAGTTTTTCAAAGACTTTTTATCTCCAAAACAAACTTAATAAAAACACCTTTAGTAAATCCAAGTTCTCACATTTGGATTTGATTTTTGGGATTGAAATTGAATTGAAAGCTGCAGCTTTTCCTAACAGGAAGTGGTAGTTGTTATGAAGCAGTCTGATTGGCTGATTGGCTTTAGCTTTGCGCTGCACCGCCCCCTGTGGGTCTGGCATGTCCAGAGCAACTCATTTGTTTGCTGTGGATGAAAACTGATCAGAAACTGATCCATTTACACTGTTTTTTAAAACAATATTTCAGTGATAATTAGTTTTCTCAAAGACCCGGCGACATGTGGACAAGCTCTGAGTGAAACCCGACCCGGATCTTCCGGGTCAGACGCTGTTCCTTCCTGTCCAGCATGGAGTTTCTCCACTGAGCTGTTTCTGCACTTGGATCGGATCGGCCATCGAGCCTTTTTACTTTATTTTATATTATATGATATTATATTATATTATATTGATGGCAGTGCTGGAATGATGTTGAAAGGTGAAGAAGCTCTGGTGAAATATGTATTAACTGGTTTTAATTTTAAAATAAATGGTTTTATGATGAGAACAGCAGGTCAGAAGAGCTAGGTGGAGTTTCAGGATGTGAAGATATAAAAATTATATTAATTATAATGGAAGCAGAAAGGAGAACCGGTGAGGACCAATGTCAGGTTGATTTATTTCAATGTTTCAATATTCTTTTCATTATTTCCCCACTATAAGGGTCATGGTTAAGAAAGATGAAAAGAAAAGCGCTTGAGGAGGTTTAAAACTAAATGAGTGAAAATGTTTGCTATCAGAATCGGGTCACACAGTAAATACAGTTGAGATGTATAATAATATATACATCTGAAAATTGTTACATTCAAATTCTCATTTTGTCTGACAAAAACAAACTTTAATGTTTAGTTGGTTCACAGTCTGATGCTGCTGCACATGAATCCATGCAGGAACGTCAGGCTGCAGAGACAGAAACACATCAGTTGATATTTTAGTTAAATGTTTGTGGCTGAAAATGCCAGTAAAAAAACATTTGGTCTTTTTGCCTCAGTGTTTTTCATGTTTGGTAAGTGACTGAATGAGGCTGGAAAGTGAGGCAGAGTGATCAGTGAGGAGCTAAAGGTCTGTTAGACGTGAGAAGCATCATTTTTATTTATCGTGTAGATCAAACTGTTGCACTGATGTCGAGAGTTGCTCAAGAAGAAATAGTAAATAGTGACTTGTTACTGAAACAAGGGGCCAGATTAGAGTAACGCTTTACTGATGGCATAATTGTTTATGACATTTCTGCTCAAGCCGTTTACTGATCTGTCAGTAAATATGCGTCTCCCAGCGACAGACCCGTTCCCACACCCTGCAGGTTTCCTGTCATATTCTGATTATTTTTGCTTTTTATTTTAGAGATTATGATGAAAGCTCCACTCTGAGTGACGCTCCTCACTCCTAAACTGTTGTTTTGAAAAGTTGACTTTAGGGTTCAAAAACCAACCGCAGTGGAAATCAGAAACCAATCAGATCCTCCAGCCTGAGACGTAACAGATCCTGTTCTGCAGGAACCTGCTGCATCGTTTAAATATCTTAAAACTGGATTCTAGCGCCAACAGAGCCCGGACGGGCCCATAAGAATCGTTCTGTCCTCACACAGGACCGGTTCCTCCCAAAGGACCGGTTCCTCTCACAGGACTGGTTCCTCACAAAGGACCAGTTCCTCACAAAGGACCGGTTCCTCTCACAGGACTGGTTCCTCACAAAGGACCAGTTCCTCACAAAGGACCGGTTCCTCACAAAGGACCGGTTCATTACAAAGGACCGGTTCCTCACAAAGGACCGGTTCCTCACAAAGGACCGGTTCCTCACAGGAGCGGTTCCTCACAGGAGCGGTTCCTCTCAAAGGACCGGTTCATCACAAAGGACCGGTTCGTCACAAAGGACCGGTTCGTCACAAAGAACCGGTTCCTCTCACAGGACCGGTTCCTCACAAAGGACCGGTTCATCACAAAGGACCGGTTCATCACACAGGACCGGTTCATCACAGGACCGGTTCCTCTCAAAGAACCGGTTCCTCACAAAGGACCGGTTCATTACAAAGGACCGGTTCCTCACAAAGGACCGGTTCCTCACAGGAGCGGTTCCTCACAGGAGCGGTTCCTCTCAAAGGACCGGTTCATCACAAAGGACCGGTTCGTCACAAAGGACCGGTTCGTCACAAAGAACCGGTTCCTCTCACAGGACCGGTTCGTCACAAAGGACCGGTTCCTCACAAAGGACCGGTTCGTCACAAAGGACCGGTTCATCACAAAGGACCGGTTCCTCACAAAGGACCGGTTCCTCACAAAGGACCGGTTCCTCACACAGGACCGGTTCCTCCCAAAGGACCGGTTCATCACAAAGGACCAGTTCGTCACAAAGGACCAGTTCGTCACAAAGGACCGGTTCGTCACAAAGGACCGGTTCCTCACAAAGGACCGGTTCGTCACAAAGGACCAGTTCGTCACAAAGGACCAGTTCGTCACAAAGGACCGGTTCCTCCCAAAGGACCGGTTCGTCACACAGGACCGGTTCCTCAGCTGAGCTTCAAGGTTTCAGCGCCGTTTCTGATGATTTTTAATCTTCGTCTTGTTTTCCCTGTGAAGGATGAAAACATGGAGGCATCCAGCAGAATCTGCTGCATGGACAAAAGACGGGAAGCAAAAATTTTATTCTGGATCAAAAGGAACATCTGGAAACGTCACTATAATAAAGTTTATATTGATGTTAATGTACGTTTTAAAAATCGTTTAAATTGTTGGTCATTTTTAAAATGACCAAACATTTTAGAAACTGGAGTTTTTTGTTAAAGCTGTAGTCACTTTAAAAAGAATAAAGAAACATTAATATGCTAATTTAAAACAAATAAAAAAGTTAAAGTCCTCTGAGGCAGAGGAAGCAAAAAGTTTCAGATTCACTTCAGTCCAAAAGTATTCATACCCCAGAAAGATGTAGGCTGGAGAAGTTTGGTTCCCTCTAAACACATTAATAATAGCATTTGTTTTTACGTTTTATTTAAAAACTGGAACGAAGAAACAATTTAACAGACATTTGGAGTTGCAGTAAACAAACCCTGATGTTTCCTCTGGTATTTTTATGATACTATTGAGGAGCTCAGAGTCAGTATTGTTATCATCACATTAATAATGATCTGATTTTAAAGATAATCTCCTTTTAGATCCACAAGACTGAACGTTTTACCACAGATGGATGAAATGTTGCCATTAGCAGCTGATGTTTATTTCTACCAATATATAAATATCTGTAAATATCAGTTATTGTCTTTAAGTGAGAAACTTCAGAAACTGCCTGAAGGCTTCAGCCTCAGTTTCCACTGAACAAACCGAGTTTTAATGTTTTATTCCAAACTTATTTTGCTGCAGAAATATCTGCAGCAAATTCACAGTAAACTTTAAAAGTAGTTTTAAAAACTGGAAATAAAAGTTTGCAAAGTGTTGAAGCTGGACAAGAGAACCTGAGAGGAAGCAGGCGTTGGTGAGGGAACGGAGGGACGTTTGGGTCGGATCCCGACCGATTCGTCTGTAAAGCTGTTATTCAGAGATTATTTCTCTGAAAGTCTTGACCCGACCCCCAGCGTGACCTCTGAACCGCTCCGGCTCTTCTCTGCTTGTCCAGCTTCGTTAGCGGCCTGCAGGATCGTCACTTTTAAGTCCAGCTGCCTGTGAAATTCAGCCTGACGTCTCGTTCAGATCAGATAATTACGGGTCAGAGAGAGAAAGACCTCATGGCAGCGCCTCCTGCTGGCACAGGACGCCATGACCAGAAGACAGGAGGGACTTTCTCAGGGAGTTGAAACAGGTTCTCTGGGACTTTGTGTGGAAGCGGATCAGAATCTGATGGCAGTCAGGAGGCGGAGCTCCTCCTCAAAGGTCAGGGAGGTCAACGCAGAGCCTGAGGGGAGTTGATTACTGCTCTGCTCTCTTATCTGCTCTAATGGAAGAAGCGTCTGCTGATTGTTCTGCTAATCAGAGCCGTCCTCTCTGTGATTAGCTCCGTGCTCAGAGAGCGGCGGCGGCGGCGGCGGCCCGTAATTTCATTACCATTCCGTTCGTCTGCTGCTGCAGCTCAGAACGGAGCTGCAGCAGCACTTCCTCTTCCCGGGCTGGAAGAGGAAGTGTGTGAGTCCATCCTCTTCCCTGTCTCCCCACACACTCTCAGTTGGACTTTGACTGGGCCGTTTCACTCCATTGCTCCAATGTCTGTCTTTTATGGAAGGTGGTTGAAGAAATGACCTGCTGCTCTGGTCAGACCAGACCTTGTGGCAGGGCGATGGCAGCATCATGCTGCGGGGATTCTGGATGGTGGATCCAAATCACTGATTTATTTTTTATTTATTTTTGAAAAATGGTTAAATATAAATATTGGTGACCGTCTGGTTGTCAGACCTTTGGAGATGAGATGGATAAAAGGCCCGGCCCGGCCTGGCCCGGTCCAGGTGGGCCGGCTCAGCCCGGCCCAGTCCACCTGGACCTTCTTCCTTTGGATTTAAACTCCAGAGAAAACGAACCCACGTCATTTTCTCCCTCTGTGTTTCAGTCTGACCCGCCTTGCTCTGGGTTTTCTGAGCTCTGTGTTCTGGAGTCGGTCCGGTCCAGGATCAGTGAGCAGAACCCGGCATCTGCTGCTGCGTTTTAACTCGGCGCCCCGCGGAGCCGTCCTCCGCTCTACTCAGGTTCTGTCAGCCAGTCGTTTGGGTTTTATTGTCGTAATTAGAGGCGGGTTGTCCGGGTTCTGTCCCGACCCGGTTTATCACCTCCACCGTCTCTGCTTATTTAATCTGCTGAACAGAATCTTCCTGTTTATTATCTCTCCGGTTTATCGCTCCCTCTTTGTTTTCTGTCTGTCGTCTAATCTTTCTGCCTTCGCTCCTCTTAATCTTTGCTTTTCCTTTTATCGCCTCTCCTCCTTTCACCTCTCCTGTTCGCTGCATTTATCTCTCCGCTCCCTTTATTCCTTTTTTCTCCACTCTTTGTCCTTTTATCCTTCCAGTAATTCCCGTCACCTCTTCACCTCTTTCTCCTAATCTTTGCTCTCCATTCGTCTTCTTTTCTTGGCCGTCTCAGCAGCTTTCATGGCTCCTGACGGCATCCAGCGCATACATCAGCCTCTCTAATTAACTCATAAATCATACTTGGGAAGTTTAAATGAGCGTTGGAGGGCTTTCTGCTCTCGCTTTGAGCCACAAGACAAGCAGATATTTGTGCTGCGTTTAATGCTGCGTCACTCTGAAGGTCTCGTGTTCCTCTTTGTTCTCCAGTTATCAGCTTTTCATTGAAACAAACCTTTCATATAAAATAACCGTGTTTAGCAACACAAGATGAACAGTTATGATGACACGTATGAAATGTTAATTAGGCCCAAATTTGCATAAACTTTGCAGAAATTACGTAGATAACAGCAAAATTAGCATCATGTTTTTGTTAAGAACCAGAACAGATTAAACTATTTCTCATTTGACCATCAAACATCCTGAAACGCTGTAACATGCGCTTGGCGTTAGCTCAGAGGCTAACGTCTGCAGACTTCCTTCTCGGCGCTCTGGGCTCCGGCCAGCAGGGAACCGACTCCTGGATCGATGCTTTATGCAGAATTAAAATCATCGTAAAAACAACAATTTGTTATTTTTCCTTTGACCTCCAACAATCTGATTTGTGATCTGAAATAATCTGCCTGACAGTCCCTGGCTTTTTGTTTTTGTAATTTTTCAATAATTTTCTGCATTTCAATCAATCAGTCAAATTTTATTTGTTTAGCAACATCTGATGTAATAAAAACACCAAATTACAAATCATAGAACAAAAACTGTTTTTGTTATTTTCTGTTTCTTCACAACATGTTTGTATAAAATGTGTCCTAAACTCAGGAGTTTTACTTAATCCACCATAATCTGTAATCTGTGGTTCTGTCTCAGAACCGGATCAGTACCGATCCAAGAATCCACCGGAAAACCTCAGCGGTCCAGTGAAATCCCACGTTGTGGTTTCCTGCCGGTGCGTGTCTGCTGCCCCAGGGGGTTCTGGGTAATTGCAGAGGGATTAGTAATCCCGCCCCCTGGCCGCAGCGAGGCGGCAGGGCGAGGATTTACCTGCAGCTCGACGCTCGATCTGACGCTCGGCAGGTCATGTGACGCTCAGTGACCTGCTCTGCGCCGCCGCTGGTGGCCAGGATGACCCTTGACCTCCGCGTCTCCTCAGACCCCATCCTCTAACTGAGGATGCAAATAAACAAACATTTTAATAACTTTTTTAATGAAGAAGATTTTATTGCCTAAAATCCTGAAATCCTGCCAACGTCAACATGTGGAAAACTTTCTGCTGATTATTGATTATTGATTGGATAGTAAAAGGTTCTTAGTTTGAGATTTTTACAGAATTTGAACCATTTGAGGATAAAACTTGAAAATATGAACAGATTTACAGAAAAAAAGGATTTTCATTTTAAATGTAAAATGTTTATTTAGTTACGGCTCTGAAATTGCTGTTTTCTCACTAAATGGTCTTTTTGGGTCTCTAAACTCCAGTTAATGATTAATCAATCACTGAATTAGCTGACAATCATTTCTCCAGCGGTTTCCTCTCTGACTGCTTCCTCCGACTCTTTTTCTTTCTCTGATCCTGAATCTCAAATTTCCTTCCTAACTTTTGTTTAAACTCTGAAGTTTGTTGGTAAATCTTCTTGTTTTGGTTCAAGCGTGTAAAAGAGTTATTTAATCCCAGGGATTATTTTGAACTGGGATGAAACCGTGTCTGATGAACCAGACATTTTATTTTATCTGTCTAACTCAGTTGGTTTAAATGAGTTTTTACAGTTTTTGTTTTAGTGAAATATTATTTCATGTTTTTTACTGTAGTTTAGTTGTTTTTTCACACTTTAGTTCATTTGTGAGTATTTTTTGTTTTGTGATTATGTTGACCAGGATTGGGTTGATCAGCAGAAATGTAAATTATTTTATGGGATTATTGTTGAACAATCAGCTGACTGGAGTTTCCTCCCTTCTTTTGCTGCCGCCATTTTGCAGGTTAGCTTAGCTTAATTGCTCGAGCAGCAAAAACTAACATTTCAGTTTGAAAGTTTAATAAAAAAGGATAAACATGAATAATTTAGTTTTAGTTTCATGAACTCAGTTCAGTTGAAGCTTCATTCAGTTGTTGAAAATGTTTCTCCTGTTTTGGTTGCTGATTCTGGTTCTGACCCGTTGTGTCTCCTCAGATGAAAGGATGCTGCAGGGAGCTGAAGACGGACTGAACCCCACCTGAACCTCCCGACCCGTCCCGACCCGACCGCCGCCGCCGTCCCATCATGCACCTGCTGTGCCGCGGACGCCTCAAGCTGCTGGTGGCGTCTCTGACCGCCGTCGTCCTGCTCACCTGGCTCTACCTGCTGGCAGGAAACCTGGAGAGTGAGTAGGAGCGGGAAGTGGTTCTGCCGGGTCGGGTTTGGGTCGGAGCTGAGACAAACTTCTTAATACTTTTCTTTTTGCAGAAACTATTTCACTGAACATGATGGCATTCAGTGAAGATTTAGAACATGCAAGGTTTTGCCAGATTAATAAAAAATCTTAATTTGTTCATTTTGATCATATTAGTCCACATTTGTGTGTTTTTGGTTCATTCCTGCTTTATTCTGAAAAGTTCATTCGAAGGGAACGCCCCGCTCCTCATTTGTTTTACAGAACGGCCCCTGAGCCGCACGTTGGACACCTCTGCCCTACTGGAACCGGTCCAGTTTTTAATCCAGTCCAGCTCAGTTTTCTTTAATCTCACCACAAAGTTTGATTCTTCAACTCATTTCTCGTCCTGAAGCCCAGCAGAACCAATATGGCCGCCCAGTAGAGCCGCAGTTCTGTCCACAGCAGGCAGCATGTTTACTGGAAGCTCCAAAATCCCACAGACAGTAAACGCAGCAGCTGCAGATCGCACAGATTACCCATAATGCCAAAGGGGAATCTGTGTGTTCAGAGCCAGAATTAAAGATGCATTCTGCATTTTCTTTACGTCTAGTGGGAAAATAAACCAGTAAAATATGATGAAAATGAAAAGTGGAGCAGCAGCTTCCCTCCCTGTGGAGAGCAAACTGAATGTGGCGTTCTTCCTCCCTCAGACGGGGGAGGGAACATTCCCATCATGCCTCAGGGTCAGGAGGGAGGGAGAGAAAAACGGGCAAGTTGTGAAGAAGAGATGGAGGATGATGATGATGATGAAGGGAAACGATCAGTTCAGTCCAAGTCAATAACATTGATTTTAATAATGAATAATATTCGTTATCAAGGCTTTGACTTTACAGCAATCAGTCGTATTGATCATGCATGAGGCGACAGTGGAGAGGAAGAGCTTTCCTTTAACAGGAAGCTGGATCCATCCATCCATCCATCCATCATCCATCCATCCATCATCCATCCATCCATCATCCAACATCCATCCATCCATCATCCAACCATCCATCATCCATCCATCCATCCATCCATCATCCAACCATCCATCCATCCATCATCCAACCATCCATC
>VMRN01000223.1:127242-144703 GCA_010277015.1 Poeciliopsis turrubarensis
CACACACACACACACACACACACACACACACAGTGGCAGCACTGTCTTTCTGCTCTCCAGGGTTTTTGTCATCAACTAAAACTAACAAAATAACCAAAACTGGTATTGAGAAAACATTTTTATAAGCTGGAAATAAATTGTGTGTTTATGAAATTAAACATGCTGAAAATATGGATATAATATCCTTTGTTTTCGTGTTTATGAATCTTTTTGTCTTTCAAACTGATGTGAAGTTTATTTTTTCCCAACCATCCAAGCTGTTTATATCGGTAAATTATGGCACTGAAGATAATCTGCAAAATAAGTTGGGAGAAATCAGAGGATCAGCTGGTAACAACCCACTGGATCCTTCATCACGCAACACAAGTTCATGATTTATTTGAAGTAAATATTTTTCAAATCTGCACCTAAAATGATGTTTAACTAATAAAAACTAGCAAATATGCCGAATGAAACAAGCAAAAAGTCACAATTAATTCAAATTAAACTAGAATGAAAACCCCAAACTATCATAATCCTGCATCTGCAAACATCCAAGAAGTAAAATCTATAGATTTATATTTCCAGGGTAACTCCAGTGCTCCTCCTTGTTGCTGTTTCTGCATATAAATCAGTTTCTGTGGTTGCAGGAAAAGCTGCTGACTGCTTCAGTCTGTCTGAACATGAACTCCTCGCATGCAGCTGCACAATATATTGGTGCAATATTTGCTACATTTTTATCGTTGCATCCATTTTCTACTCATTGCAAATAAATCTGACCAGTTTATGAGCAAACCTGATGTTTATTTTTAGTAACACTGAGTGTTTTGGACAATGAATCATGAAACAGAAAGAAAATATTTAGGATAATAGTGATTGCTATAGATTCACAACCATATATTATCCTGGTATGATGCGGTTCCAAATGAAGGAAGTGGACGACAGCGCAGGGCATTATGGGTAAGGTAGGCTAGCGCTAGCAGGAGAAACGTCTCGTGGTTTGTAGCCAAAGACTAAAGAGAAATCCTGCTAAAATCTGAGGCCTCCATTTTTGTGTACGTTTCATGAAGGAGGAAGTTGCTCTCAGAAGTTTTGTGTCGTTTCCATCAGCGGTTCCTGATGCGGCGCCCCCACAGGCCAGGAGGGGAACAGGCTTTTCATTGGATTCTGTTGGTTTGACTCAGTGCAGCAAGAAAAAACTGCAGCAGCTGGAAATGCAGCAAAAGTTTCCATTTTGGTTCCCAGTCAAACCGAGCATCAGGCGGGAAAACATTTGTAGCCGGGGCATTTAACCGGGGTCACACACTCAAGTTCCCCTTCGGAGCTAAAGGATTTAAAAGACTCAAATGTTTCAAGCAAATTTTCTGTTTGACGGCACAGAAAATATTCTGCAAGTTGGTGACATTTCAAACATCTGAGTTCATCCTGAAAGCAGACTGCAAGATGCTGCAAGAAGTCTGCAAAAGCAGACTTCTTAGTCTCAAAATTTCAGATTTTTTTAGCAAGTTTTCAACTTTTGGAGATCAGAAATTAATTTTTTCTTCTGAGATTAACCTCAAAATATTTGAGTTTTTTTTTTAACAAATATTCAACTTTAGAAGTTCAAAAATGTTCTTGTTGTTTTTCCAGAACTTTCATGAGATAAGTCTCAAAACTTTCTGGTATTTTTTCAAGCAGTTTTTCAGCGTTTGGGTCTCAGAAATGTCCTTGTTTTTTCTAGAGACGACAGAAAACACTGAAATCCTTCTGGGGGAATTTTCTGTCCCGGCATCAAATTCCACAAGATATAAAAACAGATCGTATTCTGGAGAAAATAAAATAACATCATTATTTTTCCCGGCTGTCTGCTGGTTCCGGTGCCACGGAGAGACGCCAGGCCTCATTTCTGTGTGATTTATTTCCTGGTGTGTTTGTCTGTTCGCCAGAGACGCGGCTCGGTCCGACGGCGTCACATCGGCGGTCCGGACCGCTCGTATTTATAGATCAGCCTGTCAGCAGCCGGAGCCGCCAGCCAGAGGAGTAATGATGCGCCGCAAATGGGCCTCATCCAAAACTCATCCACACACACAGGAACACATGCAGCCCTATTAACCTTCACACCCGCACAGGAAGCAGACAACAAACGGACACATTTATTACGATTTGAATAGATTTAAGCCCTCCAGGCGCCTCGTTCATCAGCTGCGAAGAAACAACATAATCACTTCAAGTGTCTTAAAAATAAACACTATTAGCTGCAATAATTCACCAGAAACTCCGTCCTGCAACATGTGAGGCACGATTCCTAAAGGAAACGCTGAATATTTATGTTTGGTTCATTTTTATAAATGAGATGATGAGAGAGGCGGTGGAAAAGTAAAAATAAAAATAAATGGGATAAAATAAACATTTTTTCCTTTCATGTTTGCAAACATTTCCAGGAATAAAGCTAAAAAAGTCAAAGTGCCTTTTCTCAGATCAACACGTGTTTACAATTACAAAATGAACCAATTAATGCTAAAATGAAGAATAATTCAAATTTAGGGGGATTTGTTATATAAGATTAACTGTTTGCATTTTTGTGCTTCCATTTGGGTCTCTGGTGTTTCGTACGATAAGAATGTATTGGGCCTGAAGTAAATAAAAAACCCAAACAAAATTACAATTTTTGAGAAAAAAACAGCAATTTGAGAAGTTAGAAAAATTTGCTAGCAAAAATCTGAAATTTAGAGAGAAATTGTCCAGAAAAACATGAAAAATTCTTACATTTTTTTCTGAGTTTGTGAATTTTTTAATTTTCAAATTGAAAATATTTGTGTTTTTTTTTCAAATTACAAACTCAGAAAATGTTCATGTTTTTTCTGAGTTTGTTTGAATTTCCTTCATGTTTTAGCTTTTATAAAGTGCCTAATAAGGCCTCTTAGTTTGTAGAAACAGATTATAGTTATTTTGGTGTTTGGAAAAAGAGCCGTTTCAAAGACTTCCTGATTGTGACATCACAAACGGTGGGCACCGCCCCTCATCTAGCATCCGACGTGAAGCTCCGCCCCCAAAAACTGCAAACTTAAAAGCTACAAAAGTCAAAAATGTTTTTCTTTTTGTCCATGTTTTTTTTTCTAGAAAATTTGTGAGCTTAATCTCAAAATAGAGATTTTTTGGTGGGATTTTGTTGGACAGCAACACAACAGACGGATCACAGAGACACGCAGTGAGCTGATGATGAAAGATGATGGCGTCTTCCTCCCGGCTCAACGTGAAACCGGCTCTTCCTTTGCGCTCTGATAACGCCGCCACACGCTGCTGACGCCGAGGAAGAGCTTCATTCCTTCATTTCCTGCCGTTTATTTTGCAGTTTAAGCCGGTGGAGAGTCGTAACTGATGGAGATAATCTGGATTCTCAGCGTGGGATTACAGGAGGCGACGTCAGAGACAGAAAAGGTCGACAAGTCATTCATCGCTTTTCTGCTTTTTCTCACAGAATCACAAACTTTACATACCTGAAATATGCAGCAATAAATCAAACATTCACCTCATGCCTTTATTTAAAATAATTTAAAAATATGTTGCATAAATGAACAATTTATCAGTTTGTTTTTCTGGATAGCTGCAGGCAAAAAGCCAAATGTCTTGGGGGGGAAAAACACAACATCACAACATAAATAGCTGGAGGCATTTTGAGTAAATTTCTCCAACCTGAAAAGGAAAATGACATTATGGCAAAAAGAAATGAAGAGATGTTTCAGCCTGGTGGGTTAAAGTGACGGACACTGCAGAGGAAACCCAACAGAGCGACGCAGCCTGGGAATCAGCTGCAAAAATAACACTTTGTTGTTTCACACATTCAGACGCAAGAAAGGGACAAATACATTTAATAATTAAAGTTATTATAGTTACATAAAGCAAACAAAATAAAGAACTGAGTTTAATGATATAGGAAATAAATAAAAACACGCTTATAAAACTTAAACAGCTGAATTTAGAGTTAAATCTTGTTCATATTTATGAGTTTATCAGTATTTTCAACTGAATTGATTTATTTCCTGTCCAATAAAAAATGAACTGAATAGAATATGGAGTTTAAATCTGAAAAATAAAATCATAAAACAAATCAAAGAATCTTTTAAACCAACACATCTGCTGTATATCCTGGTAATCTGTCCATCCGTCCGTCCGTCTGTCCGTCCATCCATCCATCCATCCATCCATCCATCCATCCATCCATCCATCCAACCAACCAACAACAAAGTTGAGCTAGCTCAAATTTGTAAAGTTAAAAATAAATAAAGTGATCTGCATGTTCTAATGTCTTTCCCATTTTGAGGAATCATTCAGAGAAATCAGCTTATGTCTCCAAATTCTTAAAAATACTCAAGTCAACCGTAAAAAGTGATTTTAAAATGTTAAAAATGCTCCAGTGACATTCATTTTTACCTCTGAATTGTTTGTTAGTTTTTCTGCGCTGACAGATCGTACCTGCTTCGCCTCCAGCGCCGCAGCGCCGCAGCGCCGCAGCGGGACTCTGCAGGAGGATGAACTGACTGAATATCGATCTGAGAGCCAGTCGCCGCCGCTTTCACTCCCATGCAGGAAGAGTGTGATGTGAAATGTCAGAGAAATGTCAAAGCCTTCTGGGCCCAGATTAAAGTGGGGCTCTGGGAGGGTCAGCCAGGAGTCGGCCATTACTGTTACACTTCATCTGTAGCGTGTGAGAGTCTCCACTGAGGCGGAAAAGGCCAGCATTTGGATGTTTGGCACTGATCTCTCCTCAAGTCAGCCAACAAACATTTATAAAAACATCTAATTTATGCTGAATTACAGCCTGTTGGGTTCTGGTTTTGTAACTGACCACAGATCAGCCTTGCAGAGATCCACCATGCAGGAAAATCCCAGATCCAACCCAAACGGCTCAACCAACCCGTAACCCTGTAAACCAACCAACCCGTAACCCTGTAAACCAACCAACCATTCAACGATCCAACCAACCAACCAATGAACCAATCACACGTCCATCTATCAAACCAACCAATCTTCCCACCAATAAACTATCAATAAACAACCAAGCATCTGATCGACCAATGATCCACCACTGATAACAAACTTTGATTATTGGCAAAATGAACTAAAATATTTTAAAAAACTCAAAGAAGAAAAATGTTCTCCGTCAATCTCTTTATGCTGCAGAAAACTGCAAAACAGCCGAAACACAGATTTCCTTTAAATGAAGGCTAAAGCCACCAGTTCAGACTTTAATTTACAATAACTGGAACAATATTTCTGGTCTGGATCGTAAACTTTTCATCACTTCTTTCTATCCTGTAATGTTCCTTTTGTTCTTCTTTATTGTTTATGTTTCATTGCATGAAGACCTTTGAACTCCTAATTTAACCTGTGCAAATGAACTTCACTTAATTAAGTAAAAATGACTTTCTCACATATTCTAAAACTTTCTTTGAGGAAATAAATCTGTAAAAACAATGTTCACATATTTTCTAAGACCAAATGTTTTATTTGATTTTCGGTTTTCATCTTGTTCGACTGCAGCTTCCAAAATGTGTTTTCTATTCTTTTTGCTTCATTTTAAGCAAATATTTAAAGCTTGTTTCTGCACATAAGACAGTAAATCCAATTTGAAATCCTTAATGATTGAAAAAGGAATTACTCTTTTATTTTGGAAAACATTCATTATTAACCTCAGAAGTGAGTTAATTACTGAGCGCTTTGAAGCCGGGAAGGAAACTTAAAAGACAAATAATCCCACTCAGACCCAGTTTGGAGTCACTGAAAACCAGCATGCAGGTCTGTGGACTGTGGGAGGAATCTGGAAAAAACCAGTAAGATACTGGGAGACAAACCAGCTCCAATCAGGAGATCATAGACCATGCAAGAGCAACCAAGCAATTAAAATATAGTCATTAATTATGATCAAATTAATCAAACCTCTGATGTTTTTATTACATTTGTTGCTTCTTTTTACATTTTTTGGGGAAAATGTGTAAAATGTTCAGATTTTCTGTGTGCAGCACTTTTGGGAGAAGCTCCATTAAAGCGCCTGACTCTGATTTATGGAAGCAGGGTGAGCAATAAGTCAACTGAGTAAAGGCCAATAAAAAATTAATAACTGGCTCCACATTAAAAACCCAGCAGCAGATGATCTGGTGAAGACCCACATTTTTAACTTTTTTTGGATGGTTTTACCTCCTGGTCTGTTTACAGAAAACAGCAGAAGTGATGAGCCTGCTTAGCTTTTTTTTAATCATCTCTCCACATTTTCACCCAGAGAAGATAAAATATTCTGCAGCCAGACGACTTCGTCAGGCTGAAAGGGAATTAGAGATAAATCACCCAGCCTCCTGCTGGGTGGATGTGGGATTCCTGGGAAGATATCGCAGCATCTCCTCTGTGACCGGAGTAACAATAGACTGCAAACTCCCCTGGAATCCACAACCAGATCTGGATTCCTCAAAGTCTCCAGACTCATTACAGCGGCACAGATTAGTCTGATCAAAATGTTTTATTCCTTCACATTCATCCCTAATGTCAGTGTTTTTATGCGCATCTTCGTTCTGCTGGTCTGGTCAGCGTCTGAGGCGTTGCCGGTAAAATATTTACTGATTTTAAACCCACAGAAATGAGAATGTGGTTATGCTGAAGATTTTGAGCTTTTCAGCTGAAGTGAGGAAAGGCTGAAGGAAACCTCTGAGCTAACGACCTCGCCTTGACGAGGTAAAGGGCTGCGAGGGTCCTTCACTCATCAAAAGCAGAAAGTTATGCAAACAGCTGCAAAACACAAAATATGACCAAGTATTTCAGAAGGTTTCTACTGCAAATATCTCAGTTAATTTCAAATAAAACACAACTAACTTGAGCTTGTTTAAAGTTAATAATTCCTTAATCTAGATGTTAAAGTATGAGCTGAAATGATCTGACAGGGGAAGAAGGCATTTCCCCATATTATGTATTATAGTATATAGTTGGAAAACAAGTTAAACACATTTTTCCCCTTAATAGCTGTGATATGTAAACATATTGTTTACATATGTTTACATATGTAAACATAAAGTTAAAGTGTCTTGTTGACTTACAACAAGACACTTGTTCTAAGTCTTGCAGAAAATTTGCTTATATGTTAGTTTTTTCTTATTTCAAAAGTATTAACATATTTGTATTAGAAATACTAGAAATACAAATATTTAGCAAGACTAAAATACTTGGTTAGATTTTGTGTTTTTGCAATGTTGTATTTATCTCTCAAATAAGTACAATTTTAAACCTTGTACAGATGTAACCAGATCTTTATAAGAAATCTCTTCCTCATTGTTTTAGAAGATTATATTATGCACACCAAATCAGTTTCAGAAAAGTTTTTGTCTGCCAAACGGACAGGGGGCAGTAAAGAGCAAAGCTAAAACCTGTCAGCCAATCATATTGCTCCAAAACAACGACGACTTCCTGTTAGGAATTAAACATGGTGATTAATTTGTGTGGAAAGATATACAAGTTTAACTACTTTTAAATAACAAATTAGAAATAGAAAGTCATTAAAAGACAAAACATCAAAGCAAGTATGTGGATCTATTGGCGCATTATTTGGGCCAGTATGTCCACACCCATTTATTGAACATGCAAATAGAGTTTTTAAATCTCCACTTAGGTTGGAGGTTTTTAAATTTACTAGTTTTCAGGGACATTAAATGGAGTTTACTCATAAAAATACATTAATTTCCCCAGATACTTATTAATCAGTTTTACCCGTCAGCAGGAACGTCTGATGCCTCCATCCAGAAACGTTCCCAGCATGAAGCCAACCAGACGATGGTCCATCTTTCAGCTCTGCCCTCGGTCACAGTCCCACAGGAGATTTATGTTGGAACTTTTTTTTTTTTTTGCAGAACTCCAGTTCCTGTCTTTGCGGCCCGGTGAGAAATGAGACGGAGCCTTTTCTGAGCCTCACCAGTAACCCCGAGAAGAGTGCAGGGCCATTATCACCACATGTGGGTGAACTGCCTTAAAATGCTTCCATACATCACATAGCGACGGGAACACAGAGGGCTGAAAGGCTGAGCTGCATCCTGCTGCCAGAGCGTACACAGCTTTAAGGTTTTCCTTCTTGTTGCTTCTTGTTGCTAAGTTGGATGTTTCTCAGAAATTCTGCTAAAAATGGTTCAATAAAAAGGGTATGTGTTGAGTGATTCTAAAAAACATCCCAACTGCTTAAAAAAACACAGAGTCATTCTTAAGGAAGTAAATTTGTGCTTTTCTGTGTCTGGAAAATGAGCCATTTAAAAAAAACCTTCAGAATGTAACATCATATATCAGCAGGCATGCCCCATTACCTAGCAACCCGAGCGAAGCTCAGCCCGTTGCCTAGCAACCTGAGTTTAGTTCCAACACATTTGATATTTCCGCTGTATGCGCTGTACAACGGCTGCTGGAAAAGACAAGTGTTTTGTTGTTGACTTACCATCCAGGAACCGCTAAATGCATTCTTGTTGATAGTGCAGGAGGTTCCACTTTTGCTTTTCAAAGATGTACGGTTATATAAATGCAGGTCTATCTGCAGACATTTCATGTGTGAGTGTAAACACTGAGTCAGGGGGCGTGGCCATCAGCAACACTACAACTGCTCATTCTGAAACGTCTGACTTACTTTGTGCAAAAAATATATGAACATGTTTTATATTCATAACCTGTTCAAAGAAGCTTTTAAGGGTTAGGTACTACAGTAACCCCAACTCTGTTTCTACAACAACATTAAAAATGCTACAGAAAACTACTGCTCTTTAATAAGTTGCTTGATCAGAACAATTTTTTCACTTTTTTGTTGTTTTTATTTATTTGTTTATTTATTCATCCATTCCTGTGTGTGCACGTTACGGCCCTGATGCTCGCTTCACCTGCAGATAACTGATTTGGGATGTTTAGCGCCCCTAGTGGTGGTTGTGTCAATGGAACGTTCCAGCACCGTGGAAGTGACGCAGCTCCGCGTTTCCTTCTCATGTAAATCTGTAAATTACTAAATTATGTTGTTCAGTTTATTTCTTGATGAAGTCGTTAGCCTATGGTTCTTAAACCGCGATTAGCAAAGTTTACACGGACGTACGCATGCTAGCTTGTGTTGAATTTCATGGAAATTAGCGTTAGCATGCTCGACACGGGGCTACTGGTTTCTCATAGGTTCATATGTTAGTTAGCTTTAGCAGATATTGAAATAAAAGTAATGATAAGAATGAAATAATGGATCCACAGGCTGTTCACTGTCTGTCTGCGGGTCTTGTGAGGATTGAAGTCTTTTAGTAAATTAGCTAATGTTGGCTTCAAGGCCAAAGGCTTCTTTAAACCACAGCAGTTGTTATGCTAATGTTCAGGTAACGCTTTATGATCTTGCTGTTGTTTTGGTCCGGCGAGGCCCAGAAGGGAAGCAAGCAGCTGAACACAATAGGGCCAAACAAAGCAGCTTTGCTAACAGCTTTAACCATTGCAGCGTTTAGGATTTAATTCAGTGACTAACTTCTTTTAAGCAGAAATTTATGAATGTCCAAAATAAAATGTCTGTACAGCAGTAATTCTCTTGACAAGGTTATATTCAGACAAAAAGCTCTTATCTCACCTCTATGATCATATTTCAGTAGTCTGTGTATTTTTAAACATTTTGAAACGAGTTAAACAGCCACTGCACTGGTTTAGAAGAAAATTCAACAGATGAATGACAAAATTAAAGGATACAATTAATACAGAAATACTCCCTATTCTGTCTTTCTGTTCATTTAAAGGATACATTTCTGTATTATTGCGCGTTTGGGAAGCTGTTTATCTGCTAAACGCCTGTTTGTCTGCTAAATGCCAGAAGTCGTGTCCAACCAGCTCCCCTCTGTGGTGGAGGAAGATAAGGCTGTGCTGGTCGCCGCCGAGCTGGCTCCTCAGGCTGGGGAGGACATCCTCACTGTAGCGCCAGTGGAAGCAGAAACCGAGGCCACAACTGATTCCATGTCGAAGGAGGAGGCAGTTATTGTGAAGCTTTCAGAGGAGGTGGACGTGGAGGCCGACGTCTTCTACCCGATCACCTGCGGCGACGCCAAGGCCACGCTGGTGTGGAAGAAGTTTGTCTGTCCTGGGATCAACGTGAAGTGTGTGCTTACAGTTCTTAGTTCTTAATTTGTTAGTTAAAAATAATCCAAAGTCACGTCCGATGATCCAGCAGCTTGGAGAACCGCCAGAATTTCAGCAGTTTGCTTCCTGGTGTTGCTCCGTGAAGGTCCTACCACCACATTCCTGACTTTGACTAGGCCCTTCCAGCACCTTGATTCTCATCTTTATCTACCATTTTGTTGTGGATTTTCTCCTGTTTTATGGATCATTGACGCAGTTGAAACCAGACTTCAGCTTTTTGTATTTGACTCTTTCATGGTCCCTCAGCATGATTCCTCCTGCACTGTGCTCGATGTAAAGAAGAGCTTTTCCAGACTATTTAGGCAGAAAAGTTGCTATTTAAGCAATAGATTTCCATATAAGCAGAACTGTGCAGCAGTGTAGAGCAGCTAAGCCGAGGGTCCGGGACATCATCATCAGCAGGACGGGAAATTATAATGACAAGCTTTGCTGCTTTAATTGGAAACTGCACACACACTTTATGGTCCCTGATAATTGCATGCTGAATGCTACAAGGTGGTTCTCAATGTCAAACTGACGGCCGATGAATAAAATGACCTTAAGCTAACTAATATGATGGGGGTGATTAAAACGTATGTGCTGAGAAAACAGATGTGAAGCCTGAGAGGATGCGGAAAGGGTCGACGGCCTCAGCGTTTCAGTCAGTGTATCGGAGCTGACAGGCCTGTTGGCACACACATTGCACTTATAGAGCCGTCTGATGCGTTTAGTGAAATCCCATCTCCGCATCGGAGCAGTGAGCTAACGCTAGGTGGGCGGGCTGGCAGTGCTCCTTAATGAGCAAGTTTGGCATTTTAGAGACAGTGGCTAAATCAAACTTCGACTGGATCTGCAGAGGAGAGAAACTCTTTCACTTCTTGGATTTGAAACCAGTTTACTTGAAAGAACAATCGTACTGTTGAGGTGGAGATAATAGCTGCATTTCAATCTCAAAACTTGGTCAAAAAAACACAACTTCACAAGTTTCTTATGTAATTTTTATTACATAAGAAACAGAATTAAAATCACATATGAATAAGTTTATTCACGTAATAAGTCATTAAGAAACAGCTTTTGTTTTGATCCTCTAACCACTTCCTGTCATCGCCTTTGTAGTTTCTGTCAGTAGTAACATCTGGTTGTTCATGTGATGTGAAAAAAAGAGTTTCCTTCACAGTTTTTCAAAGTAAACTAATTTTTATACGGCCAAAAATAATCACCGTGTTCTGGCGACAAAACCTTTTATAAAAAAAACCAAAAAAAAGAAACGCGACTTTGTTTTTTTGGTTGTTTAAATTGTCGTGTTTCTGTTAAATTTATTTTTTAATTGTTTGGCTTTGTGTTGGTCTGTCACATTCTGACACTGCGAAGACAATGAATAAATAAAATTAATATTATTATTCTTGTTGAAATAATATAAGAATAAAGTAAAAAATTATAACTATTCTCAAAATGTTATGGCTTTATTCTCTTACAACTTTAGTTTTGTAATATGACTACTCATTTAATTTTTGAAAAACATTTCTAGCATGGCCCTGATGAAGGAAATTTTAGTTTCCATTTGTTAAAAAAATAAACCAGATGATTTAAATTTCAGGTCATTTGGTATTTCTGAGTTATCTATCAGCTTAAATTCAGACAATTTGAGGTAAAAATTATTGTAAAAAAAAGTTTTCAAAAATGCAAGCCACACTTATTTCAGTCTTTGTTTTTTCCAGTTTGATTATCAACAACTAGGAGATTTCTCTGCAAATCAAGTTTTTATTGGCTGATTTGCTTCAAGCAGCTCGTTCAATAACTGATAGAGGCCTCGTTTCAGGACTAATGCTTCCTCGGGGTGCTGGATCGACAGATGGGATGGACGAGCTCAAAGTGATGTTAATGCTGTTGTGTGGTATAAATGGCAGCAGTTAAGATTGCTGAAAGCATCAATTTGTCTGATTACTTCAGCTGCTGCTTTAACAAGGTGAGCTGTGAGTTTCCTTCCCTCTCCTTTGTTCTTTGAACAAACATATTGAGCTGAAGTTTGCTGATTGGAAAACGCAGCGTGATGCCGATATGAGGGAGGAAACAAGCTAATAAAAGAGCAGAAATAGCCTCACAACAATCCAGACAGCTACTGAGAAAAGAATAGACTGATAAAGATGAGGACATGTCGGCTTATTTCCGATGGGAGTTGGACTCAGAGTTTGTCTTTCTGTTCTTAACCCTTCTTGGCCGAACGTATCGGCGACAACGATGCGGTCTAACCCCGTACCGTAATTCTGTGATACTTTGCCCTTTCTGAAAAATCCCAACGGTTTCTGAAAGGGCTTTCCAGCCAATTAGTGATTGAAGAGATCGGTGATTGATTAGCTAAACACCTGCTAGAGAGTTGGTTTATGGGCCTCGAGTTTTAGCTGAACCAATGCCGAGTTCTGCAGCACGTCTTGCTACGGTTGTCAAAGTCAAGCTAGCTTAGCTGACCTACTTCCGTCTCCCTCGCTTTTTTTCCTGTTTAAAACGTTTTTCCTGACCTTATCTGGTTGTTGTTTTGTTGACAATTAGCAGAAAGTCACTGAATCCATTTTTCTTCCATATATCACACATTTAGGATTTAAAGCGTTGGGAGCTAAAACCGGTGGTACGAGCATAACGTCACAATGTTGCACTGTGTCCACAGCGCATTTCATTATGCAAACACCAGTTATGAAACAAACAATAACCATTACATTTTGTCAAATACCCTCATCATCAGGCAAAAATAAGTTCATCAATGCTCTATTTCCTACTAAACAATTTCTAAAGAAGGTCTGCTGCCTTGATTTAAAGGAAGTCAGTGTTTCGGATGTTTTGCAGTTTTCTGGAAGTTTGTCGTGAGACTTCCAATTTGGCCCAGTAGCTGCAAATAAGCTGCTGGACACAAACTGGTGCGATGCAAAAAAAAAAAAAAGTTTTGAGTTCAGCGAAAAACACAATTTTAATGTGGCTGAAAAAATAACATTTTTTTAAAATTGGCAAATAAATTTTCATAATTTTTTGGTGAATAGAAACGGAACTACTGTCTGCTTTAACTGGGTCGGCCAGCCACCCAACCAGCAGAGCTCGTTTGTCCTGGGATCGTTGTTTTGGTCGTCTGGTGACCAAAGGTCCAGCAGAGCCTTTCAGCTCAGGTATTTCTGCTTTCTTAGAGCAAGCAGACCTCGACTTCACCGCATGACGGACAGCAGCTGCATAAAATCTTATCTGCATGCTAATTTTGACCCTTTTACCTGTCAAACCCTGTAAACGTTTCTATTTTCCTGACATTTGCACTAAATGTCACAACCTTATTTTCTAAATGAAGCTATTTTCATGCAGCGGAAACAGAAAAAAAGTCAGAGATATATTTAGGGACGAGAGCAGCAGAGGAAATGTTCCCTTTCCTTAAACCGGTGTAATTATATTGAAAGCAGCTGCTAAAGGTCAAAGACGAAAACGCCGTCGTGTCTTCGCCCCACCTCTCCGGCATCAGGTTTTCTGCTTCACAAAGGGCCCAGGGGGCGCCGGCGTTCAGCAGGGCAGCAGGTGTATAAGCTGCAGTTATTTGTTGGACAATGAGGTGGAGGTGGTGAATCCATCACCGCACGCCGCTGACCTTTCCCTGATCTTTTGTACGGCGTTCAGCGGCGGCTTATTGCTCCGCTTCACTCGGGTTAATGACCTGTCAGCCTGAGTGATCCCTGAAGGCGGCGAGCTGTGACAGCGAACGAACACCAATCAGGAGGCAGAGCCGGGTCAGAACCGGCAGCTCAGACAGCGAGTAACGGCAGAACCCGGATCCCTGGCTGACCCGACTCAGAACAGAAACCTGGACCGAAACTTTGCTTCTACAAATTAAAACATTTTCATCTAAAAAAAATTATATTAACGTTTAGCAAAAAGTCACATTTTTAATAACATTTTTATCAAACATTTGAGATTAAATGTTTTAATAAAATAAAAAAAATTCATTTAAATAAAATGTTTTCAAACTAAAAATGTTTGAAATTTTATATTTTATTTTTTTAGATTAAAATTTTAAAGAATTTTCAATGAAAAAATTTCACAGATACTTTACAGGTGAGAAGCCTGTGAAATATACGAGTGCGTATTGCGGTCATTGTAGATGCATGAACAAGAAGGAGCAAATTTCCACCAAGATTCTCAGAAAATTTTAGATTAATCTCAGAAATTTTCTAGAAAAAAAAACAAGAAAATCTGAATTCAAAAGTCAAACATTTGCTGGAAAATACATGGACATTTCTGCGTTTGAAAGTAAAAAAGTTTCAACTTTTGGAACCGTTGGAAATTTCAGAGATTTTTTTCAAGCACAATTTTGACTTTTGAAACTCAGAAATTTCCATATTTTTATTTATTTTTTATTTCTGAGGTGAATCTAAGAAATCAGTTGGTCCTAAAAAAAAAAATCTGACTTCTGAAACTCATAAATTTCCTTCTTTTTTCAAGAAGATTTTTTAAAATCTTTTTTTTTAATGTGAATTTTATTCTAGCAAATTTTCCACATTTAACTTTAGAAATTTCCAATGTTTTTCCTCAAACATTTCTGTGTCTAATCTCAAAATTTCTTGGCTTTTGGCAGAATTTTTGGGGGAAATATACCTTGGAAATCCTGTTTTGCTTTTGTCACCTAAAGGTTATCAAACAATTTTACTGAAGTAAGAGTTGGAAGTATTTGTCAGAAAAGGCGACTGAAGCATTTAGTCGTGATTTCATATTAAAGTAACGTCACGTCTTGCTGTTTGTCCTCTTGTCGAGGCGCCGCTGCCATTTTGTACCGTTTTATTTCTTGTAGTTTTATTAATGCACCATTTTGTTGCAGCTTTAAACGAGCGTCATGCTGACAATTCACCTCACAAAAATCTATTTTTGCTCCATGTCTTGAACCTCATTTTCGGGACTCAGATAAGATTTCTGTTTTTTATTTGAACTTCTGTCTGTTCTGTTAATCCCGGCTTCTCTTTTTCACTAAATAATGTGAATCCGAGCAGCAGCTCGTTGCAGAGCAGCTTTAAATGTTCCTGCCGGGTCCAGCAGGATGAATAGCCGAGGTCTGCAGAGTCGTGTGTTTTATTTAAAGTTGCTGCGCTGCAAAACCAGGACCGGGTTTGAGAAATGGCTGACTCCCTAACTCCTTAAACTCTGGGGTGAACAAAAATAATCAATTTTTACAATATTTAACTCTTGGTATAAAAGAAATTCAAAAATTTACATACTAAAAAGAAGTCTTTGATCTTACTGTATTATTACAATTTTAAATATTTGTATTATTTTGTGGAAATAAAAGTAATGTATTTTGCTTAATGTTTTATTAATAGATTATTTTAGAAAACATTTCTAAATTGTAAAACTTTTATTTAAATGTAAAGTTACATCTACTTCACTAATCCTGCAGATGGTGACTCATTTTGAGCTCGGTTCTGGTTCTGCAGAGCCGGAACCAGAACCAGGGTTCTTCCTGTTAAAGGGTTAGCGTTTTTCCTCTCCACTGTCGCCACATGCATGCTCAGAATGAGGGATTTCCGTAAAGTCAACGCCATCACAGGCAACTTTCTATCTCTGGGATTAAATTCTGCAATAACTCGTTATAATCTGCTGCGTTTCCTTATAGAAACATTTTAAATAATCTGAATGATAAATTAAGATTTTAGTGAATTAACGCTACATGAATAAATTGATGTCATCTCATGATATATAGATTTATTTTATTTGTGCCATAGAATAAATTTGCTGAAAGTTTGCTCTGTGATCTTGAGCTACAGGAATAAAAGATGGATTTATATGCAGCTCCAGTACAGTGGAGGCTGCTGTATTATGATGTAGGTTTTGCAGAAACAAACCTTTACGCACACACACACAATTATTCATCAACGGTATCTCTGCACACACTCTCTGCAGCAGCTTTTATACACCCACTCTCACCGATAAGCAAATCTGGGACATTAATGGGAAACAAACCTTCCCAAGGACGCCGTTTCCCCAAGTTGTGCAGGAAGGATTCAAGCCTGAGATAAGAAGGGGTAAACTTTTTATTTTTTTCTCTGCGCAGAGTCTTACCAAAATACAGACACAAAACGTCAAACAGCAGAAACAGTGCAAGGCGCCGGCTGAGTCAGCAGTAGACGAGGTGACACGGTGGAAACTGCTGCATCTCCGTTTTGATAACCAGCCAACAGAAGCGCTGAAGCTTTCATCTGGGGACCTTGTCAGGGTGGAGTAATGTGCTGGAGCTTCCCAATCCCAGCTCTGCTTCCCTAAGACAGTCAGAGAGGGAAACTAATCCATCTTCATTGGTTCACAGCTGCAGTGCAGCATGCAAACCTCTGCAGGGGAATACACCAGCTCCACGCATGCATGCAAAACGCCCGGCGAACGCGCTGAGCTGGGCAAAACCTGAGTCCATGAAGCTACCAAACCAGGTGAATGCATAACATTACTGTAGACGATTACTGTGGCGCTCTGATCAGGTTACAGGATCAGCGACTGAATCAGCTGAAAAATAAACACGTTTGATGCATATAGAAGATTATTCTATAATCTTCTATATGCGGGGATAAAACATTTTTACATCCTCAGCACATTTCAGCCACAAGACAGATCAAAGTTTTACATCAGAAAGACAAAAATAAAACAAACAATTTAAAAACCTGCGAGCAGTTACTAGTTACTTTCACTTGAGTAATTTTTAGAAAACAGAAATACATTTTGAGTATTTTTACTCCACTGTATTTTTTACTTGGCCTATAATTGATCCTCTCAATCAGTGAGTAACTTACTGGAATTAAATTAACCAAAAACTCACCGGACTCAGACTCACACCTGCACTTTTTGTCAAAGTTTCAAAAGTTTTTAAAGAAAGATCTGGATTTTCTTTCTTTTCATTTTGTTATTTATTTGAATTATTTCAGTTTGGTCCATAAAATACCCCAAATTTCCACAAAACTTTACATTTGGTCCATTGGATGATGCAATTTTTAAATATTAAATGATTTGATTAGTTACTCAGTACTTGAGTAGACTTTTTACCAAATACTTATTTATTGTAGTTTTTGGGTGAATACTTTTTACTTGAGTAAAAATATGTTGAAGTAGTGCTGCTTTTACTTGAGTATAACTTTGGGTGCTTTTCCAACCTCTGGCAGTAAGAAACATTACATTTGGTTGAGTGTCATCATCAGAACACATCAAATATATTGGACAATGTTCAAATTATTATTAAAGTTAGCCGCTAGCATGTGGCTAACCTCTAGCATGTTGAGGTTAGCTGCTAGCATGTACAGGTTAGCAGCTACCATGTTGAGGTTAGCCGGTAGGAAGTAGAGGTTAGCAGCTAGCATGT
>VMRN01000223.1:152805-184328 GCA_010277015.1 Poeciliopsis turrubarensis
GCTCAACCCGTTACCTAGCAACCCAACCTGAGCCCAACCCGTTACCTGCATGGTTGGAACGGCCATGACTTTCTAGAACTTCTTTTGGGTCATAGTTCAGAGTTTATTTGGGCCCTTTGATACGCCAATCAGCTGCTCCTGGTTGTAAAAACATTGTTGCCATGGTTACGTATCTTAACAACTGTCCAAAAGGAATTAAAAGAGGTCGGAGCAGAAATCTTTCCAACGGTGCAGCATCAAAATCTGGAGGGAAAAACTGTGAGAAGCTTCAACCAGAAGGAACAAAAGAAGGAAAAACATCATCAAACTCAGAAACAGTTGATTTCACCCTGAAACTTTGTAACTTCTGAGAAAACGTAAGCTGACCTGAGTCACAGCGGGTCATTTCCTGTGAAAACCTCAGGACCGCCTCATCCATCTCTGCTGGAGGTCGTCCGCTCTCATCGTCATCTCATCATTCCAACGGGAACTAATCTGTGGCGATGTTTCTTCAGGAACGGTTTCGTTTGCCTCCCGGTTTCCGTTGAACTTTTCGTTGCAGATTATCGTGTCTCAAGGTGAAATTCAACCTTTCATCCGCTGATGTCGATGTGTATTAATCAGACTGAGGCTGAGGAGTCTTTGTGCCGCCTGCAGAGAGCAGAGATATCAAAGCTGATGATTCAGAGTTATTGACCTTGAGATGACATTGATTTCCCTGTTAGAGTTGAAAAGGAGTTTCTCTGAAACACTGTAAATATTTTCTGCAGCTGTAATGATGATTGATTTTCCACTTTTATTGGCTCTGGGCGTCGATGCTTTCTTCAGGTTGATGTAGAAACAGGAAAATCCTTAAACTGCTGTTTGTGAAGGGCTAGCATGCTAACAGAATGCTAATGTCTGCAGATGTTACTCTGCCTGCTGGATGGATGGATTTATTTATTTTGCTTTATTTGTTCCTGCAGTAATTTTCTGCCAGATTAAAACTTTACTTTCTTCATTCTGGTTTGATTTTGGGTTCATCTCCAGTTCAAACTGCAGAACTAATTCTCTGAAATGTTTTTCATGCAAGATGGGAAATCAGGAGAAGCTGGATGCAAATGAATGAAGTTTTGTGAAGCGCATGCAGCGTCCGACTCCCAGACCCAAACAAAAGCAACTTGTGGGTTTAATTGCTGCAGCCTGAGCAACTTCCCGGCCCGGTTCTGTGCTGCGAATCACAATCCGAGCTTAATGGTGTCTGTCGGACTCTTGTAATGGAGTCGACGCAGTCGGGGGACCCAAGCGCTTCCGGTAGAAACCAGGATGATTGCTTTTGTTCCTCAAGAGTTCTCATCAGCAGCGCGTAGAAAGAGGCGTTCGCTGAAGAAAAACGGCTAATGAGGGATTAAATGTTAGCAAAACAGCATCAGCAGATCTGGTTTCTGCAGGAAATATTCACAGAGGAGCAGCTTTTAAACATGGCTGACTGAAGATGAAGGCATTTACATGGAGAGCAGAACTTGCTCTCTGAGTTGGAAAGAGTTTTGTGTTATTTTCCCGGTGGACAGAAGAAGAAGAAAACGGGAGGAAGATGATTGACGCGACTCCCTGCTGATGTCTGGGTTGGGCTCCGTCATTAAAACCCCATTACATTCCTGTTAATGTGCATTTAATGATGCCGGATCGTCCTTCACATGCAGCTCACTGAAAACAAAAACAGATTGATACGCCAGCCATACGGAGGCCTCTACCTGCCAAAATTAACACATTTACTTTTAGCAATAATTCCTTTATTTTAAATGTAGTAGCATTGCTATATTTATGTATTGATTTGTTTTTATGTTAGCCAACAGTCAGAGGGAAGCAGAAGACTTTATGCTTTACAGTAGCTCCATTTATTGGACTGTAATTTTCATTCCAGTTCATTTTAAATATGAATTAGAGTAAATGATTCCCAGCAGGTTTATCTGACTTTCTAGGCTTCTTGTCTGGAAAGCTGCTCTCTGGGATCTCTGCTGCTCCTCAACTCTGCACCAGTTTTGTAATTTTAGAAGGAAATTAGCTCCATGATGAGTTTGACCTCCAGCCGCTGATATCTCGACCTGCTGCAGGTTTGGTGAGTGGCAGCGATAATCTGAAAATGGACAAAACTGTCTGACAGCAAATCTGTTTTCCCCGCGGCCGGAGGAAAACAGGAAGCAGACGGAAGGAGAAATAAACCTGCTGGTGTTCATCCACAGACGACTGGAACGGCTTAAACCAAAACATACCGGTACGTTGGAATGGCCTAGTCAAATCCAGACCTAAAACTAATCTAGAAGTTGAGGCAAGACTTGAAAGTTTCAAGGCTGCAGGTAAAATCAGTTCTGACTCAAGAAGGTTGAAAAAAAATGCACACCGCACTATTCAGATTCTTGAAGAAACACCGCCATAATGAAATGAAAGCGCCTGCCGCTGTGTGGAAAACGTGCTGCTGCACATAAACATGTCGTTTAATAAGTGAGTCAAGTTTATTATGATGCTTCCAAATTACACATAAAATCATAAAAAATAATATTTACAAAGTAAAGAAGGAAAAGAAGTCAGATTATTTTATTTTTAAACATGTCTGATCCTAAAACAAGATTTATGGAAAAGCAGTGATAATCTCTTGAAATGTTGCTGTTTGTTCAGAGGAGGCGATCGCGTTTATGTCGAATTCCTCCATAATCTGTTTCCATCATGCTGGTTCTGCTGGTTCTGATGGAGCAGATTATGGATCTGATCATGACCTGCAGATTAGACGACTGGCAGAAATGAAGCCTCAGCCATCACATTGTTTTATGTTTATATCTTTCTTAAACTATGCAGTAAAGGGGAGCGTCGGAAGAAAATTATAGAATTCTGAGATTACAGTTAGAATTTGTGTTTGTATGGAAAGCCATGTGTGCCACAGATTGTCACTTTTATGAACCGTCTTGTTAGAAAATCATGCAAAAAGGTCTCTTTATGGCTTAGGACACCATAAAATACAAAGGAAATCCCGTTAAAAAGCAGCTTTTTACGCCGAGGTAGGACAACCTTCTTAACGATTAAAATTACAGCGATTATTCTGGTCATTGAACGCTGCTTTAAATGTTGACACACATAAATAGCAATGCTCAGTCGCCACAATAAATGCTGAAATTTTTGCAATTTCTTCCGTCATAAAAAGCAGCATTTTGACGTGTTTTTGCTGATTTTGGTGTTTTTTGTGTTACCTTCTAAATGGACACGTAGTAAGAGTGCCGATTTGTGGCACACTTAGCTTTCCATAATTCTCAACACAACTGTTTATCCCTGCAGCAGTCTGCACAACAAGATCACTTTTTGCACGATCATCGCTGTAAACAATATTTTGCACCACAGCAAACTTTTAATAATCGTCTCTTACAGTTTTTGTGCGAATCAGACTTTTCTCGTTCATAAATCGTTGCTCCAACATGGCGTAGCTTGTCCTGCGGCTCGGTTCTGCAGAGTTTCTCTGGCTGTGTGGGTTTGTGGTGAAGTTCAGGTGAAGTTCAGGTAGACAGCTGAGGACAGGACGAACCTTGAGGGCCGACAGAAGCAGCTGGGGGAAAATGACTCGGCAGCAAAGCGCGCCGACTCCCCACAAAATCTGACTGCATAATCAGGGAACAGCAGGTTGGGACAAAGTCAGCCCAGTCCAAGTTCCTCCGGGTCAGCGAGGGAGTTCTGGAAAGTTTCCGAACAGACGGACGCAGAACGTGACTCAGTGGTAACCGTGGTAACCCTGCCAGCTGCTGAGACGGGCTTTAAAAACGAAATCCGCAGAACAAATCTGCTTCAGAAGGAAAGTTTCTCTAAGACTTTTGGACATACGGATGTTTAATGATGGTTTCTAACAACACAGAGGGCAAAATAGAGAGACACAAAGAAAATGCTTTTCATGTTTTGAAGTAAAATATAATAAAAATGCAGTTTCTTCTGAGCAATGAATTAATTATTTGTCAAATCTGGATATTTTGCTGAAATGCCAAATGTTTTCTTCAGTTAGCTGAAGGAAAAACTGGAATAATTATCTCTGTACAGACAAAGGACATCCTTCCAGTTTTTGGTTCTGTGGAAAAACCTGCTGTTAGAAACTTTGAGATGACCTTTGACCCTCTTTTACTCTCGAACATCAGATCTCCACGTTAGTCCAACTCCAGTCCGTCTGTTTGGAAAGTCCGGTTTGTTTGGGGAGGTTTGAACGCAAAATCCAACTCTGAGTCAAACTTTGATCAAAAGCAAAAAATCTCCATTTTTATACAAGTTCAGTTTTTTCAAAAGTTTGTACATTTGCAGTTTTATGTAGCTGAACTTAGGGCTCGACTTTGGTTGCTAGGTAACGGGTTGAGCTGAGCTGGGGTTGCTCGGTAACGGTTGCTAGGTAATGGTGGAATGTGACTCAACAATTGGGAAATTTTTCTTCTTGAATTTTCAAAACATTAAAAAAGATGAAATTATTCCCAGAAAACAGCTGGTTTGATTTTTTTGTTCGTTTTTAAGAGGCAGTTGAGACACAAATGGAAGAACAAAAACGTATAAAATGTAATCTTTGAAAGGGTTTTTTCAGCCTTTCTCCAGCTGTTTCTACTGTTTGTTTAAACGTTCATTTCGTCATTAAATCCTAATCACTGCCATGTCTCATCTGCTGTCAGGCGTCTTTATTCAGGTTCTGTCTAATCTCAAATTATGACATTTGTCCAAGTGAAAACCTTCCAACTGAATGAATCTGTTTCAGTTTTTCTGAAATCAGGCGTTTCTGATATGTTGACCCGGTTTCCTCGGAGCGTCTGAGGTTTCCGTCTCTCCTCCGTCTGATCGCGGCTCCAGTCTGACGCAGCGCTGCCAGAGGAGCAGATTAATGGAGCAGCTTCCTCCTTGGCAGCGATAAAACACCCATCGCGCCCGCGGCTCTCCTCTGACGCCGTATCCAAATGGATCTGTCGCACTTCTGGAGATTAGATTAAATTTGGTGGTAATGTGAAGCCATTTTGTGAAGAGAGATAAACTACCATCTGCTCTTTTATACACTTTTTCACTCACATCCTCAGCTGTTATCAACATCCACATGATCCTTGTCTGGAAGTGTCTCAGATTATCAGAACCGGCTCTTGTTTCTCAGCTTCGGTTCGCCAGCGTCCGTCTGGGCCGAGCGTCGTGCGGCGCCGGACGCCATGGCTGCCAGCGCGCCGCAGATCGCCGGTGGGCGGCGTGGAAAACGCCTCACGCTGTTTGTTTGCCTCTGATGGATTCGCCTGTTCTTGGCGACAAAACTGCATACGGAGAAAAACAGTCAACAGTTTCATCCTCCCAAATGTACCGCCGTGTTTGGTCCACTGACCGGGAAAGAAAGGAGTCATTTTAGGCCAAAACACTGAAACATTTTGAGATTAATTCATTTTCAAAAAAAAAAAAAAAATCCTGGGGGTCAAAAAGTCAAAAGTTTTCTGGACAACAAAATGTCTGAGCTACAAAAGTCGAACATTTACAAGAAAAAAACTTTACATTTCTGAGCCCCAAAAGTCAAAACTTTGCAGGAAAAAAGTTTTGACTGTTTTAGATTAATTTTGTAGAAGAAACTGGGAATTTTCAGAGCTCAAAAAGTAAAAATATCGCAGGAAAATGTCATGTTTTCTAGAAAAAACTTTTTCTGTGTTTGTAAAGTCGAAAATGTTTGACTCTCAATATTTCTGAGATTTTTCTTGAAAAGTTTTTACGTTTTGAGATCATAAAGTTTTTTCTAGATAATTTCTGAGATGAATCAGACGTTTTTCCCTTGTAAATGTTCAACATGTTGAGCTCAGAGAATTTCTTTGTCTTTTCTTGAATATTAAAGAGATGAATCTCAAAATTTGGTAGAAATTTCCGCCTCCTTTTGTCTGTCTGATAAAAAGCCTTTGGATTGTTGAACTGGAAGATTCCCAGCTCGGCACGCAGCGCCATGTTCCAGGGCGCCTGAAAGCCTCGCAGCTTCATCCATTGATCTCTACAAAGCCTTTGATACAGCAGATTTTGTAATTATGCACACTAATTAGTGCTCGCACTAACTGCAGTGTGTACTTGTTGATGGCTTCACATCAAGTCTTGTTTTGTGGTTTCAGAGCGTCAAATGCAGATGGCTCATATTCACCAGCTCAGTTTACTTCAGTCTTTAAATGAAATTGGATCTGAGCGTTTGGCCACAACGAGTTTATTAACAACTTTCTGGTTGAATTCAACACTAAAATGTTCAATCTGTCTCGCTCTGCATCACTGGAAATGTTTCAAACCTGCTAAAATCCTCTACATTACATACGACTTTAAAATGAGAATTTTCCACGGGAAACTCCTTTGATGCCGACTTCTTTGAACAAAGGAGAAATTTGTTTTGAATAAAAACCCGTTTTAGGAGGAAAATCTTTGAAACATGATGACCTGCACCATATTAGAAATTTAGCAGAGTTGATCAAATTGGTAAATCTTGCTTTTCTCTTCTCTCTTTCTCCTCTGCGCTTCCATCACTCTGACATCTGGGATTCTAGGAAATGTTCATGGTGAGCACTGCTAGCTAAATCATTAGCTGTGCTAACGTGCTAATCTTCAACATTAGTTCTGCTTTACTTTGGACATTATGATTTCCTTCTTCTGTAACACCACTATCTGTTGTAGTTTCTATCTTGTTCTCTGCTGTCTGTGTTTTATTTTGTTTCTTGTTTGATAAAGTTGAAGAAAAGGAGAGACAGGAAATGAGACGACAGCCTAAACAGTCTTCTCCCACTTCAAGATAAGAGCATGATGACAAACGTTTAATTACTAGAAAAATTCATAAGTTGGTAACTGAAAGTTTACCAAACAAACAGGTAAATTGAAAAAATTATTTAGTGGAAGCTAAGTGGATAAATGTTTTCACAGTTAGCTAAATTTGATGTTAGCTGTTAGCAGATTAGCTAACAACTCGCCACTCATTGTTGGCGTCCTGAATTACTGACAAGGGATCAGAGGCGACGTCACACTGTGTGCCACAGAAAGTGATTATGTCAGAACAAACAACAGGTTTGCTATTTTAAACAGTTTTTAGCGTCTTGAATTAGCTATTAGCATAATTAGCTTGGCAGCAGCCTGGGTCTTTCCCTTATAAAGTTCATTTTGTGTTACAATGATGCTTTATTTTAGGATTTGACACCTTTTGATTTCCATTCCTTGAGATTTTTTGTTTTTTGTTGAGTATTTTTTACGTTTTTATCTGAACTTTTCTAATCACAGCTTCTCTCAGATCCTCCCGGTTTTTCCACCAGCAGGTTTTCCTCTCATAGTTCATAATTTTAGATTTTACCTCATTTTTAGTATCTTTCATTTTCTCTCTTCAACATGAGAAAAAAACAAAAGAATTTTGCTGCCTTTCAGAAAGAGTCGCCTGTTTTATTCCTCTTGCTTTAAAATTACAGATCAGATACTTTTAGCAAACAACTTTGCGTTTTTATAGTTAGAAAGTGTCAGCTTTAGGTGTCTCCTTCAGATTTAATTGTTGGACCGATGCCTGCAGACTCGGGCTCTGGAAGTGAAGCAGGATGGGACGCTAGGAGAGACAAAGATTGTTGTAAGCAGGAGGTGATTAAAGCTGGAGTGCTTCATGGGCCGGCAGCCAGCAGGATGGAGAGCCCAGGAAATTACATTTCTGAGCAGAAGGACTTCTGGCAATTACAGTTAGAACAGGAGCTCCAGAAAAAGTCTTCACTTGAAAATGTTTTTAAAAATCCTCAGCGTAGTGACCGAGTGATGCTTGACATACATGATCTGATATGGAAATAGAAAGTGCAAAGAATGGGAAAACAATTTGATTGTTTAAATGGTCCCAGATCTGTTAATTGTTTTAATCAGCAAATAAGAAGAGGGTTAAATTTCTGTCAAACAACTCGGAAATATTCACATTTTTGTCAGAATTTTTTTAGGAGTTTGAAAAATATTTTCAACTTGGAACAGAAATTTAAAAAATTGTTCTAGAAGTTTTTTTGTTTGTTTTTTCAGAGCAAATTTACAACTTTTGAAACTCAGAAATTCCCAAAATTATTCTAGAAAATTTCTGAGAGTTTTGGCAAAAACTTATCAATGTATGTGTTAAAAGTCGGCTTTGCTGCACCGAAATCAGCTTTTATTTAAATGATTGAACTTGAATAAATATGTCAAACACTTTGATCCAAAGCTACAAACTTGATGCTTTTCTTTTAATGCAAATGTGCAAAATTATGTTTTAATGTTTGGACCTATGATGAATAACGCAAACAGACAACTTTTATCTGACTGATTTTAGTTTTTTAAATGTACTTTTGACTCAACAGTTCTGTCCAAAAAGTTTGGACACCCCTGCTGTACAAAGTCTCCAACCTACTGACCAGAAATACAGAGCTAAAAATATTACTGCCTGTAACATGGATGTTGATAGAAGCAAAAGTTTTGAATGAAAAAGAGAATTTGGAAGAAAAATGTCATTTAGAAAAAGAGAACCAGCTGTTTTGTCCCATTTTAAGGCTTTAAATTGACAGTAAAGATCAACATCTGCTTTGAAAAGCCAACTGAGGAAGTTCTTTATGAAAACAAGCCGTATTATATTCCTGCTTTGTAGATGACGGATGTAAATGAGTTCCTCTCAGGCGGCTCGGCGGGAAGAAACCTCCTGCTTTCTCTGACGTTTTGTTGGTTGAGTTGCAGCCGCCGTAATTAAAAATCTGCGCTGGAGGGGAAGCTGGGATTGATCAGCGCAAACAAAGTTACTGGTACAGGCGACCAAATTCATTAGCCGTGTTTGCGGCTCAACGCGAGGCGATACATCCTTCCAAACATTAGATGGGTTGATATCACAGTCCAGCTTGCTGAGGGCTTTTCTCAGTATGTGGCAGCAGATGAATATTCATCAGTTTCTTGCTGCAGGGCTTTAAACTCCCAACTGTTCACTGCAGATAAAGTTTAATATTATGATCAAAAACATGTAATCCTGTTGCGTAAAGCAGTTTATTGCCTCATTGATCCAATGAAGGTTTGATAAAAACGACGGCAAATTAACCAAAAAGGGGCTGAAATGAACTTCTAACGTTTCTTCACTCAGGAAGACTTACAGCAGCATTTCAATCATGTGGCGGTCTGAACTTTGACTGGGCCATGGCAACACTTTGCTTTTTGAAATTTTAACATGTAACTTTAAAAAAATTTAACATGAAATTTAACATGAAAGAATAACCACGCCCCCTAAAGTGGGCGGAGCCAAAGTACACAGAGGGATGGCCATGTCTGGTGATGAGTGGAAGAGGTTTAGCAGGATGTAGTCAAATCAGGAGAAGCACTGCTGCCAATTTAGCAACTTTTTCTCAAAAAAGCAACAAGCAACCTTTGTTGCCAGATCGGACTGATAGTTTTCAGCCCAAAATCAAAATAAAATCTGACTAAATCTAAATGACATTTTCTGTTTTTTGTCCTTTTAAGTCATAATGTTGCCCTAAAATTTCTGTTTTCCAATACGACTGCACAGTGAGGCTTGATTAACCCATGACTAATCAGTGATGATCTCGCAATATTTAAAAACAAACTGACTTATCAGATAAGTGCAATAATACTGCATTTAATTAAAAGTGACAATTATTTTGAAAGAGTTTCCATCTGAAGCATTTTTTTAAAATGTGCAAAGCAGCAAAGATTTTAACAACTAGCCCAAAACTGTTTTTTTCCAGCCAGATTGGGTGGAAACTCGTCCAATCTGGCAACACTGCTAGCAACAAATTCCTCTATTGCGATGTGAAGCACAGATTGTTCTGGATTATCATTAGCTGCATCCTTAATCTGAAGAAATTACATTCCTTGAAGAAAATCATTCATTTCTGTTTTGGGAGTGAAATGATTGTTTCTCAGAATTAAAAAAAAATGTAATTTCACTTTTTGCACAGAGATCGCTCCCTTTTCGGAGAAGCCGTGCAGTGCGGGCGACGACGCGGCGGCTGACGGGGAAGACGGGAAGCTGAGCCTGAGGATGAAGCTGGTGACGCCGGTGGAGGAGGGCGGCTCCGAACGCTTCAGCCTGCAGAGTAAGAGCCCGCCGCTCCGGCCGCACGCCGCCAGGCTTCCTGTCGCCTTCTGACTCACGTGACTCTTCTGTTTAGAGCCGACGCTGTCGGAGGAGGAGGAAGAGTCAGTCGCCACGGTTACGACGGTTTCCACGACCGTAACCAGGTAACGGTGCTCTCTGACCCTGACTTCTCTCTGAAGTGAAACCCTGAAAGATCTCAATGCTAGCGGCACACAGAGCCGAGCCGAGTTCTGAGGCAGAATTAATATCGGAGTTTCTGCAGAGAAACTGAGTGTTTTAGATCTAGAGAAGGACAAAAACACATCCTAACATCCTTCCATGTTTCTGAGGAAACCATGTTTAGCTGCTGGTTTGATCCCAAGCAGAACTGATTTGGGTTTGCTGTGTTTATTTGCAGCCCGTCGGTGTTCACTCGGGTTCGGCAGGCTCACCGACAGCAGGGGGCGGAGGAGGACGCTCACCCTGGAAACAACGCCGTCGTCAGGCAAGAACTTTGTTTGGATAAATTAGGCAGAAACGTCATGAGTCAACAGAGTAAAGAACAGAGGACTGAGCATACATCCCTGAGGAACGCCTCTGATCGGTTTGTTTCAGTCGTGAAGCTTTGTTTGTCTGTTTCAGGGGGAAACTGTTCGCCTCGCCACAGAGGAGCTCCCAGGTTTCCCCGCCGGGATGCAACAGCCTCCCCAACAGCCAATCAGAGCCGTCGCAGCCAGACGCGTCGTCGGCGCCGCAGAACAGCCTTAAAGATGCCGGCGTTCCCGCGGAGCCGGCCAGGAAGAGACGAGAGCCGTCGGAAGCTCCGGATCTCCGTCCTCCGACCAGCGTGGAGGTGGGGCAGAAGGATTCTGCGACTCCGTACAGCAAGGTGAGTCGGACCGGATGGAGAACAGAGAGGATCATGTGCTGTGCATATGTGCAGAGGCGTCTGTGGTCACACACACAAAAATCTTATTTTACTTTATTTTGCAGTAAAATAAGATTATTTTACTGTGAAAGTTAAATATTTATTCTCCAGTACCCCCTGCAAGGACAGCGGGTAATCTGAACTGTAGTCAGAACCCGACCCAAACCCATATGTAGAGGGAGAGGCTGTCCTCTTGGTGCCTGTATGTTGGGGTGAACAAGATGGGAGGCAACTAATATGCCCTCTCCTGCCCAGCGCCTCTCACAAGGGGCAACTCCAGAGTGGAGAACATCCAACCCCTTTCCAGGAGAACCAGAACCAGAACCGTCCACTGAAGGAAGTCTGACTGTTTCTAGCCGGAACCTCTCAATGTCACCCCACAGGTGGTGACATAGGCTCTCATTGGGCTGAGCCGGGCCTGGTTCCGCGGGTCGAAGCCTGGTCGGGTCGAAGCCCGACCCGGTCGGGTCGAAGCCCGGTCCCACCAGGCGCTCGCCCACATGCCCCACCCCCAGGCCTCCCCAGAGTGGGACCCCATGTTCGGGCGATTACAACCCCTGTTTCCAAAGGTCGTGTTCATCATAGGGATCTTTGGGCTGCGCTTGGTCTGGTTCCTCACCTTGGACCCGTCTGCATCGGGTGGCCCAACCAGAGGCATGAAGCCCCGGCAGCAGAACTCCTAGGATCACTGGGACACTCAAACCCCCCCACCACGATAAGGTGGCAGCCATGGAGGGGACGTGAAAATGTGTGCATGCATGTGTGAAATTGTATGTATATTAAGTGACCTATAAATTCTGAAAGAAAGGGAGGAAATGAGAGAAGAAGAATGTTGTTTTTAACGTGAGGAAATGAGCAGAATGTGGTGCAAAGACGTTTCTTCCTGCCCTTTTCTCTTCCTGTTGGTGACACTGAATGAAAACAGGCTCAACTCCGGTGCTCTCCACTGACCCTCCCCTCCTTGTTTCCTTACTGTGATGCCCAGCGCGCTGCACCATCTTATGTCGCCGATTGTCGGCCCATTATCAAAACCTGAGACACATTAGCCGACAGAAATCCGCCGTGTTGTGTCCAACAATGGACACAACATAATAAGTCCAGTTCACTGATTATGAAACCAGGCATTAATCAATTCCTTACTACAATCTACCTGCAATGCATGCGGTGAGTGTCAGGCTGACTGAATGAAAATCATTAGAACTATTTATGTCACGTTAACGAAGAACAGCTGAAAAGTTACCAGGTTTTCTGGTAGAAATTTCGCTCCAACTCCTCCCCCAGTTATTGATATTTTCTTTGCATGAAATGTTGAATAAACATTCATGTTGTTTCCGATGTCTGCTGGACTTCGGGTTGCGCCGCGTCAGCTGTTTGGGATTCCCCTCCGTGTTCTTTTCAAAGTAAAGTGTATCTATCTCTGGCAGGAAATCGCATGTATTATTACGTAGTTTCTATTAAATCAGTGTGAAAAGGTCTTCAAAGTATATTATAGTTTATTGCAATCATTTTTTGAGACAATTAAATCTCTCAGTAAAATCTGTTATGCGACAGGCCTGATCGCGACAGGCCTCGTTTTTTATTCACTCATGTGTTGTTTTTTTTGACTTTTTAAAGATGTTCCGTATTCTTTTCCAAATTGAAACCTTGGGTTTTTTCTTCTTTGGTTCCTGGGTGCCATCAATATCTGGAATCTGTAAATCCTGCAGGATGTTTTCATTTATTTCATCTTCTGTGGATTCCAGGTTTGTTGAACATCCTGGCAAATCTTCCTTTGGTAAATCCTCCTCCTCCTCTGAAAAATCATGATTACTAAAATCCATTACCGGGTCGACCCGGTTCTTTTCCTCCTCCTCCTGCTGTGAAACTGTGATGTTGTTTGATTGCAGGTCTTCATCCTGGGCTTTCTCAGTGTTGGTCAGCTGTTGATGTTCGGCTGTTTCTAGTTGTTCCATTCTAGTCATTTCTCTGTGGTGCAGCTCTGCCTCTTGCTTCAACATATTAACATTATTGACGTAGCAGCACTGGAGCTCCTTGAACAAAACTCTGATGGTCTCCAGTTCAGCCTGTGCGTTTCTTTCTGACTCCTTGAGGACCTGGATTTCTCGCTGCGTGTTTTGTTGCAGGATGGCGTTTTCCTCTCTCAGGCTGTCGATGAGCTGCTGCTTCTGAGTCGCTGTCTTTAAGGAAGCGTCTTTCTCTAGACTCACTTCATGTCGATATCTTTCTAACTCTTCTTTCAGTGCAGCAACATCGGTGTTATAGTGACACTGGAGCTCAGTGTGTAACGTTTTGATGTCGTTCAGCTCTGTCTGTAAAATGTTAGTGGTGTATGTCAGGAAGTCGATGTCTTGCTTAGATTTCTCTTGGAGGATGGCGTACTCCATTCTCAAGTTGTCCATCAGTTTCATGTATTCCTCCGATTTGTCGATAAGCGTCTCTTTCTCCTGAGTCATCTCCGTTTCAAACTTTTCGAATTGTTCTCTCAATACTGAATAGTTTATGTTATGGATAAAATTTTCTTTCTGTTCTTGGGACAGAGCAGCTTCCTGTTGTTTCATTTTCTCTTTGTATGTCTCCTCCTGCTGCTTTAATTCGTTAATTAATTCCAATTGTTCGATTTTTTCACGTTTTGTCTCCTCTAGTTCGTCTATTAAACGTTTTTTGCTTTCTTCCAGGAGGTTGATCGTTTGCGCCATCTCGTTTATGATCTGCTCCTTTTCTGCTCTGAGCTTCTCCAAGCTCAGTTCCTCGTTAAAATTTCTCTCATCGTTGGTTATTTTCTTGCCCTCCTGGCTCACAAGACCAACGTCTGCTTGGTATCTGGAGCGCAGCTCATTGTAGGCAGCCTTCAGCTCTTCCAGTTCCTCCTCAAGGGTCTCATTTTTCTTCTTCTCTTCATTCAGTTCCTCTAGCATGGCTTCTTGGATGTGGAACTGAGCCACATTAAGATCCTCATATTTTTGCTGAAGCTCCTCCTTGTCCAGGTCTTCAACACTAAAGTGAGCCTGACAAGCAACAGCAACAACTTTCCGTGTTTCAGGATCAGTATATCTCTGAATCCTCTTCAGCTCCTCAGTTGCTCTGTGGGCCTGGTTGAAAAATCCCACTTTGAGCTCCTTCTCCTTCTGCAGCTGGAACTTTGTGTCTTCCAGCTGCTCCTCCAGGTGGGCCAGTCTTTGGCTCTGGTGTCTTTGAGTATTGTAAGACATTTTTCTTTTAGTGAAATCACGAAAGTTGTCGAAAACGGTACTAAGTGAACGTTCGATTGGGAAGTGCTTTGCGGACGTCTGAACTGGTCAGTGTTATTGCAAGCAATGACAAATATGCAGAATTGTGTTCCATACGATTCTGCAGCTGATGACATCACAGACTGCATCGCCAGTGACATCACCGAGTCTTTGCTGGTGCTGTGACATCATTCCACCTCCAAATATCCTACTCTTCATTCTGGTTTACATTCAGAATAGTCCAGGATTCTCTTGTTTTGTCCCGTATATCAGGGACATGAAACTCATTTCCAATTGGGTCCAGATCAAAAACCGGACCGTTCTTAAAGGGCCTGCTGGGCCAGAACGTGTTGATAAAAACTATTAAACAGTTAAAATATCAATAAATAGGAGTTTCAGCATTCAATAACTGATAATTGCTCTGTCAGTCTATTGCTATAATTTGGAGTCTAAAGGGCCACATAAAAAGCTGTGGCGGGCCAGATTTGGCCCTCGGGCCTCATGTTTGACTCATGTAGCATATATGATAATCTCATGTGAACTTTTTTCAATATCTTTTGTAACCCAGTGTTAAAAACACAAATGAAAGTTAATTATGTTAATTTGATGGGTTTTTTGTTTCACAAGATTGGAAAGTATAAATAGATTTTCTGTTTTATTTTACTTAGAAAAATATATCAAAAAGTTCTAAAAATCTTTAAAAAGCTGTGAAGTAGGCCTTCAGTGATTGTTTTGCTGCTGGATTGGGCAACCAATGGCTGGCGTGGTCTGATATTGCGTCAGCCAATGGGGTTGATCGTCCCGCCCCTTTCACTACTGCGCTGTGATTCTGCTCAGAACGCGTCAGGCGCGGTTGAGAACTCACAGCTGACCGTGGTTTTCGTTAAGAGCCTGAAACGCTTAGAAAATGTGGACAAATGTTTCTTTGAGAGCAGCTGAGACTGGGAAAAAATCCCCGTTAGCGTCAGACACCGTCAGAGCGTTGGTCAGGTTTTTTTTTTAAGGTGCACGTTTGGCCTTATGTCACCGATTGTCGGCCCATTATCAAAACCTGAGAGACACGTTAGCCGACAGAAATCCACCGAAGATCTGGATCTGGAGATCTGGAGAGGATTGTAATGACTTTTAAGACTGGCATAGTCAAAGTCCTTCATTTCCTTTAAACCTCAAAGTGTTTTATTATTATCTCATGAATTATTTTTTAAGGTAATTGATTTTATCTTGACGTATCAGAGGGAAGGGGGTTATATTTAATGCCTTCTGTATTTTCTATGCAGGATAAAAAGTAAAACTTCACTCAGAAATGTAAAATATTGAATATTTTCTGAGCAACAACGGGACGTTTGGAGTCGTACTGGGTTTCTTTTGGCCTGCTGGTTGCAGTTGCTTTCTCTCCGTCCGCGCAGTGGAAACGGCTTCCTGACATCTTAATTGCCTGATATGAGCCTCTCTGATCTAATGTGGTTTATCGGCTTCCTCTGCTCTCTGGAAGCCGCAGGGCCTGAAGCGCTGATTGTCTCCATGACAGATATGATCAGCATTAATGCTATCATTAATCACAGCCTTAGTAATGGAATGCTAATGCTGCCAAATGCACACACATATTTATGCTAGTAGGTGAGTCCTGTGGGGGTTCTGCACAGCGGCCCAGTTGGTTCTGATTCTGTACGTGAGGCAGAACCGGGTCTGACCGAAGCCAGAGAGTTGGAGCGGAAACGGGTTTCCACGCAGTCTGGGAGGAAAACCAGAGGAATGTTCAGGAGACGAGAAAAAAAATCCAAAACCTGTAAACATCAACATGTGAGTCCGAAACTCCAGGGATTATTTCAGATTATAATCATTAAACGTGATTATTGGGACAGAAATAAAAAATAAAAAGCATTAAACATTAAACCTGATGCAGCTTTTACTGAACTGGAGAATGTTTTGGCTCCCAGTGAAATATTGATGAAATGATTCTGAATGGATTCGTTCACCAGGAGACGAACAGCAGCAACGAGCTGCGTAACTATGGAAACGGATGGATAAAAGGATGGATGTTAGATTTTCTCCACCAGTCAGAAAAGCAGGAAGTGTTTCCTGAACTGATTCTTTTCCTGAACTGGTTCTTTTCCTGAACTGATTCTTTTCCTGAACTGGTTCCTCTGGTTTGAGCCAATCAGGGTTCATTTCCTGCTTCGCTGGCCGTTAGCAGCTCGTTAATAAAAACTAATTAATCTTATGCAAAAGCTCGTTATGGAGGAAGCATTTCCAGTCTGGCAGGACTGGGAACAGTGGGAGGCCCTGATGGTTTTATATGGTTCAGTCTGGGTTCATGGAGCTGGTCAGAGCGGCGCTGATGATGGCACCAGTGCAACCAGATCAGTGGGCGGACTGGGAAAGCTTATTCATCCCAGTAACAGACATGCTGCTGATTTATGGGTTTTTAATTCTTAATTTAAAATGTTTGAACTGCTGAGCCGCTTCCTCTGCAGAGACTTTGAGTCTCATTTGATCGCAAGACTAATCTATTATTCCATCAGTTATTCTGTCGATTAATCGGATAAAAAGATTTAAATATTCTGCACAATCTTTATATAGCCAGTTTTTTTAAAATGAATTATTAAAATACAGTAAAAGATGCAAACAAATATTTTTTTTTTTATATTTTTTTTTTTCAGATGCGCCAGCAGGAACGTCTGCTTCAGACTTCATGCTTTGTTATGTAAAACAAAGTTTCTTTTTCTCCCACAGAGCGATTCCAGCTCCTCGTCTACCTGGAAGCCCAAGTTTGTTTCTTCTTCTGAAGTCTGTCTGGGTGGATAACGTCGGCCTTCAGGTGTCGGACCCGCAGGAATTCGGCTGTGATGTCTAAACTCCGGCATTTCTTCTCCCTCAAGAATACTCAGAGTTTATTCTGCTGAGTCTGGCAGACAGATCAGACTCTCATAAGAAACTTCTCCACGTTTTCCCCGAGGAAACGTGATCCAGACGTTCGTCTCAATGTGACCTACTTGTTTCTGAAGTCGCGACAAATAAATATAAAAAATCCACGAAAAGAAGGAAAAAGAGAAACAGATGAGAAAAACTGAAACAAGATTTTATTTAATTGTTTTTAATTTCATGAATGCATGAATGGAGATAATTTTAGGGACAAAACAACTGCATGATTTCCAAGATAAACAATAATAGTAGCTTGATTTGTTTCTAATCCATAGTAGTTTAATTCATTGAATTAATTAATTGAATTAATTCATTAACCAATTATTGAAATAAATGTCAACTGATTTAGCAATTGATTGTTATTTTTAGTTTACAGACTCAAAAATATGCCATTTAAAAAAAAAAAAAATAGCACAACCAGTACGATGTTTTAGATTTAGATTTTTATCCTGAAAACTCAAAAATCTTAAAAAAAAAAAAAAAAGAAGGAAATTTCTGAGTTATAATTGTTGAAAATTTGCTTTGAGAAAGTCAGAAATATTTAGGTTAATTTTGTATTTTGTAAAGAAAACATGTTTCCTCGACTACCTGCTCCACCGGCTGCAGCTACTCGCCTGTGATTAGCTCTTCTGCTTCTCGCGTCATTTCCTCCTCTTTACTGCGTGATTCTCCTCTGGTTCCTCCAACTTTTCCCATTTTCCTCCCACTTTCCTGATCTTTGCTCCTAAATATATAACTAAAATATTTGGCAAATATAAATGTATTTCTACTGAATAAATGAATCAGTTGGTGAAAGATGAACCCATATTTTCTCTGATCTAACTAACCCAAATTATCGCTGTTATTTTTACTCTTTCTAACTAAAAACTGTCGCTGTTCTTCCCAGAAATCTCGTCTGAATTCATTCCACTTTCAGCTTCAGCTGAACAGATGTCGAGGCAGCAATAACTTCCTGTTTGGACTAATGATGCGTGTTGAGATAAATAGATAGAGGCTTGGAAATGATGACAAAGAGTTGCAGCTAAACTCTTGTCTCCGGCAGCAGAGCATATGTTCAGCCGCACTTCAGATGCAATATTGACTCAGTTGGAGTTTAGGGAATTAGAGGCTGCCTCACAGCACTCAGCTGGAAAATGACTCGCTGATGTTTCATAATGAAAACTCAGAAGCACGTAGGGACAGGAGAAGTGATTGATTCGCTCGCTGATAGCTCACATCATATCCTTATTTTTTCCGTTTCCTTCCACATAATCAGGAATGTGAGCGATGGCGGCGGCTGGCGGCGCGTTCTCTGCTAACGTTCGACACAAATGGAAGCAGAGCTACACATGTAGCCCAGGATTCACACCTCGACACAATAGCTGTTAATGAAATGAGCCGAGAGCGGCAGCAGGCATGTACAGCATGTATGGAGACGTAAATCTATTATTTCAGATGAAATCCCTTTTCATTCCGGCCTGCCAGTGGGATGCATTCGTTGGATCCAATGAGCAGATATTGATTCTGGGGTTATTTTCTCCTTACGACGCCTGATTGTTCCAGGAATGAAAAATATTCGCTGCACTGCGAAATCCACAGAGACAAAGATAATAAATTCTTTGTGTAGCAACAACAGATTTTATTTGTAGAGGTGAACCTGAGCTGCATTTAAACCGCTCAGTGTTTACGTCCTGAAGGACGTTGTGTTGCAGGGAAACGAGGGAAGTTCTGGTGGTTCTGGAAGTTGGAAAGATCTCGGTCTGCTCTCAGTTTGTTGCTTTATAGCTGAGAGGAGAAATCAGATGGTTTCAAATGTTCAGTCGTGCATTTATGAGTTTTTGTGGTCGTTCTTTAAGGAGAGCATTTCTGAGGTCAGACACTGATGTTGGATGAGAAGACCTGGCTCAAAAGCTAATCTCTAATTCATCCCAATTTCAGCCTTACATGAGTTTATAGACGTGTTGCAGCATGACATACTGCGTTCAATGTCCTGCCCCCATATTCCTGTTTGCCAACGATAACTAGCATTAGCATTAGCTGTCAAGTTGTCAACATAACAATCTAAATTTTAAACATGAGCATAATATATAAAAGAAAAAGCTTTCTACTAATTGTCAACACTATGATAACAAGGTCAGGAAAAAGTTTTAAGAAAAAACCCCACAGTGTTAGCTTAGCTAATAGCTAATCTATCACAGCAATCACTTATTAATAATTGCAAAATGAAATGTCTGCCAGCTTCAACACACCTGAGTTGAAGTACGAGGTCGTTAGCAGAGGTGTTGACCTCCAGGATGACTGACCTCCAGAGAGGTCAACTCATCGTGTGGCAACAAAAAAGTACCAACTACAAACTCTGTTTGTTGTTTGAAATTGTCCAAAATGTCTTGGATTCCTTTCACTGGAACTAAACTAAAAAAACTAAACTTAATTAAAGCCCTGCCTCGCACCATAATCATCCCTCCACCAAACCTTCTGCTAGACAGTCAGACAGACGCTGTTCTCCTGGAAACATGATTATGTTTGTCTTGCGTTTTTCTGAGTGCTCTGCTAATCGCCTCCTTTGCTTTTGCCGCTCCTCTTTAAGTCTCTTTGGTGCTGCTCTGCTTTGCTTCTTTTTCTGCTCCTCTGGAGTTTATTTCAGCTCTTCAGATGCTAATCAGCTGCTCCCAGATGCAAAACCAATCAATGTGTTGCCATGGATACACATCCTAACAACTGCGAAACTGAAATGACCAATTGGATTCATTTTCTTTATCCAATTCATCGATTGCTAAAATAATTGATAGCTTCAGCCCTAATCAAGCTATGCCTCAACTAAACATAAACAAAAGCTGCCACCATTAATCACCAAACTGCATTTCTAGTTTCCTACATATCAGATCCAGAAATGATTCTGCAGGTCCAGCTAGAGAAGCTGAATCTTGTTTAAGGTTAAATAGATGTAAAAGTTTCCACTGCAGCAGCTTAAAAACAAACAACTTGATGTGACTGGTGCTTTGGAACAAAATGTTCCCAACCTGCTTTAAACTTCAGCGCTTCGCCCAGAGCCGATGATCTCATATCAGAGCTTCTGCTTCGGCTCATTTATCACCAGCGCATTATGGCAGGAAGTGCACTCACACCATCTCCATATCTCACATCAGAGCCGCCGCTCAGCAGGCGGCCACTCGCAGACTGATGGGTGCTTCGGCACTGCCGAAGAGCTCAGGAAGGAGCGACGCCGATAGGTGGAGAGGCTCTGAGTGCTGCAGGAAATGGAGACCTGGAGCTGATTTCCTCTGGGAAGCTCAGAGAGGCTGCAGCAGCGGCCTGAGTGCTGCGCTGACCGAAACACCGCGGGGAGCCGCGCGCTTTCTGAGTGACAAAACGCAGGCAGATGCTCGGTTTTACAAATTAAACTATTTATTTTCTACATACGTGAGTCAGATGAATGAGACGTGGGGTTTTTTAGTTCGAGTCATTCTGGACTCAAACGGCCTTCAGTACAAGCAGGGATCTGAGACAAGAAGCTACGCTAACGTGGAACTTCAGCTCAAACACAAATTTAGTCTGTGCTAAAATAATAATAAAAATGAGAAAGAGAGATTTATGCTGAAATGGAATTAATGCTAAAGCTAAATTAGCTAAAACAGTCATTTAACTGGATTTATGCTTTCTGGAAGCTCTGCAGTCTGTTGGAAGTGACATTTACATTAAAATTGAGACATGATTCAACAGATGCTATGCTAAAACGAACGTTTATGTTAATTCTCCATTTATCATAATTTGTTGAGCCTTTAAAGTCTATAAATGTTAGGTAAACACAGTAATGGCTCTTCATCTCCAGGTTCTCCCTCTGCATGTTGTCAGAATGAAGGTTTGGTGCACAAACCGACGAGCTTCGCTCTGCAGCAGCAGGTAAAATGTTCTGTGTCATTCGTAATCGGGGTCTTCTCGCCTTTCCAGCGGGATGATCTCTGCTGAACTTGTCCTGGGAGAATCGCAGTCACGCCCTGCAGGAGGCCGTTAGCATCTGTAAAAACTCATCTCTGTCCAGACGCAATCAACACAACAATCCTGTTTCTCCTCCAAGTCATATCACAGATTTTCCACTGAAATTAAACCTCAGATCGTTCTTTCTCTCGCCGTGAAATGATGATGTCTATTTTTTAATAGTAAATTCGTTTTACCTGCACGACTCGCTTGGTGTCACTTCTCTAAATTTCCACACCCAAACATTCCTGTGTGGCAGAAATTTAATTTCAAAGATAAAATATTTCATTATTAACGCTGATGCTGCGTAAACTCCTGACCTGCTCCTGATTTCCTCTGGATTGAATTTCCAACCAGAAAAAGACTCAATGGTTACAGACAGAAAACAACCAACATGGATGAATCCTGCAAACTGCAGCAACAACCAGCAGGTTTATCTCTTTTTTCTGTTTTTAACGTTAAACAACTTTTTAATTTTAATTGCTGCCAATAATTGCTTCCAACATCGGCGCTGTTGTGATGATTTTGGTGGTTTTGATTCTGAAAAAGATCACAGCCACCAGGTAATTACATTTATATGGCACAACTGAATCATAAATATTGACTTATGAGTCTTTGTGCATTTAGAGGTAAACAGGAAGGCGCTAAAGCTACGTAGCATCCACACTTCCCTCCCAACCGCCATCTTTTTCTGCTAAGAAACGTAATAGGAATAAAAAATGTGAAACCTGCAAGTAGAAGAAAATTAAAACTGAATCGTCGGCTGATGCAGGTCCTCTGCGGAGCGTTTTGTCATGAAACGTTCCCGTAACGCGTGGCAGGCCGCGGTCTCCTGTTTTCTCCCTCCTGATATCAGGACGCCTCTCCGGCAGCAGCTGATGACACTCAATCAACCGGCAGTCAGAAGTTAATGGCAGCCAATTTCTGCTCTCCAAGACTCATTTAAAAGCCTTGAAGAGCAGCAAATTGCATGTAATGAGTGGTATGGCAGTTCCTGGCTCTCTTCAGCTTTCCCAGTGATTGATGGTTATTCGGCCCTCACCCCCAGGATGGATTAAACCACATCATGTGGAGTCATTTCTCTATCTCCTCTTTGGCACAAGTTAGGCTGATTGTTTTTAATAACTGCAGAGAGAGCTGCTCCCATGAAGCGGTCAGGTCAGGAAGCCTGAGATTGTTTTTCATTTTCCGCATGGCCTATAAAAGGTCGGCACTTTCACATGTACACATTTTTAATGCGTTTATCTTCTATTATATATATTTATTAGGCACTATGACGTATTAATTTTGATTAATTATGTAGATTTTAACGCGTTATTATATTTATTATATTTATTATATTTATTTTACCACAGTTATCGTTCTTTTTTGTTTTACATGCAAAAGTTCCGACCTGGAACCTTTGTATTCGCGCGTTTCTGGTACGCCGCTAATTCTGACGCAATGCTACGTCAGCTAACACCTCTGGGTTGAGCTTCTAAAACGACCTAACGGGTCGCTGATAAAGACTATTGTTGCGTTCAAGTTGTGCTGAAAGCAGTTAGCATGTCAGCGACGCTATTGAAACAACTCATGCTAACATGTAGCAGCAGCACGGTGGGGGAAGCATCATGCTGTGTCAGGTAAACAGCTGAACACAAACACACATACAAGTCTAAACTGGATGAAACAGGCCAGGAATATTTCATTATTCTTGTTAATGAAAATAATTTCTGTCGGTTTTGGTTCAAAAGACGAGTGGAGAAACGTCTCTGCAGCTGCGTGTGTCCGGGACTCTTCATGTCCTGCAACCTCTTCATCTTCAGACATAAAACTCAGATTTCTCTGCCGGTGAAGCGTCTCGACCTCGTCACGCGCTCTGATATTTCTGAGTTCACTGCTGCTTTGTTATTGTGTCTGCAGAGGCCAAACCGAGTGAAAATATGTTGGGCGCAGCTCCCACACGCAGAGCTTCAGTGGGATATCGCAGCCGTGACCTTTCAGTTTCCTCACTGTTGACAAAAAAAACCGTGGTGCAAAAGCCTCTGCGATGACGAAAGGACTATGAAACGCTTTCAGAAAAATCCATGTGGGCAAAAAAAGGACAAAAAAATCAAAAAGGACCCCTGACAAAGTAGGAATAAAGGAAAGTGCTTTCTTACACGAAGCCTCAGCAGCTTTTACTGAGCTCTGGTTTTGGAAACAGTTTGATGATTCATTTTTAGTCACAGCTAACACAGACAAACGCAGATAGGAGCAGGAGTTAAAGCCATGAGGAGAAAAAAATCGTATTACCAAATCAATACACAGTAAAGCAGAAACTGTTTCACAGTAATTTGTCTGTTTTAAGCCACAAAAGGAGCCGGTACTGCAAATGCATCACATAGATTCTGCTATAAACAGGAAAACAATGATAAAAGTTTCCCTGCAAGACAATGAATTGGGTAAACAAACAAACCTGGACGTTACAAAAGCAGGGATTACTGAGATTAAAAAATGATCATTTTAAGGTTTTAATTGTGTCTGTTTTAAAGTTCACAGTGGAAATCTTGATGCTCAGTTTGTGTTTTGCTTGTTTGTGACGACAAAAGCAACCTGCAGGCGTAGAGGAAGAACGCCGACGTCACACAGCAGCGTTTAATGGGCGTCGCTGTTTATTGATCAATTTGAAAGGTTTTCCAAAATGTGGGCTCTGCTTCATCTGGCTTCTTCTGGTGCAGAATGTGACGCACGTCGATGACAACATGTAGCATGTAGTGTTTTGTTTTGTAACTGCTCAGGTTATAAGCAGTTATAAAACAAATAACTCAAATAAATAATATTTATGCAATAATACAGCAGGGCTGCAGTTAAAGTCTCTGTATCCACAATCTTAAGGCGTTTCCTTAAATAAATGTTTACATTTTCAGAGGGAATCTGCAGTAAAGTCGGCATATTTTGTCCCATCTTCATCAAAATACTCTTCATTTTTCCATCTGATGCAAATATAAAAACATGAATCCATTTTCTACATTCCAGAATAACTGTTTTGTTTCATATCTCAGTTTTATATCAGCTCTGCTGATTGTTTCCTTCAGGACAAACGGGAGTAAAAGTTCGGAGTAAAATCCTGAAGTTAGCAGTAAATCGCCTCTTCATTAAAGGTCAAAACAAAAGAAGGCGCAGCTCACATTTATCTGCTCCAGGAACTGGAGCAATTATGGAGCTTTACAGGGAAGCTGCAGAGGATGTAAAGGACAACAGGAGAAAAGAGCAGAACAATCAGCTGAAACTGAGTTTCTGTGGTTCAGCCTCTGTTTGCCGCAGACTTAATGTGACTGAAATAATCATAATTATCTGTGATTCACATTCAAGCCTCATGGAGTTTATCCTCATGATTTTGTAGAGGATTTTTAAAATCAATATTCTGTTTATTGCATTTTATATTTAAAAAAATAACAAGAAGTCCTAGAAATGTGAAGCTGATCTCCATCCTGCAGCGATTATCATTCTTACAGCACAAACTTCATGCTTCCACTGTTCATCCATATGAGCCGGATCTCATGAATCTGTGAAAAACGATGCAGAACCTCGTTCTGTCAGTCACTGTCTGCAGGACTTTGCAACTGGTTTTGCTTCTTCAGAAATATTTGCATGAAATGTTGCCACGTTTTTGCTCATGTGTGACGGAAAATGTGACTTTTTGTTTCTCATCATATGGAGTCTAACGACATCAAGTGAGGCTGAGGTGTTAGCTCACCGCTAAACATTTATCTAGTATGTTGGCTTCATTCTAAGTGGTATGGAAATGCTAATCTGATGTGCTAGCCCATTGCTAACAGACAGAATGAGTGTTGGCTCTGTTAGCTTATGGCTAATTGAAACATTAGAAACATTTATTTGATGTGTTAGCCTGTTAGCTCACTGCGAGCTGAAACGTTAGAGATCATTTCCTCATGATCAATAGATATATTTACTTTTAAATGTAATCTTTGTTTCTAATTTTGATCAATTATCATTTATTTACTAATATTTGGTTTTACTTCATCCCTTGTTTGTGGTTTTTAGTTCATTCTTGGATCTTTTTGTGCATTTTTCCCTCAGCTTTGTTGTTTATTTCCTGTCAGCCATCTTGGTTTATTACTATGTTATTATTATTATTAAGCGCTTCTCTGTCGTGTTTCTGTTCTGGTAGATTTTATTTCCGCCTAGATCTTCGTAGTTTTAGTTGTTTGGCTGTCAGTTGTTAGTTGTCTGCCCCCTGGTGGCAGCATCCATTAGTTTCCCTCTCCTGCTGCTAATTCCCTGCAGCTGTTTCCCATTTCCTTCATTATCCCATCTCAGTATATTTCCTTCAGCTTCCATGTTTCGTGTCAGATTCCCGCTCATGTCACCCGTTCTTCTCCTTCCAGAAATCTTGCTGTAAGTGTTTTGTTGAACTCTTCATTAAATTGGTTCTCATGAGATTTCCACTTTCCTGCGTTTTGGTCCGATCCCTGGGCCATACACGACATCTGCACCACATTAAGTCCCAGTGGGATCTTTCCTTCTGGTGCTTCGTTTTATTTTCTCAGTGAGTCTCAGCAGCAGATCTTGTCGTCTCGTCCACAGAAAGTTAGAAAGTCAGGTTTTGTGTGAATATAAAGAAGTATAAAGAAGAATATAAAGAAGTAGAGGACAGAGGAACAGAAAAATAGTTTTACATGTGATTTCAAATCCAGTTTTTCCAGTAAATAAGTCAGTTTTATAAAGCTGATGATGCAGATTCAGAGTTTGAAATTAATTTTTGGCTAAAAGGGAATTAATTGCATTTTATGCAACAAGTGTTAAAAAACAAGTGCAACACTTCAGTTTTCCTTTTAGTTACTGTAATATAACTGTTCAGTGCTAACACTGCTAGCAATGCTAGCCAGGCTACAAAGCCTAGCAACTCCCCAAACCTCCAGTCGGTCGTGGTACTGAGCCAGGTTCTGGTTCTGCTGGAGGTTTCTTCATGTTAAAGGAGAGTTTTTCCTCTCTACTGTCGCCTTGTGCATGCTCAGCCTCGGGATGAGGGTGTCAACGACACAACGCAAGTGGTCACCTGTTGGTGCTGCGTTCAAGAGGCTGCGAGTAGCTGACGCGATCAGCTGGGTTTCCTGAGAAACGTTTTTAACTCATTGAAATAATGAACTGAGTTTAAGCAGGAGTTTGATGGAAAATTGACTTTGAGTATTTTTTTAATTCTCATCAGAAACAAACCTGGACTGTTGCTTTGATTCTTCTTTCTTAGAAATCCTTTAATCTCTATGGGTGAATCTAGCTCCGCCTTCAGACTCCTCCAGACTAGCCAGCAGCAATTAGCAAACTGCTCAGCTCATTTAAGAAAGAGACAGAATTTTCAAAGAGACAGAGGCCCAATTTCAAGACATTGAATTATAAAATACAATTTCTTTGACGTCACATTTGATACATCTGGCATCGTTTGAACTGAAGTTACATGATTGTGGTATAAATGTGCGTGGGAAGCTCCGGAAAGCCGCTCTGTTCTCCAGTCAGCAGCACGTTTGGTTGAGGATCGACGGTACGGAAAGACAAATTGGTTGTAAATGTCGACGTTTTCAGTGCAGCTGAGTCACATCGAGCTGCTCCGGCACTGCAGGACAAAATATTCAGTTTTCCAACTTATTCAACTGGACAATGTTTGATCTGGATCTTCCTGATCCTGTGAAACCTGCCAAGTGGCTACAGAAGCACTGGAGGGACAAAAAGGTCTTAAATTCAAACACCAAGTTTACGGATTAACTCTAATCTTTAGATCCGTAAATCTGCCTCAGAAGATTAAAAAAAATAAACCAACTTTAAATTTTTAATGGTGGACATAAATATTTATAAACAAAGAGGAACCATTTTTAGTAAGCGAGCCGAACTTCGGCGACTCTTCATACACTCATTAAGTTTTATAAGACAGTAAAACTAATGATCTAACAGCAAACTGTGGCATTTCTTAGGAGCCTGAACGCATGAAAAGGGAAAAGTAGAGGCTTTGCTTCTATATTTTTTCCTGCATTGTAATAATGAAAGTTTTCCTAAGTCCATGAAAGTCTTTCTGCTTTGTCGTGACATTGTGAAGTTGCCGTGCATCATGACTCAGCGCAGACGGTCTTTTGTACTTCTTCTGCCCGTCTACCTTGAAAAAAATCCTGCTTTTCATCTCCAGCTTACTTTCTCGTCCCTGCCGTCTCTTTCTTTCTCGGTGAGAAGTGGCCTTTTTTCAGCCATGCAGCTCAATGCAGTTTCCATATTTATTCTCCGGTCAGTAAAAATCCGCACCACCTTGGAAAAAGCTGCTTTTATTGAAAACCCTTGTCTAGAAAAGAGGAAGCTTCTCCAAACTAACGTCACGAAACAAAACATTGCATTAGGCCTTTTCATCCGCTGCAGGCCGGTAAGCAACACGAAGCAACGAGACGCGGTTTGGTGATCTGCAGATGCTCTCGGTGCTTAAAGTCTGTCGCTCGCATTGTTCTGCTCCAGATGCGTTTCTTTTTGCAGCTGCAGCACAGAACCACAAATAGCCATGGATCTGTTCACCATTACGAGCCTCAAAACCAATTTTCACTCAAATTGCAGAGATGCAATTTGAGTGACATTTTTTGAGATGTGTGCAATTTGAGTGAGCTGCAGGCTTGGCTGGGTAATGAGCCAGTCCTCATCAAATATGGACATTTTACTAAAACCCACTGTGATTTTTTTCTTTTTCTAATTCGAAGATGAATTTGCAACACCGGATGGATGATGAAGACATTTTCAGGAACAAAAAGGATCCTGGATAAAAGTTAACAGCATTTTGGCTCATTTTAGATATTGACATGAATATTTTAAAATCGGTGGGTCACCAGTGCCAAGGCAGAATCAGATCAGAGATCAATCTGGGAACTGATTTCCAGACTGTCTGAAGTCTGCAGATCTGCATGGAGACAGAAAACGAGAATCTCCTGCTTAAAGCGCACAAAAAACTGGACTGATGTAAAACTGCAGCTGGACCGGTGCCATCCAGTTCTGCACCAAAACTGTTGATAGTTTATAAATCACTGAGCGTTTAAAGATCTGCAGCTGCTGATCGAGAACAAACCTCCAGAAAACTGCAAAACGGCTGAAACCCTGAGCTCCTTTAAACTCCTGATCAGATTTGCCTTTGATTAATAATAACTGGAACTTTGATTCGTTCTGGCAGCTTCCATGTTTCCTCGGTTCTGCTCAGCGTTTAGTTTTCCTGCTTTAGGTCTGAATATTTTCATAACTGCTGGATTATTCCATCCCACATGTATTCTCCTATGTATTTATCCCTTTTTTAAAATGATATATTTATGAAATTTGAAGATATGCATTTTGAAACTCTTCTGATGAGCGACAGAGCTTAAACGTTCATCGCCTGCTCCACAGTCCGACACGGGTTTGAGATTTAGACATTTATTGTTCGAGGAGATTTCCATAATCTTAGGGATGGATATTCTGGGTTCCTCTGGATGGAGGCGCCGTTTACCCACCGCAGGGAAAGTTATGGACGTGGGACAGTGAAGGTTACGGACATTAATCAGAGGCTGTGCTGTTCGCCGCTTGTTCCTGTGCCAGACGGACCATTTCGCCGGACTTTGCGTCTACTTTGGCTACGTGTCAAGACTTCCCTCCATCTTTAAATTCACTCCTGGAAATGGATTACTGTGCCCTCCTCCCCAGCGGGAAGAGGAGCTGGGATTTATGACGGCGGCTCTGCGGGACAGCAGACATGTTCTCCACTGTCTCCTCCGGGACGCCGGATTTGTAAGAAGACAGACTGAAGCTCCAAATCCCAGACAGCGAAATCTGCCGGGGGAGCAAGACTCTGAAAACGCTCCACAATCTGCTTCCAGGCAAAGTGAGAAGATTCCAGATGCTAATAATTAATCACTTCACTTTCTGGAGTCTCTGACCTTTGATACAAGGCCTTTGAAACTGGTGTTTGGAAAATGATTAATTAGCCGACATCCTTCACTGGATCTAAACCAGGATCAAAGTATAAAACAGGAAGCCAGCAGCTCAACACGCTTACAGTCTCAGTTTGTGCATCAATTCTTCCCTTCTGGAGCATTTCATAATATTCCTGTTTCCACTGGAGTCTGGACTTTCTGTTCATTCCCACCAGAACCTGTTCAGTGTAATCGACCAAACTGTCGAACTCTGGTCCAGCCACCAACCTCGGTTTGGGTTTGGAGCGGTTTGAATGCATATGTGAACACCAAACAAACCAGACTGCTCAGAGAGCAGGAAGTGGACGACGGTGCAGGGCATTCTGGGTAAATACGGCCAAAACAAATGTGCTAGCCTAGCGCCAGTGGGAGAAAAGAGAAATCCTCCAACTGCTAACATCTGATTCCACTCCATGTGAAGAAGGAAGTTGCGCTCAGTGTTTTATTCAGACGTCTTTGTTGTTTCCTTCAGTGGTTCTTGGTGCAGCGCCCCCACAGGCCATCAGGGGAACAGGTTGGTTTGAGTCAGAGCAGAGAGGAAGAACCTCAGCAGCTACACAGGAAACAAATGATGAAGCTTATCTGGACTATCGGCTGTGAAAACATCGTAAACCTCATCCTTCCTCTTCTGGGATTCACAACTTCCTGTCCAGCATTACAGTGACAGGAAGGACCATTATGTGGAAATATTGAAACCAGTTAGCATCCGGTTAGCATCAGCTGAACCCACCGCCTGCCTGAGCGTCGTGTCCAGAGTTTCCATCATGAAGGGAGGAAATGTGCAGCATGGCTGAGATGAAGAGCAGTCGCCCGTTTTCTGGCTCAAGTGTCTTCAGGCTGATCAATCCTGCTGTCTGCAGCGTGTCGTCGTTTCGACATGTTCCTGACGCTGTGGGTTTGTTGGGAGGCAGGCTGCGGTATTTGAGGAGGTTCTGTCTGTTTGTTTGATTATTGAGTGACGGGAGGCTCATGAGAGACGCGGCCCGCTCTCTCAGCTGGCGCCGCAGGGCTTCCAGGTCGACGGGATTAGCATTTTAAAACCTCTGCTCCTCTGATCTGCAGAGGAGGGAGACGCTGGAAGAAACGGGATCTTCAGCTGCTCCTCGTCTCTTTGAAACGTGAACAGGGAGGAGAACTTCACCTGTCTCCTCAAACAGGGAACATCTACCGCTGCGGTTCTTTCTAACCCTCGCTGAGCAGAGCTCGCTGTTTCCAGGAAGAAGAAAAAGGTTCAGACACGTTTGGATTTGCTCTAATTACACGTTCAGTTTGTGTAAACAGCAGGATCTCATTTACACCTGACTCAACATTTTCTGAGCCGAATTAAAGGACAGCTACCAAATGTAGCCGTCTGCAGAGCGCGAACAGAGCCGCTTCTGGAGCCTCCCAGTCACAAATTAGCAGCAACAATTTGGGTTATTGAGCCTGAGACAGAAAAGTGGGGACATTTTTCATATTTTATTTTTATAATCAATTCTTTCTTCAAAAATGTCACTGTGTAAACTAAATATTTAGCTTTCAAACTAAATATTTAGCTCCAAACTGTTTATGTAGTCACAGAAATATTTAGGTTATTTGTAAATATTCCCAAACGACATGTCATCAGTTTCTGAACTAATTATTTAGCTTAATGCTAATTAAATATTTAGTTCCAATCTGGATATTTAGCTGGTGAACTAAATATTTATCTTGCTAATTAAATATTTGAAACTATAAGAAAATATGATGGCATCAGCCCAGCAGTCAGGAGGAGAACGATGAGGATTGTTTTAAAGAGACAGCGCAGCGAATCCAGATGCAGAAAGTTCATCTACAGATGAACTTTCTGCAGGTATAACTGGACAAACAGCAGGTAAAATATCTGATCTGTTCTCCTCCAGTTGCTCCAGTGAAACAGAAACGTGTGTGTGAGGCTGAGGCGCTTTGATTGTCTCAGTGTGAAGCGATTCAGACCTGCAGATTATTCTCTTTATTCTGCCAAACTGAACAGCCAGCAGCTGCTGCAGAACCGACCCGGAGGTGGAGAACCAACCCAGATCAGATGCGGGCAGGGCCCCGACCCCCGCTTGAGTTTTACATCCTCACCTAAACCCCTAAAACCTAAAGTCAAGCAAATAACGTAGCACAAATATCTTTATTGTTTTCTAAAATGATATTTATTTGTCGATCCAAAACTTTTTTAAGACGGTGTGTTGGGGACATTTAAATAGAAAATAAAATAAAAGGCAGAGTGTATTTCCACCAGAAACTGCAGAAAAGTAGTGATGCATTTCAGACATTTTCTAGAAAAAACTCATTTCAAAAGTCAAATATTTCCAACATTTGAAACTCAAAAAATTTCAGGTTTTATGTCATCTAACAATTTTTGAGTTTATTTACAGAAATTTATCCTTTTTTTCTCTACAATGACACCTTGCATCCATCCATCATCCATCCGTCATCCATCCATCATCCATCCGTCATCCATCCATCCATCCATCATCCATCCGTCATCCATCCGTCATCCATCCATCATCCATCCATCCATC
>VMRN01000223.1:193727-208998 GCA_010277015.1 Poeciliopsis turrubarensis
GGAAATGTGCATAAAAACCAGCGACACGCCAGCAGAGTTGGATATTAACTAGTCCCTTTCTTTTGGTACATTTTAGGAGTATTATTTGCACTTTTTTACTTTTATTTGAGTCATTTTATTTTAGTATCTCTATCTCTGCTTTTACTTCAGTAAAATGTTGTGATTTAATCAAAAATTCACCAGACACAGACACACACCTGCAGTTTCTGTTAACATTTCATAAGTTTTTTTATTGAAACAAACTGATTTGGAAACATTTTCTTTTACCTAATTTTGTTACTTTATGTTACTTATATGAGTTATTGTCACTTCAGTCTTTAATTCCAAATATTCCTCTTAACTTTATACTTTGGTGTTTCAGATTACGTTAAGTTTAAACACTAAATTATTGATAATTTGTCAGTTACTTTTTACCAAATAGTGTTTACTCTTACTTGAGTAATTTCTTGGGTGGACACTTTTCACTTTTAAATACATAAAAGTAAGTCATGATTATGCCAAAATGTTCTCCTAAGTTTATATTTTGGTCCATCTAATTATGTAAATTATATTCGATCAGCAGCTTTTTTACCAAACACTTTTTGCCTTTACTTGGGGAAATGTTTGGCACTCTGCCCTCCTCTCCATGTGGCAACAGCCCGATTTCATGGCAACAACAAAAAAACAAACAAACTGGCAAATGCTCATTTAGTCCAATTCAATTAAGTGTACAGGAAATCCAATTACAGTTTGTCAGCACTAATCTGGTGGCTGGCATTCTTCATAGTGTTGTTTGCCAGCGAATTATTGCTCCTTTCCAAGCTTTGACTCCCATTAAACCCTTGTTGATGCTGCACATTCAAGAGGCCACAGGCGCTAATTCAATTAGACAAATACAACCTCTGGAGTGCCCTGCGCTGCGCTGGAGGCTGCAGCCGGCCGCCGGATGGAGAGTCTGGTGACTCCTTCACCTCCTCAGCTGTCACTCCTACAGAAAGATGAAAGCATAATTAATGTTTTCTGGGGTCTGAATCCACTAATAGATACAAGGCGCAGCGAAGCGCTGCAAGGCTGAAGCATCAGAGGAGAAACGCGGCTGAATGCGAGTTTTAAGAGGTTACTGGGATTAATGGCAAACATGTTTCTGCTGCTGTTGCAGTACAGAGAATTACTAGTAACCTGGTTCACAATGAAACAGTCACAGACTAAGAAGTAGATTAAATTACACAAACATTTTAAGGTAAATAAGATTTAATAAAGCTCATAGTAGAAATATAAACCAGTTTAAAAACTCTTCAAATTGGAGCTTATTGGGAAATTTGTTGAGTAGGATAAATACTTTAAATACCAAAAATGGTTTTGTTGATATTAAAAATGTATAAATAATGTCATTCGATGTGGAAATAATTCCAGATTTAAATGAGAGGAGCAGAAAATCATAAGAGCTTTTATTTCCAACCTGCTTACTTGTTTTGTTATTTTTTTATTGTTCAAACTAAAGAAGGATTTAAATGCAGTGGAGGGCCATTCTAAGAAAAAATAAAAATATGTCTTTACTCTTATATTGTTTCTACTTTGTTCTTATAATATTCTGACTTTATCCTCGTTCTTCTCATGTGACTGACAGCCATCTTGGTAGGTAGTTGCTACTGCGTTACTATGGCAACAATGAACAAGCTACGAACTTAGAACGAGCTCTCGCCTCATTCTCACGTAACTTATAAACAATATAAATACAACACAACTATTACTGGATCACAATTTATCAATGCCAAGCTAGCAAAATTAGCCTAGCTAATGTAGCTTTTATCTGCTAGCTTGTTGTTCACGTGGAGAGTTTGTTCGTCCTTTAAATCCGTTGAAACACTGAATGTTTCGGTCCACAGAGTTCAGGCCTGAAGCTTCTCCATGGACTTCACCAGGTAACTAATGATGTCATAGCAGCAGCTTCTCCAAACATCTGACGTTTCCACGGGTGGATCCCAACGGCAGCCATTTTGTTCATGTGCTACTGCCCCCTGCTGTCCAACCTTTCACCTGAGTTTCTATTTTTGCTAAGTGGCTGTGCTTTGCGTAGATGTTATATTTATTTGACATTTTAAAACTTTGAATTGACTTGACAGCTGAACAGAACCGGAGCTGCTAAGGGCGCATTTTAATTTGCTCCATCGCAGCGTGTGTGGGCGGCGCCGCGCAGCTGCAGGGTCGGACGGATCCTTTGTTTGTCTCACATCTCCTGTTGACAGCAGCGGGGGAGCCTGGTGGGAGAGAGGCCACAGCAAAACTAATTCCCTGTAAAATTAGAGGTTTCTGCTGCCTGAAAATTGTTCAAAAACACAGACTGGTTGTAAGAGAGAAAACAACAAGAGTTGTTGTGTTATTTCCCCCATTTTGGAGCGAACGAGTCGGCGCTCCCACCTGACCGACAGGAAGCTGACGAGCCGCTCAGCAGGGAGCCGGCCGTGTCCTCCACAGAGGAAATAAATGCTAATCATCTTTCATTTGAGCCTCGTTTGTCTGTGGAAGAGGCTGTGTTGCCAGTGTGTTTCCAGAATGAGAATGTAGAAATATGGGCTGTTTTTGTAATCATAGACACAATTTCCCGCCGCAGCCTTGACAGTGGAGGACCTGCGATGATCACCTACGACCTCCTTTGATGTTTCTTTCAATTGCTTCTTCCTGAAGAGCAAAAACTCCAGAAAGAAAACAACATGTTTAATTTACTTGCCTGTGTATCTGCCGCACTTTAAGAAACTACTTTCCCACCAGCTTTCCTTGTTGCTTTTTGGTAACAATGAAATATTTTATATCACCTACAGTTTTAGATAAATTAATACATACATTAATCAGCCTGAGTTCTGAATGATGGCAGCTGGATTTGTCGTTTGGTTCGGTTTGAACGCCAAGTGGACTGGAGCAGAAAGTGGACGACATTGCAGGGCATTCTGGGTAAAAACAACTAAAACAAACATGCTAGCCTCGCGCTAGCGGGAGAAATGGCTCATGGTCTTTCGCCAAACACCAGAGAGAAATCCTCCAACCACTAAAATCTGACTTTATGTTTTGCGTCTTCTTCAGAGGTTTTTGTGTTGTTTCCTGCAGTGGTTCTTGGTGCAGCGCCCCCACAGGCCAGGAGGGGAACAGGTTGCTCTAGGGATTTGATTGGTTTGACTCAGTGAGGTGAGAAACATTTTTATAGAAGAGTGATGGATTCAACACATCGGAAAGACTCGCAGCTCTACAGTCACCCTCACACCACTTCCTGTTGTCTTCTTTGCTTTTCAATGTAGTAACATCCGGCTGTTGATCACATGACTCATGAAGCAAAAAAGATATGACTGATAAATCCCCCCATCCCAGCGCTAAAACTTCTTATCCAAAAATATGAGTTACAATCTATGTCTTTCTATTAAGCAGATTTGTTTTTCCAATTCCAATTTTTAGCATTTTATTTTTAATACAAACACAGATAGTGTTGGACGAGAAGCTAGGAGTTCTCTTCCAACATCAGTGTCTGACCTCATGAATGCATTTTGTGGGCAAATGGTCCAAAATTCCCATAAACATCAAAACTGAATAGCTGAGGGTGGTTTAGCTGCAGATGGTGGCTGGACATCATATTATGGGATATGAGCTCTAGAATAAGATTAACTCATTCAGTTCATTTGTGTTAGTCTGTTGCTATAGCAACAGAGTGTAGAAAACATCCTTTTATTGTTTTAATTAAGCAAAATTTACTAGTTAACACTTGACGTTTCATTTTGCTGTTTTTACATCGAAATAAAACTCATTCTGTTTTGTTTCATGTTATTTTTATTCTTAATCTGAAGCCAATCTGATCAACAATAAATCACCACCTGTTGTTTTTAATGGATTATCAAAACTTTTCTGTTTAATTTTGAAGTTATTCCTAAGTGGATCCTTTACATATTTGTGTTTTTGCCAAAATCTTTTTAAACCCACCACTTGTTTTATAAGAAACCAACCTGAGCTGGATGCAGCCCTACATAAATAAAACAGCTGCGGCGGCCCAGAGCATTAAAACGATCAATATTTTTATCATTTATGAGAAGAATCAATAGTTCTGTCCCAGCGCTTCTCTCCTGAATATTATTTCCAGTTACTCTCTTTCTTTTGTGGGACCAAATGAGGCTTCCCCGAGGTATCGGTGTTAGAGGAAGCGCCTATAGGTCGATGGGAATCGATCTGCCTCATTATTCCTCTCCATCGAACGCTCACCTCGGCCATTAACGGCTAAATAAAAACCAAACGGTCAGAGTGTGTAACGTCAGGACGCTCCGGCCGGCCTTCCGTCTCTTTTGTTCTTCAAAAGCAGCAGAGCTTCATCGACTTTTTGTTTAAGTGGAGGTCCTTGTGTTTGGCCGCCGTGTGAATTACCGGCTGTTTTAGTCCTGGCAGAGACGCAGCGCTCAGAGAGGAGGGCAGGAGGTCGATGGCGCCCAAAGGCCGGCTCACGTCTACAGGAAACTCTGAGGCACCCGGACTGACAGCAGGGCGACAGGGACAGAAAAATAAACGAGGAGGAGTTTTCTGCCAAAACAGCTGAGATTTTGAGCTCAATCTCAATTTTTTATTTTTTTTTGTTTTGGTCAAATTCTTGACTTTTTAAGTTCAGAAATTTTCTAGAAAAAGCAAGATGCCTGAGCTGCAAAAGTCAAAAATAGTGAGAACAGAAACTCAAACCTTCTAATTTTGAAACACAAAAACTTTCAATTGTTCCAAAGACAATTACTGAGATTCATTTAAACATTCAGATGTTTTTCAAGGTAAAAAATGTCCATGTTTTTTCTAGAAAATTTATGATATTCGTCCCTAAATTTCTGGGATTTTTCTTATAAATTTACAACTGTTCAACTTTTACATTTTCACAATTTCCTAGAAAATTTTTGAGTTTTTTTCTTTCAACTTTTCAACCTCAGAAATGTCCATGATTTTTCAAAAATAAATTCTGAAATTAAATTGTTTTAACTTTTTTTAAACAAAATTTTGACTTTTCAAACTCAGAAATGTCCAGATTTGTAGTTTTCTCTCGGCAGGCATCTACAAAATATTTTTGATTAAACGTCAACATGATAGACTGAAATAATTGGAAAAACAAAAATCTGTTGTTTTCTAAATAAAATGAAAAAATAATTTGAGAGCAAATCAAAACTAGGTATTTTTGAGGTCGAGAAACAATGAAGTGATACAAAAACTAAAATAAACAACAGGAGGGAATTTGAAACTGAAGCATAAATTTTCCCACACTGGTGTTGATGTTTTGGGTCAATCGGCCCATTTCTACAACCCCAGTCAATAAGAAGCGGATAAAATGTTGATATATGTTTAATTGGAAGGTATTATATTCGTCTTATAACCTGATAAATGCATATTTCTGCAACAGAAACAAGTGAAGCTCCACGTCACCGCGGGGCTAAATGTATGGGCTTCTGTACTTCCGCTGCAGAGTTTGCATCATTTTTGCAGTGAGATAAAGCTGACAGCTGTAATATGTGACAAATTCTCCACTATTCCTGCAGTGTTATGTGTGCAGCAAGATAAGAAGTTTAATTTGAGATAAATCTGAGCAGCACAAAGCCACTTTAAGGTGTGGGGAGTCGGATAAACACATCTGAAGATGGGGAAGGTGGCGATAAGCTTGACGTGTTGCGTCGTGATCTGGCTGGAAAAGTAGGAGATGATAAGAAACATGAAAGGAAAGTGACTCCAGGGCAGATTCCTCGACAGGAAGCGTGTCACCGGCGCAGATACTGAACATCCCCAGCGATGGAGGAGCTTTCCCACTGGGCTCAAGGTGACAAACGAACAAATAAAACCCTGAAGAAAGCAACATTAAATAACTTACCAGCAAGAAAACAAAACACAAGATGTTTTCTTCATCATATTCATGAGATTTATTGCTGTTGTTCCAACTCCAAATGCAGATTAGCACTTCCTGTTTGCAGCTGGACGAACAAACTGCATAAATAATTACTAGACTTTTATTCACCTTTTCTTTTGATGCATAAATGTAGAAAATCTAAAATATTTCAATCTATTTATGCTGATTTAAGTTGGGTTTTCATTGTGATATTGCACAAAACGCGGTGTTCCAGTTAAATAAGAAACGCACTTAAATTCACATGGGAATACTGTCGTTTTCTTTGTCGTCTCCGCCAGTAGTAAAATCAGGTAGACAATTTCTTCAAGTGAAACATTGTCTTTATCTGGGGATTTCACCCAAACTTTTGTTGTACAGTGTTCCAATGTTAGAATAAGAATAAATATTACATTGTATTGTTCAGAAACAAGGAAATTAGATAACTTATTTATTTCATTTTTGTCATGATTTATGTTGACTGAAGGCGAGCCAAAAGCAGAAAGGCTGAGGCGGGAAAAGAAGAAGAAGGGAGCACAGGCAGCCAGAGGAGAACAAAAAACAGAAATCCAGGAAAACCAGACAGTGGGACTTCACATAGGGTTGATGTTTTGTTTTTATCCTGGGGGCCTGGATCATTACAACACGGAACAAATGACTGATTAGACTGATTAGTAGAAACAGGTTGCAGGTGTGAGAAGAGAGAAAGTGGCACAGAGGCGAGCGAGAGCACACAGGGGTCTAATAAATGAATCTAACAGTAAAATATGACGAGACATAAGGAACATTATAAAATTAGACTCAACAAATAAACATAATAAATCACTAGGAAAGACCAAACTAAAGCAGGAACAAGAAAGAGACTAAAGAACAAAATAATAATCAAACTAGAATCAATCAACAAAACCTCAAACATTTTGAGACGATTTAATAAACACCTAGTCAATAAATAGCCGTAAATCTCAGACTTTTTTTGATGCATAAACAGGCTGAAAAGAAGGATTTTAGATCCTGTTTGATTTGTTTGGTCTGATTGTGCTGAAGCCCCAGATTAAAAATCAGAGTAAACATGAAGCGAAGCGAGTTAAATGGAGTGTTTTTCTAAAGCCGGGCGGCGCTTTCACCCTGAGTGGCATCCAGTTACGGACAGCAGGCTGATTGGTGCAGCAGGCGGGGGGCCTGGCGTCCAGGCAGACAGCCGCTAAGTGATGGAGCTGTAACCTGCCAGGATGGGGAAGCCTTTAAACTTTTAAAGAATTGCTTTCTCTGCTGCAGCACAACAAGCTGTGATAAATGAGACCTGAGAGGGTCGTCGGCTTAAATGGAGAAGTTTGGCTTGTTTTGGTTCTCAGACGCTGAAGAATCAGGACTGAAAGCTAAACTTGTCATTCTCCAACTTTGGGAATCCCACTTTTCATTAGTTATTTCAGCCTGAAAGTGTTTGAAACGTTTGAGCCGCAGAACGTGGGCGAAGGCCGCCGACCCGCCGACAACGCTTCGCCTTCCTGTGAATAATCTCCATCTGTTGTTTTTCAAGGATTTTCACATAAACACATAAAGATGAGATGAGACGCTGTTCTGTGGCTCAACGATTAATAAACCTGCAAACTTTCACCACTGTGAAGCGTTTCTGGTGATTAAAACCAGCAAAAGCAGAAGAGTTTTACTTCACTTCTAAATTAAATCCAATATTATAAAGTGCAAGTAAATTATTGTACAAGTTTAATGTGCAACTTTTATTAACCTCTCAGCTCTGCACCATCTTCAAACAAATTTGGTGTCAATCCATTTGTGCAGCAAAAAAACAGTTTGTGCTGCTTGTTTTGAAGACATTATTGAAAGGTTAAAGGTCAAAAGGTCAACCAGACTCCCCACTTTAACCAAATCTAGCTAAATTGTTGTTAAGCATTTGTGCTGTTTCTGCAGCACAAATTTTAGTTTGTGCTGCAATCATTTTAATATTAATTAATGTTTCCAGAGGTCATGAAAGGTCAACAACCCCCCCCCCCCACCTCATTCTTCAAATCAGAATGAGACCTGAGCGGGTGTCATAAAACCCGGCTGCGTTTGTGCTGATTTGTGCCGCGAAATATTTTTTGTGCCGCCTTTTATTTCAAGTGAAATTTTCAAGCATTTAAACAGCAAAAGAAATTAGTGTCAAAGGTTATGCAGCAAAAACTTTCCAATGTGCCGCAATCATTGTAAAGATATTAATGAATGTTTGCAGAGGTCATTAAAGGTCAACTCCCGACCTTCTTCAAATCAAACAAATTTGGTGTCAGTCAACTCGGGCCGGCCATATAGATGAGTTTATTCTCATAATTTGTTTCTTAATTGTTTAATTTGTTTAGCATGACCCTAAAACTCTGTTGTTGTTTGAACCTATTTCCACCTCTTTCCATCATCTTGGTCTTTATTTATTATTTATTAGAATTTGAGACTCAGATTGTAAATATAATGAAGCATTTATGATCTGTTACCATCGAGCCGCTGATAAACCCGAGGCATCTTCGCTCCTCATTGATATCCTGAGTTTCTGTAACCGTCCTCCTTTCTGACTCACCTCCACAACAAATCCATGAAACCTAAAAAAATCCTGGTTTCAGGAGAGAAATAATAATAATAAAAAGGAACGCCTGCAGCCAAATCCACATGTATGTACTTTGGGGGTTCAGCCTGTGTGCTCATTGATCCTCCGAGCGGAGCGGCGCAGCAACGTGGGAGCTGGAATCAATGGAGCGGGAAATTAGCCCTTAATTAAGAAGTATTTGTATTCTGGTCGCCCTTCGCCGCCGGAGGAGACACCTGTGTGCATACCAACCACAACCTGACACAGGAAACTACATGATTTATGAGGAAATACAGATTAAAACCTGACATTTAGAGAGAAAGAGAAACTCCAATAGAAATCCTGCCTGGATTTGTTGGTCTGTAAATGCGTCTGTTTGCAGCTAAAAGTGTGTAAAAAACAACTTTCATAGCAATTTCACAAGGCAAGATCTGAAAAGTGTGGTGTGCATTTATCTTCAACCTTCCTGAGAAAACCTTTTCAAAAATGTTTTTCTGCAGTTCAAGCTGAAAGACTTTCCAAATCTAAATACTGAACTTTTCACTGATTCTTCAATAAATAAAATTTTTACAACATATTTTCACTTTGATTCAGGTCCAGGCTTTGACTAAGCCACTTAAACACGATTCAGCTTTGAGCTAAACCGTTCCACTGTAGCTCCGTCTGCACAGAATGAAAACCACAACCCAGGAAAAACGAAAAACAGTTTTTACTGTAACAAGTTTTGAGCAGTTCTGACTGTAAAGAAATGACTGGCAGGAAAAACAGAAAACATTGACAGAGGTTCACCTGACAGAGGTTGTTGACCTGGATTCCTTTACAGTGATTCGGACTTTGATGATCTTTAATCCTCTGCAGTAGAAGAGAGGAAAATCTGTCCGTTTACTGGGGATTGTTCCACCCACAGGATCAAATGAAAACCATCGAAAATTACATTTTAAATGCTGGAAACTGTAGAAAAGAAATTGGTCGTTTCAAGCTGTTGCTCTCCGAATTCTCTCCCATTGTTTTTAACGTTGCATCCACACATTATTTTAAAATGCAACTAAAATCTTATTTGTGCACACAGGCTTTCAATTTAATTTCATGTTATGTTTGATTTGCATTTCCTACATGTTTTGTGAAGCACTTTGTGATTTTATCCGCGAGCCTGTTCATATAGTTGATTGACAGCATTAAGACCCGCCTCTTGGCTCTGATTGGTTGATTCTGGTTCATTTCTTCAGCAGTAACTCAAGGAGGATATGGAGCAGAATGATTTTTTTTCAGAGATTATCCGTCTCGTATTATACCGTCAAAATACAGTTACTTACTGCAGATTTAATGCGTGAACTTTGGTGCATTAGAAGGTCTATAGTTTGTCCAACCTTCAAAATGAAAACATTGTGGAGGAGAAAATGGAGGAGGAAGAGTAAAGTGGGGAGGATGAAGGTGAGAGCACAGCAGGAAGTGATCAGTGTCAGATCTTTACCTGCACTCAGACGCGGCGGTGCAATCAGAAACCAGAGCTGCTTCTCTTCTCACGCCACAGGGGATTCTGGGAAGTCACGCTGAGCGGGAAACGGTCAGACTGGATGCCTGCGGCCTGCAGATGGAGGGAAGGAGTTTAAGCAGCGGGTCTGGATCTGGTGGTTACTGGTTATATTTACTCAATTACATTCACTTGGGTAATTGTTTTTTTTGTTTGTTTTTTTTTAAAGTACTTTAAGTTTCTGGATATCCTATGAGTAGCTTCGGCGAATGAAGAAAAAAAACAATTTTAAAGGAAAAAAAATGTTTTCATCAGTTTATGCAGAAGTGAGACCTCTTGTTTATACGCTATCTTTGTTCCATTCCTGTTTTCTGTCTGCTGAGGAGTCCGGACGTCAAGCGAACATAAGCTAAATATCATTCATCATCATATGCATATTTGTAAATATAAAAAAATATTTTAAAATGTCAAATAAAAAATTACAAGATTGCAAGGCTGAAACGATTCCTCTAATGACTGCAGTACCTCGATCCGCCTCGGAGCTTCGTTAGTTTATGTTTTATTATTTAGCGCCTTGTTCCGGCCGGAACATTATTAGCGTTGCGCGGAGCTCTCACTTCCGCCTCCGAGTTGCTGACGGAAGCTAAGTGTTAGCAGCATAACGTCCCGTGGGGATTTTACTGAGTGGTGATAATTCCCGGGTTTTCATGGTTTTCACATCCAGCCTTGAAATGACGGGAAGAGCTTTTCCCCTCCGGAGCTGCTGGCGGGAAGAGCAGCGGGACGGTTGAAACAGCTGGAGGACAGATTCAACATGGCGGGCGGCCGATGCTTACAGTTGACGACGTCATCCCGGCCTGAACAAACGGCATCCGGTATATTCGGTTTGTTCGGCCGTCTTAACAGGTTAATTTTTGCTACAGGTAAATTTTCTAAATTACAAAAAATATGAAAAATTCTACTGATATTGATATCTGATAGTTACACTGCTGTTATGCCAGATTTACCAATATTTTATTTCATCAATGTTTTTATCCGATTACTCGAATAATCAATAGAATAATCGATAGATTACTCAATTACTAAAATACTTAGTTACAGCAGCCCTACAAGAATGAAGTCATAAAATTACTAAAGCCTAAATAACAGGATAATGAAGCCATAATATTATAAAAATAAAGTTGTAAGAGATTAAAGTCAAAATAATACAAGGATAAAGTTGTAATATTGTGACTTAAGTCTCTTAAAATTTGATTCTTATAATGACTTCATTCTCAAAATATCTTGTCTTTATTCTGATTTTATTTGAACTATATTCATGTAATTTTTTCGACTTTAGTCTTGGAATTTTATTTTATTTTATGGAAAGAAAAAAGTCATAATATTGCAAGAATAAAGTAAACATAATGTCTTTATTTCAACTTTCTTCTCTTAATTTTATTATTTTGTTCTCGTATTTGATTTAAATCCTCTGTTGTAGTTTTTTAATGTTTATTTGTATTATTTTGACTTTGAAATACCAGGACTTACACAAAACTTACTACATTTATAAGTGCTACTTCAGGTGTTACGAATATGCAGTTATTCTGTATTTCAGTATCTGTTTAATCAAATACTTTTTACTCTTACTTGCGTGACTTAATTTTGCTACTTTTTCTTGAGTGCGTTTGTTTTTTGACGGTTTATGCGTCCTGCTCATCTGAAGTCGCATTTATCTGTTTTGAAAACCTGCAGAGGATCAGATGTTGATTTCATCTTTCACACTGAACTAAAACTGCAGAATTAGGAATCCAAACAGGCGCGTTCGCCTCAACGGTTCGCCATGTTTGAGCTTCAAACGGCAGCTGAAAGCATGAAGAACCGCTGAGCTGATTCCTGCAGTGAGTTTCCCACAACGTTACCTGAGAAATGAAGAGATTTAAATATCGCTGGTGGCAAACAAACAGACAGAGATCATAGAGTTACAATTCAGTTCACTCATATCACAGCAGTTCACAGCAAATGGCTCAAAGCACTTTACTAAAAAAGTTCATTTCAATCCAATTATACTGGCAGATTTCAAGTCTACTGCAAAAAGTCACCAAGTTCAGTTTATGATTCAAATTAGTTATGAAGTTTTCTATTTAAGGACCTTAGCAGACTGCACCGAGTTAGTTTGAGACTTTTTCAAACTAATCTGAATAATAAACCGAATTTAAGAGGCAGAGAGCTAAACGAGTGCATCATCTGTTAGAAGAAAATAATAGTAATTAACGTTTTTTTTTTTGTTTTGAGTTTTTTTTTTTTTTTTTTGCAGATGAACTTTCTAAAATTGTTATGTAGCCCAGAAGCAATAAAACACCATTATGATGAAGTGAATATTTTGCCTGAGGGCAACAGGAAACCAGGAGGCGGTCTCCATGGCAACATGTGTGTTTAGGTACAGGTGATGCTCAGCAAAATGTTTTATTTTTGATTCATATTAGTTATAAAATTAAACAGTGACATTCCGAACTGCTGTAAAGTTCTGAATGGTAACAGTGAACTTTGACCTTGATTTGCTTATGATTTCCAGACAATTTCCTCCCGTTTATGCAGTGAATTTAGCTTCGTTTTGTATCAATTTAAGGAAGAAGAGGATAGAAATCCCACTGGCAGCTGAGCAGTAATGAAGACGAAGAGCTGCAGAAATATTTACCAGAGAAAAGGAGAACCAGGATGGTGAAGGTGAAACAACAGAGGCAGGTATGAAATAAAGAAGCGATGGGATTTCCTCCCTCATTAGGCGCCTGATTGGTCCACCTGGGCGCAATTTAGTCTCAGAGTGAACGCAGCTGTTCAGTTTCTGTTGGATTAAAAACACCTTTGGAAACAACCTTTAAACAGGTTTTAAACAAATTTTCATTAAACCTACATTTCTGCATTAAAGGTACAGTAACCATGGAGACGGGGATCTCTAGTTTCTCGCTGTAGTAACTGAATCTGTGCGCTGACTCTAGATCTTTGGGTCCAAAGATAAAAACTTCAGTTTTGCTTCAGTTCTCAGACGTAAAGCTCAGCGTCGTCTGCGTATTAACGGCAGCTAATCTTACTTCCAGTTGCTAGAGTTTTGGTTCAAATCAGGGAAAGAAAGCGTAAATTCCTGCAGGAATGTGTCTGAAGAAGCAGATTCCTGTTGATCACTGAATTGCTTCCTGTTGTGTCTGGAGCTGACAGGTTCTGTTAGGTCCGATCAGATCAGCGCAGCGGGACACCAGCAGAACCTTCGTATTCACAGCCAGGCTGTAAAAAACAGAGTCGGCTTCATCCGGGCCTGCGGCTCTAATTATCGGGCAAACAGCGAGCGGGCAGAGCGCGGCCTTCTGGGAGGCGTGACTGCTTAACGAGACGGATTCGAGCTGGCAGAGAGCGAACACGCATCAGAACCGGACCAGCGGCACCGGCTCTGCATCTCATGCTTTCACACAGAAACACTGGTCTGAAGACGTTTGGTTTCTTCTGAGGGTTTAAAATACGAAAAGGTTAATTGATATTCATGCCCAACAATAAACCAACCATGAAATATTTTAAACAAATAAATGTAGGAATGTGGAAATTATTGTAGTTACTAAATTTCATCTATTTTGGGTTTGATTGAATAAAACTGAAGATTTAATCAATTCTTAGAAAAAAAAACATAATTCAGGTCATCCTCTATTTGAAAACACTTTATGTATTTTAAAGCAGATTCGATAAATGTGAAATTACTTTGTTTCATAAAGTTCTTAAATCTTTATGATTCTCTATTTTTACTAGTTTCAATTGACTTTTTCTCCAAAATTTTATTACTTTATTTTTGACGTTATTGTAATATTACTCGATTAGAGAATATAAAATACACGTAATGTTATTATTTTATTCTTTTCTTTATTCTGATAATTTTATAACTTTATTCTCATATTATTTTGACTTTCTTCCAGTCATACTGTCCTAATAACTTTATCGTGTCCTATTATCGTGTCCTAATAACTAACATTTATGTAATAATTTTAATTTTTAGTCCATACCTTCGTTCTAAAATTGAAGGAAATAATTCTCCATCTGCTTCATCCTCCTTTGCTGACGGGACAAATTAGTTTGATTCACGGCCGCAGAAACTCCGCTGCGCGGCCTCCGTTGGCCCCCGAACCTCACGTTTGTAAAGCTTCTCTGCTACGTTTCAACACAACCAGCCTGAAATGTTTGGATCCAAGCAGTTTTATTTCCTGAGGCGTCAGAGCTTGAAGGCTTGGCGGATGGATTTGCTCAGGATGAAGCTCCGAGGCAAGCGGCCGGTGGGGTAGATGTCGCCGCCGTCGTCCACCTCCTGGCAGCTTCTGGAAACCAAGCGGATTGGATTAGGCCACATTCTTCCCACGGCGGCCCGGCGCTCCTGCAGGTACTTACTTACTCGTGTCTTGTACGGCCAGAAGCCGTTTTCAGGCTCCTGGACGAGCTCGGTCTGCTAGTGACCCAGTTGTTGATGAGCACCGGGCCCAGTTCGGCCGGGCGCCGGGTTTTGGTTGGCAGTTTGAAGCCGGTCTCCCGTACGCCGGCCTGCAGGCGCAGGTTGCTCCTCGGCGAGGTGGCGCCATCGCCGCCCGGCTCGTCCTCCTCGCTCGGGGGGAGCAACAGCTTGAAGAGCTCGTCTTTTGGGTTGGACATCGTCTTCCTGGTTCTCTTTTTCACACAGGAGAGCTCCCAGTTTGGGCTGCAGGTTTTTGTTTAAATATGGCCGGAACCCGAACAACAGAAGCTTTTGAAAAATGCAACAGAGTCGATGCAGAACTGCCAGCGAGGGGCCCGTTAAGAGCTAACGAGGATTCCTGGGAGCCATTTGCACCAAAATCCACTTTTAAATCGTTTATTAAACTGTCTGAAAACGACAACAGCAAATTTTAGAAACAGTAGAAGGAAATTTCAGCCAAAACGTCTCTGAAAGTTTTATTTGTCAAACTCCTAAATCTTCCTGTTTTTGATTTGAAAATATTTGAGATGGATCTTAAAATTTCAGATTTTCTGGCAGAAACTTTTTTCTGTCTACAGTTAGATTCAGTTTAGGCTGATGGAAAATATAGTAACAGTAACCAAAACCTGTTTTAGTGTTGAAAATAAACTTAATTTATTCATTCACCCCAAATCAACTGTAATCGATTCTGCAAACTGGATGGCAATCTATTGATCAATGGATCTACATGATTAATAAATTATATTAATTAGTGGATTAAACTGTCAAGACAAAAAAATCACAAAACCTTTGAAACTTTTTGTAGGTTGCTGGTGACTGGATGGATGGATGGATGGATGGATGGATGGATGGATGGATGGATGGATGGATGGATGGATGGATGGATGGATGGATGGTTGAACGGACGGA
>VMRN01000223.1:209398-220611 GCA_010277015.1 Poeciliopsis turrubarensis
TGAACGGACGGATGGACGGATGAATTGATGAACTGTTGGATGGATGGATGGATGAACGGTTGGATGAGTGAATGGATGGATTAACAGTTGGATGGATGGATGAATGGATGGATGGATGGATGGATGGATGGATGGATGGATGGACGGATGGACGGATGGATTGAATATTTCAGGTTGCCAACTCTGTTTCCATAGCAACAACATGACATCATTCAAAGCTGTTTGCTGAAATGGCCTCTTACCCGAATGTTTTATTTTTTGTTTTATTAGCTGTTTTTGCTGTTTTAGCGTTTATTTGAGTAAAACTACCTTCAGAAACACGAAACCGTTTTTTCTCTCAGCTTCTCTGTTTTCTGAAGCCGAACACGGAGCTGAAGCTTTAAATATTAAATCAAAACAAGCATCTTAATTCTCCTTCCAGTCATTTTACCAACAGGGGACAAAAAAACATAATCCTGACAAACACAAACCAGCCAAGCAGTGTGTGCTCTGCAGGTTTTACCCAGACTCCTCTGCTGCATGCTGAACTGCAGTGCCATCTACTGGCGGGAACCGGAACTACAATGATGCAGAAACTCAGTGACTATTTTTAATAAAATCCAGTTTGATTCACAACAAACCTGATAAAATATGGCAAATAAAAATTTATTTCCTGTTCAGATCCCAGTGAACGAAGCTTTTCTTTATGCCAAAAGACAAATAAACCCACTTGAACAGAAATCAGTTGTTTTTTCCTTTATTGCCTTAGATAGTAATAAAACATACAATGTGATGTAGTTAAATTTATACCCTGATAACAAAAGATGAGTTTGCAGTTTCAGTAAACTACAAAAACTGTCCTTATAAACAACATAAAATAAATAATGATTAGTAAAAATGAGCAGATAAAATGTTTGAGTTTGTTCACAGAAAACAACAAGTGGCAAATTCAGATGTTTGACATTCAGTCGCGGTTAAAATGTCATTATTTTTAAGAAAAACATTGACTTTTCATTTCCAAACTATCTGAGCTTTATCAAAATGATCGGATTAATTAGTGAAAAGAAAAACTGAAAAGTTTGAGGAAGTGGAACAATAATCAAATCAAACGACGACGTAAACTTGAAACTTTTGTTTCAGGAAAATCTGATGCTTTAATTTGCATTTAATAAAATTAATTCTGCATAAGCGGAAAGTTTTCACACAAACGTTCACATCTGGCAGTAAAACCAAACCTGAATGATCAGAAAGAGAAAATGCTAACAAAGACATTGGTGTCCAACATTTGGTTCGGGGGCCATTTGTGGCCCTGGGGCTGATCATGTGCGGTCCCCGACTTCAGTTCAAGAATTATACAAATTGGGGCCCCCGTGAATGGAGACTTTATATTTTTAATCAAGACAAAATTATCACAAATGAAAATCTTCCTACAGTAGAAAATATTGAAAATATCACAATTTATTTCTTTGAATAATTACACTTTTTCCATTTTCTCAAAGTGACTTTTAATCAATTTAATAAAGTTGGCTGATCACAGCAAGCATTAAAAAAACAACCTGATTTTACTGATTGACTAAACTGCAAAATTACTTTTAATAAGCTGAATTTGCAGAACTATAATATTTTAATTTCTGCCTTTCTATTGACAAATCTGAAAACTGCATATTTTAGTTAAGGTATTGCATGCTTAGCTTATTGTTATAAAAGTAGAAGAACATTTTTTGGACACCTTTGGCCAAAGTTTGAAACTTTGTAAGACATTTTGGAGAAATGCAGCAGAAAATCTTGATAACTCTAATTATGTTGCTTCACAGATCCAATAAAGAAGAAAAATTGATTTATGATTTCTCCTGTAAGCTCCCAGCCGTTAAAAGCAAAAGTCAATCAAAAATAAATCCAAGTGCATTTTGTCACCCCAGTGGGTTCAGTCAGATCCATTAACAAATAAAACAAGCAGAAAAAATCCACTCAGCATTTAGGCGCCGCAGTTCATCAGGGAGATATTGTCGCTTTGTGCAATATTAATATCATAATGAACTAGTTGGAATGCATCATTTGGTGGGTTGTGTATTCCAAGTGTCAGGAATTATTTGCGAGGCAATTTCGTATTTATTCTGTTGCCCGGAGTCGAACGGGAAAAGGAGGGAAATGTGGCCGGCGTCCCGGCAGTTACCGATCAATACAATCTTATCAAAGCTCATCTAATTAATTTATGTTTTATTTTCAGAACATCAAACTGCAAAAATTACCTTAAAATATCTGGATTGTTAACTTCCACTGATATAAAAGCCAACAGCATCAAACACCAACTGGATTTATGTAGAAACACAAACTGAACTGCATGGATGCCTGAATGCTGCCTGCTAAAATGCTAGCAGCAACATTCTTTTTTCCATTTATAAAACAGGCACAAAGTTATATTTCTGTACACCCAACATCCTTCGAACTCAGGATTTTCAGTTCAAGAACAACTGAACAATAAAATCCTGCAAACAAAACGTGTCTCTGTTCCAGTTAGCTAGCTGCTACATGCTAACCATGTTAAACCATGTTCAAGAATCCAGTTCGAGATGATTTGAGCTCTGTTAAATTGTTAAATAATATCACCTGATACTAAAGCACCTAAAGTTGTGCCAAGAAAATATCCCCACAGCACTATACTGCCACCACCAGCTTTGATATGAGGCAGCATAAATATTTGCTTTCATGTTGGTTAGGCCAAATTTCTGCCATCTTAATGTTGCACCGACCAACAGTCACCAATGGTGCCGCGTTTAATGTCACATTATTTTCTATTCTTCCTGGTTCTGAAGCTCAGTTTGAGTTTCAGCAGCTCGTTTTCGCCTCATCCGGATAAATGCATCAGTTAGCTGGTTATGCTAACAAACAATTAGATGTGTCACAAACTTATTTTAAGAGTCTTTATTCCGTTAATTTGCATTTATAGCAAGCATTTAGAGGGGTGTATTTGGGCCACTGTAGACAGAGAAATAAAAAGTTAATTTTGGCCAAAAAACCTCAAAATTTCTGATTTTGGAAAGTTGAAACTTTGCTAGAAAAAAATTTTTATTTTCTATTTTAAATAAATTGGAAATTTCAAATGTTTAAAACTTGGTTTAAGTCTAGAAATATAACAATATAACTTTTGCAAAATGTATTGAACAAATATTGATATAACCTATTAAATAATACAGGTTTTGAAAGTTATATTGTGATTTTTTTAAAAATAGTTTAATGCATAGCTGCAAGTAGTTCTTTTTGTTGTTTTGCAGGAAAGGGATTTATGAATCATTTTGGATCCATTTTTACTGTATCAGAAGAAAAACATCCAGTTTGTAAAATCTTTTAGGGTCAGCAATAAAAACAGAATCTAATATTCTAAAAGTAAAAGTTTGGTGGAATTATGCGAGTTTTGAATCTTTATTTGTTTAAAGTTTGGTGTTAATTTGGATTATTTTCCATACAAATGAAAATCTTAATGGAACAAAGTGACTCGTGCTGTTGGACGTTTGTATGTAGTTTTAGAGAAAGTGCAAATTAATTTAAATGCATTTTTTATATTCAGAAGTATTCAAATTTAAAATCTTGTTTCCTTAACTACCAACGAAGAAGAATCTGGACTTTCATGTTTTGATCCTAATTTAGGTTTCAATAGTTTATGCATCCAAAAAATGGGAAATATTCATAATTTATTGAATGTTTCACAGATGTTTACTGATTATACTTTTTTTTTCTTACAACTTATTGCTTATTTTTCATATATTGCTAGTAAAAATATTGACCTGAGTGGAGAGATGCTGCATGTTTTTTATTAAACAGAAAAAACTAAATGAAAGAATGATTTATAAATTAAATTGAAAAATAATAAAATGAAGAGGAAAACTGTATGTTGCGCTTCAGTTCCAGCAGGGGGAGCTGCAGCTTTACTGCTGCTGTCTGCAGACCAGCAGCAAATATAAAACCAAAAATTAGCTTCCTTAAAAATTGTTTACTTTTAGTGCACAAGCATTTAGAGAAAAATAATAATTTTCTGTTAACAATTTGTAGTTACATTCAGCAGCGAAATCCTCAAACTGTGTTAAATGTAATATTTTAAATTTTTAATCAATTGTCAGAATCATCAAAATAAATTCATCTCTTTGATTACTGAAAGAAAAACACTCATGACATCATAATTTATTCACCTGAATATTTGCGGAAAATGGAAGGAAACATTTGCTTGATTTTATTTTGACTAAAATCTGAGCATTTCTGAGGATTCAACCTTGACCCTGGATTAGTTTGGACATCAATATTTAGATACATATTTAGTTAGAAATGCAGTTTATTAAATGACCAAACTAAAACTGTGGATCTGTTCTGTGTTGGAACAGCTGGGACGGATGAAAAACGATTAAAATCTATAAAACTACACATTTAATCCTTATGATTATTTATAATGATCTTTTAGACAATTTTAAACAATCCAGGTTGGATCTTAATGTTTATTGCTTTGTAATCATTGCAGCTGAAAGGTTGTGTGAACTTTAACCTCATCTGGAAATATTTTAACACTTTTTAAGAGGAGTTTTGTATAATGCCAAATGATCAAAAACATTAAAAATATTAGTAAATTCCTAGTTTTTCAGATTTATTTGAAAATCTTTTACGTTAATGATGTGCAACTATGACACAAAACATATTTAACTGCTAAACATTATGCAAAACATATTTAGATAAAGTGGAGGGAAAATCGGTTCTTCACTCTTGCAGCTGCGTCTTTGAACAACATGGCTGCTGATCTACGGAAAGCTGTTTGGACATTTTCAGCTGCTGACAATTTATTTCATCATAAATGTTTTTCACTCATTTATATATTTCTATGTAATGTCACAGTTTCAAACTAAATATTTATCTTGGATGGTAAGTATTTAGCTAGTTCTGAGCTAAAAGTCTAGCTAGCTACTTTTCTCGCCAACTAAATATTTAGCTTGGTCGTTAAATAACTTTAGCATTTTTAAGTAGCAAACTAGAGTCATTAGCTCAGCGCTAGCTAAACACTCAGCGAGGTTTAAGCTACATTTTTAGTTAGCAAACTAACTACATAGCTATCTCTGAAGTAAACATTTAGTTCAAGGCAAACTGTGACATTTAAAAATTATTTAAATGGAGAAAATATAACTTTGGAAAATGAATCCTGTTTTTCTCTGTTGGTTAAATATTGTTGTTAATATTTGAGTCGAGGAAACTGAATCTGACAGCTGAACATGAAGCCAGGTTCATATCCATCAGGTGAATAAATGAGCTTAGTGTCGTTTCTGGGATTTATTTTATTTATAAATTGTATTTATTTTAAAATGTATTTATTTTAGCTGAACTTCAATACGGATCAGAGTGAGAAAGAAACTAAAACTGCTTAACAATCTGTACAAGAAACTGGTTTTTCTGTATAAAAGCCTCAAGTTTCAGGATGGATCAGTAGCTCAGACGTGTTTTGCTCAGTCAGCAGTTCTGCAGTAGTCCACATGTTTCCAGCACCAGAACCTCCAGGTACCGCTGCTCCCGGATCAGTGCAGTGGTGCAACCATAAAATCTGATTCCTCAGGATTAGTCCTGCTGTGACCGGACCGGTTCTGGCGTTCAGTGCAGAGCCCCGTCCAGGTCGGCAGCAAACAGCTCCTTGTAGAGCGGAGGGAAGAGCGTTCGGACCGCGTCCGGGTAGACGGTTCTGAACGCCGCGAGCTTCTCCGAGTGGAGGCCGCAGAGAGCGCGCAGCGCCGACGCCTTGGACCGCAGCTGAGCAGGAAACGCAAAACAAAACAAAGACTTTCCTGAAATAATCAGACCATGAAGCGTTTTAGGGCCAACCTGGGAAAATACGACAATACCGAGGAGAGCAGCCAAAGGTTCTGCTCAGGGAAAACGTCTAACGAACTAAATTAGTTACCTTCCATTTAGTTTTGCCTCATTGGAGGTGAGCTGTAATATTTGTAGTAGAAACTGGAGAAAAATACCTTTTGTTTTTGCAGTGCAGCAAAATCCAGTCAGTCAAAATCAATGAACTGAAGCAAACTATATATATTGGATTATTTTTTACAGTATTTTTATGCAAAAGTTACAAAAATCTTTATAGTTTAGAAAATAAACACAAAGTGTAAAGAATGTTGCACTGATTGTGTTTTATTTTAACTAGGTTTTCATTTTATGTTTATTCTAATCAAACAGACAAATCATAATAAAGATTAATGATTAATAATGAAAGTTAAATTTGTTGCACTGCTGATATTTTCCACTAGGAGGCAGCATAACCTCAGTTTCATTCAGCATGCTGGATTTTTCTCTTTCTTTGAAATATTTTCAGTCTATTTTTTATTTCATTCACTCAATAATAAATATGAAGAATTCAACGGGAAGAAATTATGAATGAAAAGGAGCAGGAAGAAGCATAAACCGAAAATATCTTCTTCAACTCAGAAAACTGTTAGACATATTTAAAAAAACACAGAAGATATCAGCTTGTTTCACGACATATCGCTTCATAATAATGATTTTCAAATCTCTTTTAAATGCAGAAAGAGAGTTCTTCAAATGCGATGTTTTAAAACCTGATTTTTGGCACGTTTAGCTCTCCGTCTTACCTTCTCCAGAACTCCGTCGTCTCTGTGGTGCTTCTGCAGGACGTGCTGCAGGGCCGACTCGGTTTTCCTCTGCAGCTTCTCCACCTGCAGCTTCTCCCGCAGCCACGACCGGTCTGCAACGAGCACACACACACACGCACACACACACGCACACGCACACACACACACACACACACGCACACACACACGCACACGCACGCACACGCACACACACACGCACACGCACACACACACGCACACGCACACACACACACGCACACGCACACACACACACGCACACACACACACACGCACACACACAGGCACACACACGCACACACACAGGCACACACACACACACACAGGTAAACACACAGGTAAACACTAAAAAACAGAACGGTTGGCGTGAGCGGAGGGAGGACGTACCTGCAGAGAGCAGGACGAACGCGGAGAAGAGGGCGATCTCTTCTTCGGTCAGCTGCAGCGAACACATGCTCTGAGCGAAGTCAAACACCGATGAGATCAAATCATCGCAGCCTGATGGAAAAACGCAAAGGATTCACTCTAAAAAACTGACGAAAGATTTCAAATTTAACTCTGGCTTGGGCTTCATTACTTAGAGTTTCAACACAATATTTTGTGGTATTGTGATGACGATGAACATGATACTTATTGAGTATCATTTAGTGCAAAAACCCAAAATCTTACCAAGTATTTCTGTCTAGTTTCCAGTGCAAATGTCTTAGTTCATTTAAACAAAACTACATTACAACTAGACCAAACATATTTGGTAAGATTGAGCATTTTTGCAGTGACCCATTTGTAGTTCACTTCTTTATTACAAAAATAAGTGATTTGTACCATTAAACTGCACATACTAACTCCATCTAATCATATTTTCAAATTAATTCATATTTATTGGTACTTTCATTGAACAAACTGTAGAAAAATTGTAAAACATAACGATCCCAACAAAACAGACGGTTTAGGGAGGTTTTAAACAGCGTGACAATAAATCTGAATTATTACAATAAGAAATTTATCACAATAAATGATAAATAATACGATAAATGGACATCCAAATGTCTAAATCTGCTATTTTCAACCCAGAGATATTAGAAAAACATTGAAAAGACAAATACTTTTTACATTTTTGAAATAATTGAGCTGCTCACCTAATGATTTGAAAACGTCAGGACTTGCAAATTTCCCATCGAAGTAGACGGTGTTGTTCTGAGAGTCAAAAACCCGACACATTCGGACCAAGATGACCTCTAGAGATCCTGCCAGGAAAAATAAAGAGTCCAGCAACAGGGAACAGATTTATAAAACTGACTGATTCACATGCAAAGTTTCAATTGGAATAAAGAACAAAATTACTGAAAGTATCCAGAAGCCTCTGATGGTGGATGAGGTTTATTTTTATAAACTTATTTCCTCTGAGCTTTATTAAGCAATAAATAAAAATAGTCAACTTAGGCTGAAACAATTAATTGGATATATTATTGATTATTGAAATAATGATTTAGTATCGATTAAAGGTTTTGCTCACCGGCTTTCAGCAGCACGATCTGGTCGTTCTGGCAGAGATCCATGAAGCCGTCGATGCGCTTGGCGAACTCCACCACGTACTGGACGGCGTCCGTGATCTTCACCGCACAAAGCTGCCACATCGCCTCCTGTGGCTGGACGGGGAACAACAGGGAGACGTTTCAGAAAAGAGACGGCGCAACAGCAAAAATGGACTGAAGTGGAGCTAATTTAAGGGTTTTATGTGTTCAAAATAACACGAATCCAATTGTGTTATTAAAGTCAAGTCTAATTAAAGTCAAAATTCTGAGAAAAAAACAGAATTTTTTTTTTTTTTTGTTCCAGTGACCCCAATCCCATTTCATACCATTTCCATAATCTTGGTATCAAACGGTTGGGAGACTCCATCAGAAGTTTCTTTTCACAGCATCTGCTTTAGTTCCAGAGAAAATTAAGAGTAATTTGAATTTTGTCCTTCAATTTAGGCTGAAACTTGAAATTGTAACAATGCAAGATTTTGAGAATTTCTTTGCATTATGCGGAACATAAACCTTTCAGGAATACCGTAAATAAGGCTGAAAACTTTTGGAAATGATAGATCCACATTACCAGCGCAAAGATTGATGCAGCTGCTGAAAACAATAGCAAATTTATGAAGTAAAAATAAATACCTCTACATCATCTACAAAAACTGTCCTGTGATTTTACTTACTAAAAACACAGGACTTACTTACTTCGTCCAGATCATTAATAAATTAATTTTTCCATGTCTAAAATTGCTTGTTTTTTATCTAATTATAATAAAACACTAAGAAAATATCATACTTGACTCCAATCAAGTATAAAAAAATATTTTTAACTGAAAAAAATTAAAACCATCAAAACATATTTTTGGCACCAGCAGAGCTCCATCCAATGGAAGTCAGACCATTATCAAGAAGCTACTGGGTGGAGCGAACGGACCTTGTTCTGATATTTCTCCACCTCTTCCTGCAGGAAGCTCTGCCAGCTCATTTCCTGTAGCTCCTCCCTCAGGTATTGGCACGTCTCCAGGTGAGACTTGCAGATGATTTGAGCCAAGTGATCTGAAGCAAAGCAGAAACATAGTTCAGAATTATTCAGAGCTAAAGTCAGCAGCTTTCAGTCCAGATCAGAACCGTTTTCAGAGGAAACTAAAGGCTCCGCACATCAAAAACAACTCAGTGAAGACATATGAAATCACACTGCAAAAGTACAAAATCTTACTGAGTTTTGTCTAGTTTCTGGTGCAAAATACATTAGTCCACTTCAAATAAGACCCGACCCAAACCCATTGAGCCTGTTCCCCTCCTGGCCTGTGGGGGCGCTGCACCAAGAACCACTGAATGAAACGACACTAAAACCTCTGAAGACACTGAGAGCAACTTGCTTCTTCACCAGATGGAAACAAAAATGGAGGCCTCAGGTTTCATCTACTATTTTTCCCACTAGTGCTAAGCTAGCACGTTTGTTCTGGTTGTATTTACCCAGAATGCCCTGAGCTGTAGTCCACTTCCTGTTTTTGGAACAGTTTCCAGTCTGCTTGGCGTTCACATTTGCATTCAAACTACACCAGAGTTCACTTTTATTGGCATGTTTTAGAGTCCGTATACTCCAGTTAATGACTAATCAATTACTAAATTAGTTGACGGTTATTTCAAACAGCGATTAGTCAATATTAATCTGATTAATCGTTTCAGGTCAGTTGTTTTGTTGGTGCAGTAAGTTTGGTGGAAAAAAATCTCAAATTTCTAAAATCATTTATCTTGATCTGATGAGCTGAAATACAGAAATAATTACAAAAATTATAAAAAATGCAATGAAAGTCCAAAGAAGAAACTTCAACAGAAATATTGAAAATCTGCCGGAAAAATAAAAAAATGACATCATTTATAATAAACCTCCATTTTTTCTGTCAGCATTATTTTAGCCTTTTCACCAAATAAATATTCATGAATGGAAATTAGAGAGAAAACTTATGTTTATGCCGTTAATTAGATGAGAATAAAGCTGAACCAGCAATAATTTTTTGTTTTTAGATAATAAAACAGAGAAAGAGACGAAGCTTCAGTCGGATGATGATGCACTTCCTGTTTGGTGAGTTTTGGAGTTTATCATTCAGAAAATCTCCAGGGAGAATAAAATTAAGCTGATTTCCCCAAACGAGTTGATAACTAATTACCACACTGAGGTTTTAATGAGCCTCCGACCTGCAGCTGAACGGCCCGCAGTCAGCGTTCAGCTTCTGCTTTCTCACCGTGTTTGGTTGGTGTTTGGTGGACTCACCGTGTTTGGTTGGTGTTCGGTGGACTCACCGTGTTCGGCCAAGGTCAGGGTTGGAGAAGCGCCTCCGTTGCCGAAGGAACAGTAAGGGAAGTAGTCATCGCCGTGTCCGTAGTCGTACAGCGGCTCCGGTTTGATTCCGTTGATGTCGAGTCCGGACTGGTCCGGAGACGGCTGGATGTCCAGGTAGAAACCTCCACATCTTACATCTTCTGCTCCCGACTCCGCCTGTTCACAGCAACACAACCGATGTAGAAATAGTTGCTAATCAGATCAAATGAGGGAGTTACAGCTGCAGACCTTGGAGGTCAGAGATCCTCCGTCTGGTGAGGTCCGGTCCGTGTAGCAGGCCGGGTCGTCTGCCGGGTCCGTGAGGCCCGCAGAGCAAAGCGTGTACGGGGGGGACGGCGACTCTGCCTCGTCCGGGCTGGGGCTGCCGACGCTGGGGGAGGTCCGGCTGGGCGCCTGCTGTTGCTGCTGGAGCCGGTGCTTCTGGACCTCGGCGTACAAACTGTCCCGCTGCTTCTTCGACATGCGGCCGAACTTCACGGCTGCCAGAGAGCAGGACGAGAAAATATCTATTTAACTCATGTTTGGAACTGGGAAATATTTGGATTTATTGTCCAAAAAGTGGCAGAACTGAAAGCCTTAAGGCCCTTTGGCGCCTCCTGCTGGACCAGCTGCCCACGGCTCTAAGACAAGGAAAGATGGACTATTCCTGGTGCAGTGTACATACTTACCCTCTTGCTGTGTGTTTAGATGGGTGGGTTGGTGTTTAGAGGGGTGGGTTGGTGTTTGGTGGGTGGG
>VMRN01000223.1:220711-242473 GCA_010277015.1 Poeciliopsis turrubarensis
GGGTTGGTGTTTGGTGGGTGGGTTGGTTTTTAGGTGGGTTGGTTGGTGTTTGGTGGGTGGGTTGGTGTTTGGTGGGTGGGTTGGTGTTTGGTGGGTTGGTTGGTGTTTGGTGGGTGGGTTGGTGTTTGGTGGGTGGGTTGGTGTTTGGTGAGTCGGTTGGTGTTTGGTGGGTGGGTTGGCGTTTAGGTGGGTCGGTTGGTGCTTTCGGTCTGTGTGTCTCACCGTCTCTGGACATGCCGGCAGCCAGGCATTTCTGCAGCCGACAGTGCTGGCAGCGGTTCCGGCTCGTTCGGTCGATCTGACAGTTTTTTCTGCCGTGGACACGAGTACGAGGCGTTGCTCTGCTGACTCCGCCTAAAAAAACCCTGAGACCAGAGGCAAAACACTCAAGTTATCCTTTAGAGACAATGCTTACAGGATCCTTCTTCAGAACCAGAACCAAAGTTTTAAAGGGGACCGAGTATTTAAAATTCACTTTTAGGATGTGTTCATTCTTCCTTTTGGGAACCAATCCAAGCACTTAAAAAAATCATCCAATGTTTTTTTTGACAGTAAGTTAATAAGTTTTGGTGTCTGAAAAATTAGCCATTTCAAAAACCTTCTGGTTTTTCCCCATTCCCCATTACCTAGCAACCTCATCAAAGCCCAACCAAGATACCTAGCCACCCCAGTGAAGCCCAGCCCAGTTACCTAGCAACCCAGGTGGAGCTCCAGCTTGTTTTAGTGTTTTGTTGTTGATTTACCATCCAGAACCTATTTGCTGCTTTATTGTTAGTTGTGCAGGAGGCTCTACTTCTGCTTTTCAAACATGTATGTGAGATGTTGATGTTGAGTTGGGGCATGGACAACAGCAGTTTATTTGGATTTAAAGTGACAGATGCCCTAAACCAACTCATTCTGAAAGGAGCTCAAAATAGATTAAAATCTCATGTATGAGGATGATTTGTGCTAAAAATGTGAACATGTTTATATAGACCAGAGATCGATCCTGACCTGTTCAAGGAAGCATAATATAACATCTTTAAGATAATAAAAGATCTGCATAATTAAACAGATCAAATTACAGGCTAAAAGTAAAACAATATCAGTAAAGTCTCCAAATATACGCAACTGACTAATCAGGACATTGATCTTAGTAGATCAATATTCGAGCTGGATAACATGTCTTGTGTTTGCATGTCTCGTTTCTTCAGTGAAACCTCCATGAAGTGGCTGATTGTTAGACGAGCCTCCAGCTGTCAGAGCGGCTGCAGCCTTGTGACTGATGACCCACACGGAAACGCCTGCAGCTGCTAACAGTTCAGATCCTCACAGAAACTGTAAACAAAAGCTAAGCCGGAGCAGCTAGCTGGACTCAGGGGCGGTTTCCCAGGGCGGCAGTGGAAGGGGAAGGCAGCAATAGTTTACCTCTAAGTTGCATCCTGACTGATTTTTTGATTTTATTTTTTTTTTCTTCTCCATGAGGAGAAGGTGCAATTCGTTGTCAGATCATTGAAGGCACATTCACACTAAAAATCTCTAAAGACACCAGCTGCATTTCCATAACGAGCGCAAAATTTTGTGAGTATTCCAGTAACGTTGGAAAAACCATAACATATTCCCATGTAAACAAGTTTGTTTACGTGTTAAATCATTAAAAATCCTCATTCTCGGACCACTTCCTGTGTCCTTCCTCTTCTTTGTTGTTTCTGTCAGTAGTAACATCTGGATGTTGATCATGTGACTCATGTGATCCGGAAAATGTTTCTGTTGCAGTTTAGTGAAACACTAATTTTGATACAGTTAAAAAAATAAACGTTTTATCAAAAAACATGTTTTCAAAATTAGCAAATTCATTTTTGTAATTCCAATTTGTCAAATGATCTGGTCAAATGAAATGAAGTAGCATCAGATTTTAGTGGCTGGAGGATTTCTCTTTTGTCTTTGGTAAAATACAGGAGCCATTTAGCTGCAGACTAACATGTTTGTTTTGGTTGTATTTACCCAGAATGCCCTGCACTGTACTCCACTTCCTGCTTTTGGAGCGGTCTTTAGTCTGCTTGGCGTTCACTTATTCATTCAAACTGAATCAAGTTCATTTCAACCGAACTGAGGCCGGGGTTTGATTCTTTTTATCTGAACCGGACTTTCTAAGGCAACGGACTGGAGTTGGATTAAAGCGACTGAACAGGTTTAATGCATCGCAGGATTAGCTTCAGCGCTTTCATTTTAATTAGAGCCTCCTTTTCTTGTTGGATGGAGGAAGATCTGAAACTCGCTAAGGAATTATATGTTTCTGTATTTATGCCTGGAAATCGAGGAAGAGTTAAAAGCAAAAGGTTGGGGATCAAATGGATCTTACCTTGCAGCCCTCGCAGGTGATGACGCCATAGTGGATCCCAGAGGATTTATCTCCACAGATCTTGCAGGGGATGATCTCGATCTGAGCTGCAGAAAAGAAACAGTCAGGGACAAAAAAACTTAACAAACTCCCAACAGTTAATCCAACACAGTCCACATTAATACCGTTTTCTGTTTGAAACATTGAGGAATGTGGAGCTTATTGATTATTTATCTTTTTTAAATAAACAAAGTACCAAAGAATGAATGGAGAAGCCCACAGCATTACTCCTCCTTTAATCAGACAGGAGTGGAAGAAATTACAACACTTTGGTGTATAAATTAGTGACGTTTGACATAATCTCATCTCAAGTTCATCATTTCATGGTAGAAATCTTTAAATAATATCAAATTTCAACTATAATTGTATAAAAACCAAACAGGGAAACAGAAAAATAAGTTCAGTCGAGAACATCCCGGCTTTAAATTCTGCATCTGATTATTTGGGCCATGCTCAAAAATGGGAAATAAAATTACAATAAATTCAAATTATTTTGACTTTATTCTCGTAATATTATAACTTTATCTTGTGATTTTTTTTTGTTATTTATTATTTAATACTGTGTAATAAACTTCGGCTCTGTTTCTAATTCTTTTTAAGTTGTATGTAGACATTTCACATCATTTCCAACCTGTTTTGAGGTATTTTTTTTATGAGAACAGGGAGAATAATCAGTGTGGAAATGCTGTAAACATTGTTTTCAGACCTTGATTCTCTGATAAAGGAGCCAAACGGTTCTGATAAAGTGTCAGCGCTGTCAGAGAGCTCAAAGCCAACCTGACTGAGTGTATTTATACTCTCAGAGTGACAGCTCGCCTCTCAGATGCTATATTAAGCAGAGGGACGTTATGTAAGAGCAGCAACATTAACACAACAAACAGGAAAGTTTTCAACCACAGACAACAAAGAAACGGTTGATCTGACGTATCAAACACTCCTTCTCAGCCTGACTTTACGTTCCGGGATCAGAACTTGTATGTTTGCTTCATAGATGTAATAAATTCAGTTTGGATCTGAGGATCGGCATGCTGCCTCTAAAAGGATATAAAATGTCATCTACAATTACATGTGGACCGGTTCTGTGGCCGCCCCGCCCGTCCCGATGCATCCAGGCTGCCACAGCGGGTCGGTACTGCCCAACTGCTAACACGCTAACAGTGGAGCTAATTATTGTGTAGTGCTTTTTGCTACATGCCATGTTGGTATAGCAATTTAGCATTAGCTTCAGTAAGACATTATGTTGGGATAGCACTTTTATCTTAGCATTAGCTTCAGCTAGATACGATGTTTGGCTTTTATCTTAGTATTAGCTTTAACTAGATACTATGTTTGGCTTTTATCTTAGCATTAGCATCTGCTAGATATGTAGATTTGTAAACGCTTTAGCAACAGTGGAGTTGCTGTTTCTATTTTCCTTGTCCTGCGCTCCGGGTCATTGAAGAGCCGTTAGGTCGGGTTTTTGGTGCCCAGCGAGTCGCCCGCCAGGCTTTTGCTGCTCCTGGATGCTAAGCTGTAGGAGCTTCCTAACCTTTTTACAACAACTTTGCAGCTCCAGGGGATACATTCAGGCATCAACATCCATCCAGAAATCATTGCAGCGCACAAAGCCTCGTCATCTGGATGAGATGTGCCAGGAAGATGCTCTGAGACCAACTTTAAAAAATATTAACAGATTTATGAAAACCCCATGAACGCAGGCGAAGCCTCAGACGCTGCAGCCTCCTCTCTGCTGTAATTAGCTCTCCGAACGTTAATCCCGCCTGAATTCAGCATTTCAACATCAAAGCAGATGTTGAACAAAGCCTCCGCCTAAAATTAGAGTCGATGTGGGAGCAGCAGATATTTATACGTGCAGCTGCAGACCTCTGATTGGGCTCTCGCATCCAGCAGCCTCCCCCTCGGACGGCGCCGCCGAGCCTTGAAGGCCGCGCCGCTTTCTCTGTTCCGGCTGATAACAAAACATCCGACGAGGAAGAGGAGTCTAACTGATGAGAGGAAGGTGGGGGTCTGAGGATAACCTTGGGTTCGGTCGCATTTAGAAAAACAAAAACATTATTTATTCACATTTTACTGCAGCTGAAATAAAAAGGGCTGGGCATTTATCGGATCTCATTTATCGTGATACATATCTTATTAAAGTAATTTTGATTTATTGTTACGATAAAATCCAGTTAATGCTGTTTAAAAGAAATCAGGAAACTGTCCGTATTGTCAGGATTCTTAGTTATTTTTCCACTGATCAATAATTTTGAAAATACGATTAAATGCAGATAAAGTTAAACTTGTCACAATAAAATATTTACTGGATGATGAATTGTCCTGCGAGTTATTGCGGTAAACAATAATATTGTTGCTTTTAGATCATTTGTAAGTAACAAAATGGTAATATGTCATAATAATAACACATTTTCAAAAATCAATCAACTTTAATTGCTAATGTGACAGGCTTAATTACCACATCATTTATCTTGATAATTTCTTATCATAATTTTGATTAATCACTTTGATAAATCCCAGTTAATCCTGCTTAAAATCCCCAAACTGTCTGTATCGTCAGGACTGTCAGTTTGATTATTTTCTCCACTGCTTATTCAACAAATCAGATTTTGTTTTCCAAATCAAATTTGGAAATGTGATTACTCCGTCATGTTGGTGCTATAAGGAAGTGTATTAGAAAAGGAAAAGTTTTTAACAGTATTTCTGTTTCTGGGCCTTTGATCGATGTGTCACAGCCATATCGATGTCTTTGAAAGAAATGATAAATTATTCTTACTGTCACTATTTTTGTTATTACAATGATGCCACAAAATATTGTGGTATCGTCTCTCAGTGTTTATATTATTCATTATCATCTCATATTATTTGCAGAGGATTTCTCTCTAAACTTCAGTGAAACATTCGAATAATGAATTTATTCCTTTTCAGGGTTTGTTTTTTGTACATAATTCAGGCTGAGAACATCTCCGTCTGATGTAGCTGAGAGTTTTGATTGAAAAAGTACGATTCCTCTCTGGTGAGTTTTTACACGAGTCAATCTGTAGGGAAACTCGTTTTAATGACCCGTCAGCCGTCAGAGCGCCGTCTGTCAGCCCAACCCGAAACTTTCATGTTCTGCTCCTGAATCTGCAGCGAAAACTCTCGTCAAACAGCGGCGCACGCAGAGCCGCTGTTTGACTGAATGGCTTTGAGCGCGAGCTGCTGGACCTGCTCCCGTTTTCATCATCCCTCCGCTCAGATCGCTCTTCCATCGAGTCTTCCCAGGCTGCTGCTGCAGACGCACTGAGAGGAGATCTGAGACTGAGCCAGACTGCAGTCAGGAGCAAAAAAGACATTTTCTGAGTTTTATCTGCAGATTAAAGGGGACCTATTATGCAAAATTCACGTTTTGTTCTTCCATTTGAGTCTCGACTGCTTCTAAAAACAGTCGAAGCTCTTACAAAACCATCAAGCTGTTTTTTGGTGCCTGGAAAACAAGCCGATTCAAAAACCTCCAGAATGTAACGTCACAAATCTGCTTTCTCTAATCCGTGTTCCCATGTGCTATAATTGGTTTAATTAAGATTAAACCACTGGCTAATTGAGTGTAGACATTGGTTTAATATTAATTTTATTCACAAATACTGACCTGTGAATAAAATATTCTTGGTTGGACCTTTATTACAGGTCCAACCAAGAACTGGGTTTGCTGATTAGCCAGAGTCCACAGCTGCTCTGCTTTTACCATGAAACTTTAACTGTCCTTAGTTAAAGACATTTAAAATGAATTGAAACCACTTGCTGCTTTCCACTTGGATCTGCAGGAGATTCCACCTTTGCTCATCTGTTTGCAGCCATTTCCAGGTGTGAGTTTGGGGGCGTGGCCAGCAGCAGTTCATTTGGATTTAAAGTGACAGAGACCCTAAAACAGCTCAAAATAGGCAGAACTGATCAGAATAAAATCTCATTTTCTAAGAATGATTTTGTGGAAAATCGTAACATTTTGTTCAGGCTATCCTGAACATCCAGGTCACCTTTGAACAGGTGTGGAGGTCAGACCTCTGTCTGAAAGCGATGCATCGTCGACCCAAACATCCTTTTAATCTTTTTCCTTCCCACGCTGAAGCCAGTTTCACCCAGGATCCGGACTTATGGCGGCGCACACGGCGCTCCGACGCGGTCAGCAGCCGAAGCAGCAGCTTGTTTATCAGACAGAGAATCGACTGCTGAACGGCAGAATCTGTGCTTCTCCAGCATCAACTCAGGAGGTTTTGCTGTTTTACAGGATTAGGATTATAGATTACATAAAAGCGTAGACAGTAAAAACTCATCAGCAACGTTATAAAGTTTCTGCTCCAAAAAAGCTTGAAACTCAGCTGGCCTTAGTTTCTATCAGTTCCACCTGTTGACCATTTCTCTGACCACTGCAGTGGTCGTCAAAACGTTTTGGGACGTTTTGACGGCAAATTTAAGAGTTTTTCTCCGTTGAGGATGTTTTGCCACCTGACAGTCCGATAGATCCAAAACATCGGCTCCATCTCCAGCTGCTCTGAGTCAAACCAGCCAGTTCCCCTCCTGGCCTGTGGGGGCGCTGCACCAAGAACCACTGAAGGAAACGACCCAAAAGCCTCTGAAGACACTGAGTAAAACTTCCTTCCAGATGGAATCAGATGGAGGTGTCAGATTTTAGCGGTTGTAGGATTTCTCTCTTGTCTTCAGTTAAAGACCACAAGACATTTTTTTCGCTAATGCTAAGCTAACGCATTTGTTTTGGTTGTATTTACCCAGAATGCCCTGCGCTGCAGTCTGCTTCCTGCTTTTGGAGCGGTCTCTGGTCCACTTGGCGTTCACATATGCATTCAAATATATCCACCTGTATGCAGATGACTAATGAATGCATAGAAATCAGCTGTTTGTTTCCCTCTTAAATCTTTTGAAATAAGCATTTTGGTCCCATTTTACCATTGTATTCATGAACCTTTGTAGATTCCTTCTTTATCCGATGGCCTGCAGGCTGATTAGCCAGTAAACTGATATTGTTGCAGTGCAGCAGCTTGAAACAGACGATTTATTCTGCATCCAACACTTGAACTTTAAAATTTGCTCCCTGTAGACGCTGCACTCGGATGCTGCTGCAGAAAGTGTAATTAACAGGATAGCGGCGCTAAGTGGAGCCTAATGAGCAGGAAGAACTTCACGACAGCCACCGCTGCTCACTCCAGAAACGCTGAAGCTCGGGCGCAGCGATTCCCTGATGGATAAATTATCTCAAACTGAGCTCTAAAGAAATAATAACGTTCAGATCAAAGACGGCTGCGCAGACGGCGCCGAGGATCTGAAACGAGTCGAGGTTTCCCTGCAACAACAAAAACAGCCTCCTGCCTCAAATCTGCCTTCAGTTTCCGAGTCTTTTCTCACGACTGCAAACCAAGAGGCGCAGAAACCATCAGAGTAAAGATGGAAGTCGGTAAATCCTGGGTGAACTTGAACGCACCACAAGCAAACTGGATTAATTAATAAAGAGGCTTAAGAAACAAGAACATATGAAGCAAAGCCATGAATAATTCCTGGATGACAACATTTTGTTCCCATTTAAGCCTGAATAACAACAGCTGCATGTGGATGTGGATAAATCCTGAAAATCATCAGCTCTTCTGCACGATTTTAGGCAACATCAGCTTTTTCTTGGTAATATTATCAAAATGTGACTTTATTTTATTATTCAGTTCATTTCTTGCACTTTAAATGTTTATTCAGTTATTTATTATTGAAAATTGCCAAACATGAAGAGATAAATTTGAAGGGGAGATATTTCTAAGGTCATAAATACGTTTTCTCATATTTTAGTTATCGAGGCTGAAATGATGTCACCTCTTCCTCCTCCTTCTCCTCCTCCTTCTCCTCCTCCTCTTCCTCCCAGTAACAGTTAAATAATCTCCTGGCTGTTGTAATCCTCTGACATAACAAGCTGGCTGAACGCCTCCTGCTGCTGAAACTCTGGACGGGACGACAAAACTAACGAAACGGCATCAGCAAAACCTGCAGGAGCAAAACTCAACGTACTAAAATGGTTTTCAACAGGAAGTTAGTTTATCCTCAACGTATCGCTCAGATTCACTAAAGAGGGCTTCCATTATAAAAAAAATTAATAAAATAAAAAATGATAAGCTGCATGGTTCAAAGCCTGGAGAAAAAAGTAATATCTTACTCTCTTTGCACATTCCCTCCCTAAATCAGTTTTCTAACCACCTGGAAGCATCTCATCTCTTTACAGACCACAAACTACAACAACGTCCCAGAATAAAACCATCTGAAGACGGAAAAGCACAAGATGCACTTCAAAAAACATGCAACTCTGTTGATTCAGTGGAGATGCTCACACCTGGACAAGCTTCACACATTTTGTTTCTTCACTTTGTGCTGAAACTCTCACAACATCAGCCAGTTTCTCTGTTTACTGCTTTGCAAATAACCACAACAACAAACTGATACAAAAACTCCAAAGTAATACAAAGTATTTGTTCTGTTTATTTGATTGTTTATCATAATAAATTCCAATTAATGGTGTTTAATAAAACAAAACTGCCCTCATCGTCGGGATTCTTAGTTTGATTATTTTCTCCACTGTTTGTTCAACGAACCAATGAATTTAAAAATGCAGTCATCAAATCACAGCGGCTTCCTGAAGATGGAGAGTTACACATGGGAACGCTTTTCAAGTGCATTATTTGTGGGGCTGTAATTACTGTGACACACAGTTACAGTCATACATCGGCCTGACCAATAATCAATAAATCAATTAATAAATTCAAACGAGCTCAATACTTTCCATTTGCATGACCTAACATTTTACTTTTCCCTATTTTAATACCAAAACCTGGATGATAAAAGTCTTCAGTCTGGTCTCATCCAGTCATTTTCTGAAGACTCAGTTCATTTTATTTGTTTTCATTTTATTTGTTTGTTTATTTACTTAACATGACTTCCTGTTCAGTGCCATTACGATGAAAAGTTTATTAATCTTTGGGAAAATGTTCTTGTATTATTACCATTATAAAACTTGAGACAATAATATTATTGTTTATCACAATGAACTTTTGGATCAAAGATCGTGACTTTCACCGTTATCATAAAATTCATCGCAGCAGACATGTTGAGTTTTTCTCTTCAGCTTATCGCACAGGAAGTCAGGAGTTAGAGAGATTCAGACACAAACGCCTGGATGAAAACAGCCTCGACCTGAGAAACACTTCCAGAACCTTCACCGTCTCACATCTCTCTCCTTTAAAGTCTGACTCCCAAAATAAGCGGCGCGGCGCTTGGCGCTGCGGGGCGCCGCTGTCAGCAACCAGCGGGTCCAACAGGAACCGACAGAAACACCCGGAGCAGCAGCGGCCGGCAGGACTCACCTTTCATGGCAGAAATGACAAAATACATATTCAGGATAATCCAGACTGATGGAGGGAGCTGCGTGCGAGCCGCGCCGCTCTCCTCCCGCTCTGTCATCCTCTGGCTGCTGCGCACAGCATGAGGACGCGAGTGGCGGTGGCGTCATCGCGCTGACCACGCCCCCGGCGTTCCGAACGCCCCACCCACAAGCCTCTGGGCCAATCAGAGAAAGCCTGCATTGTTTTTTATTTTAATCTTTTACTCAGATTTATTACAAAAGTGTAACTTATTTTTAATAAAATAGTATTTCTACAGACTAAAAGTTACATGTTGTTTTATGTTCAAATGCCAAAATACTTTATTGATCCCAAAGGGAAATTAAATGGACTTACATTAATTCAAATTCTTCATAGAGCAGGAAAGCTCTCCTGTAGCAGTCTGTTTACAGTGACTCTGAAGAAGCCTCTGACTGAAGACATTCTGTTTTCCTGAGACAGTCTAATGAAAAGAATGGTCTGGGATGTCCATAACTTTCTGTAATAGTAATTTCCCCATTTAAGTACAAATTTATTTAACTTTAGTTTTTGTTTTATTTGTTCTACTTTGAAGATTCTAAGACTTTTTACATCGATATTGTGAGTGTTTGTGGTCAGGTTCAAGTGTAAAACAAACGGAATAAAAAACATAAAAAACATCTTTTATCACAAAAGCTAAGAAATAAAGTAGTAATCATTATTCTGACGGATAATTCTGCACCACATCAGGTTTTTTCAGTATTAGAACCACATTAAGGTGATTTTAATTCTGTTAATCGTTCTTTGGAACCACTTTCTCCGTGGTTCAATAAACATCCATTTTTATGGCTGAAAAATGTTTTTATCTTTGCTCTTCTTAGAGAAAGAGTTAAATATTTCATAAAAGTGCAAAAATAAATAAATCCATATATTCCTATATAAAAAGTAAACTTACAAGCGTGCGTCTTCTTCACAGCTGCTGACAAACCTGGAAGACAAATAAACAGAAACTTATTTTTCATTTCGGATTATTGTGTAGCATTTCTAGGATATTTGCACGATTTTGGGTCTTGAAACATTGAAACCAGCCTTATTCATTGAAAAGTAAATTAAATTGTTTGAAAAGCCCAGGCTTTGGCTGACTTTACAGCGATTCTTCCTCCGGATGTGAAAACACCGACTGCATGGTTTCAGAAAACGTGACAAATTATTTCTTCTCAAATCCACTGGAAGCTGCAACTTTCTCATAATTTTATCACCACGACCGAAACTATCTGTGATTGGTAGTGCAGATAAACTTAACACAGTAGAACTAGACCATGTTTCCAGGAGTTCACTCAGCAGTCAGCCTCCCTCTGCTCCTGATGGTGTGAGATAAAGCTCGTAAAGTCTGCGTCCCACCACAGGGGAAAACCTGAACACTGTGCACAGAGTCACGCAGGCGGCAGAAGACAGAAAAAAACAAACGATCCGGTTGATTTCATTGATCATCTGAGTCTAAATCTGGAAAACAAAAACCTTCATCAGCAGAAAAACGCTCTGCAGCAAACGCCTGTTGTTTCTCCGACTTAAGAATTAATCCTCCAGGAAGAACCACGAACATTCCCTTCATATTTCAGAGAGGCGCTAACAAACCGCAGCCTCCTGTTAGCAGAGCATCTGCAGGACGAGAGGAAGAAGAACTTCCCCGTTTCAGGAAACAAATCACCAACAAAAAACCCAAAACTTAATGAGACCAGAACTGAACAAACCATGATATTCACCCTTTAAAACGTCTAATTTCTCACTTTGTTACTTTATTTCATTTAAAGGGGAAGCATCATGTAGAGTCAACTGTTTTTTAGCTTGACATCATGTTTTGAAGTTTTTCCCTCATCAGAAACATTCCTGCAGCGATTCTTTCATGGATGTTTGAGAAATCCTTTAATCTCCATGGCAACCATTCAGCTGTCCAAAACGCCTGGGTGGACCTAGCCCCGCCTTCGAGGCGCAGCTCCTCCCTCACTCAGCTCCTTCAGACTAGCCAGCAGCAATTAGCAAACACCTGGTGGATCTACTGAGGTCATTATTCCTCAGGTTAAAAGAGAAGCCATGTTGTGATGACTTTGTGAAGCCGAAGCTTCAGAATGAGCAGGAGTTTCTTAAAGAGACAGACGTCCAATTTAAGAAGTCTAATTACTTTTAAGTCATATTTGATATATGTAGCATTTTCAGAACAGCTGAAGCTAACATAGCTAATTGATTATTTTATAAAATCACGGTACTGCCCCTTTAATATTTGTGTCACTGTTCGAAAATCTTTTGCAAATCGAATTTGTTTCCTCATCTTTTCTAATTTATAGACGCATCACAGAAGACTGAAGTCATATTATTCTGCTCAAATGGTCCATCTGGAACCCAGCAGGTAAATCTTTGACTCCATATTTAAAATCCACAGCCACCAATCTAAGATGGCCGTCTTAGATTCAACACACGTCAAAGAAGAGATTACTTTGTCCAAGCAGGAGTTTGCACAGACCATTCACTCCTATGTCTTTATTATTGCACTTTGGTCAACCGTTTTCTGTTTTTAGATGAATTTTATACATAAACTGGATTGACTGCAGGTATCAGCAAATGTTTGCAAACAAGAACTCAAGTAGATATACTAGCTGCAGACCGAGATGCTTGTACAGACTGTTCTAAGCGTTAGTTTAAATAATAAATCATAATTCAAGGCGCAGTCATTCGGTAAGCCTTATGAAACCACAAAAAATAAATGTTTGATTGACTCGACATCCTTCTGCAGCTCTGAGGAGCAGCTAAGAAATTTCCTTCCCAAACTCAGAGCGCAGTCTGTCACAAAGCTCCCCGACACACTGACCCAAAACCTGCAGCCGCGTTCGATGAGTTTGACCTGCAGCAGACAGGAAGTCCAACCTGTGATCTCAAAGATCCAGTTAAAAAGAATGAAGTATTTACTAAAACTATTCCACCTTCAAAGCTGCAGTTTGTTCCTCTAAACGTGTTTCTGTATTTATAACAACTATAACGATGTCATGGCCAGGACTAAATCATCCCAGAAAACAAACTTGATAAATGATAATATTGTTCTGATTTCATTTTAAGTAATATAATTGCAATGCAAGAACAAATTCTTGAAGATCAGTCAGTTGTATTCAGATTAAATGAAAAACCTGCTTGAGCCATTGTCTTTCTTTGATCCCTGCAAAACCACAAAATTTTTGGTCAAATATCTTAGCAAAAACTAAAGATATTTTGTTCTCTCAGCAAGATAATAAGAGGTTATTTTGAGACAATAATTCCTCAATATTTATGGAAAAGTTCTTGTTCCATTGCCAGATTATTTCACTAAAAACATGATAAAACATATTGTTACAAATGAAATAATCTGCCAATGGAACAAGACGTTTCTAATCAACACTCATGATTTTACATGTCTGACTGTCTCCTGTAAGAATCTGGATGCACTCGGCTGATCCACTCAAGTTTTGACACCATTGTTTCATCTTTGTGTCTTTTCTACGAGGAAAGCAAGTCGAAGACGGGATGCGTTTCTTTTCCACAGTTTTTTAAGGTTTCTGCTGATCCTGCAGAACCTGAGACAAGATGAACCTTTGAAATGAAAATTAAACCATGTAGTAACTAAGAGGAGACGGGATGAATGCGCTCGGTAACGCTCGCCTCCATAATTCATCGGCGGCGCTGAGCTGAAAGCAGCAGCACACATGAGGGACGTGGAAGCTGCTTCCAGCCGGATTCCCCAGCGGAGAGACGAGGCTTTAAGACGAGGAGCCGGCGACAGACTGAGAACCTCCCTGCGGGCGCTGATGGATGGAGCTGCAGCTCAACAAACAGAGCTGGAGGACGGCCGAGATGAAGGGAAACTGCGCCTGCAGCAGCGGCTTTACCACAAACGCTTCATATGTCGGCCTTATTTCTGAACAAACGGAACCGCGGAGCATCTTCTCCGCTGCATCTGAATGAGAATGCAGATATTTTCATAAATGATGAGATAAAAGATGCTGAACCAGTCAGTGCAAAACAAAAGGAATGTCTTAAACTGGATGTTTTCTGGTGAAACAGAAAACATCTGGATGAAGCTGCATTAGAAAGTAAAAATCCTCCAGCCCAAGGGTTCTGGTTACGGTTTGATTCAGTTTATTTACATAAAGCCACTTCACAACACATTTATAAAATATTGACCCAAACCTTCGCCCTCCGATGAAAGAAAACTGGTTTGGATCAGAGAAGCAACTTATTGATTGATGAGTTAATATAAAGTTAATTGATCCTATCAACCGACTGTTTTCAGCCCTTTTATTTATGATTAGGTTTATTTGAGTTTTATGTTTGGTTTATACATTTTGGATTTTTCAAATGTCTTCCAGTTCTGGTGTTACACGATCATTAGAAATTAAAGTTTATTGACCCTTTAAAATGTGTTTTTGCATTAATATTATAGTCATTGAAAATGATCTCAAAACAACATCATCTTTTACCGCAAAAACTTCTGGCACAACCAGCAAAATTTGTCAGTGATGGAAAACCGTCAACATCAGATGGCGCTCTGGATGGGTTGCTAGGCGACAGGCGGACCTCTGCTTGGGTTGCTAGGTAACAGCGGAATTTGACCGAACAATCAGGAGGTTTTTTGAAACGCCTCAATTTCTAAACACCAAAAAATGTGAAGTTATTGCCAAAAAAACGACTGAATGTTTATTTTAAGATAAAAGTCTCAAATGACTTTTGAGACTTTGTTCACCTCTTTCTCGTGAACATCTCAAACATTTGAATTGAAATGAAGGTTACAGTGAATCCTGAGCTGCTGTTTGGTCGTTGATGTGAGGAAAACCTCCTGAATGTGACGCCTTCAGGCAGCAGCTGCCTGTTTCAAAGCTCCTAAATATGTACAACACTGCAGGCTGAAGTTCCCAACATGACGGCGACCCGTCCCCGACTCCCCCAGCGGAGCTTGGAGATCCAGCGGCTCGTAATTGTTCGGAGCGAGCGTCTCCTCGTGCCAATTATAAGGCATTAGCAGCAGCCGCCAAAGTCATTTCCCCGCCGCTCATCAGGGAGCTCAGCGCAGGAGGAGGAAAAGCGGAGAAGCCGCCGTCCTCTGGCTGCCTGCAGCGTCGGATGAGCTGCGGATTTAAGATGGAGGTGATAAAAGCAGATCTACGGATTAGACAAGCAGATATGAATGAACTTTCAGTGACTTGCTGGAGCAGCTTTCCACTGATTTACTCTGAGGCTCACTGTGTTTACTACTGAACCCACTGCCTCACATCAGCCCCGCAAAATCCAACAAAATGTTTCTGTTAACTGAAATACATAAAAACAGAAATTCATGAGGAAATGCTACGACTGTGACAGCAACAAAGTTTCTTTTGCCCTTTCTTAGCCCCTCCACTCATCCCCACACCTGGCCACGCCCCTCAGCGCCTCTTGGCTCCGCCCACTTTAGGGGGCGGGGTTAGTTGCACCTTTTTCCATCATAGGTAAACAGACCTTATATTGAGCCAAGGTAACAAGGTAAAGAAAAATAAAATTTTTAAAATGTTTTTGTTTTGTGAAATAAATAAAGATAATTAATGGTAAAAAGAAAAACCCTATAACTTCATGTGTTTATAAAACTAAACGATACTGAAATTATAGATATAATATCCTTTATTTCTGTTTTTATTAATTTATTTATTTGCCTTTCAAACTGATGTGAAATTGATTTTTTGTCCTGCCACACAAACCGTCATCTGTCAGCAAAGTGCACCACTGCATACGCGCTTATATGTGACCCCAATCTGGACATTCAGTTTCTACTTTACTTTATGTTTTGGATCTATAAGGATTTATAGGCATCAATAAAATTCTTTATTACTGAGCAGGTAAACCTAAACAAAGCAAAATGACACTATACTATGTCCGTAAGTGGTTTCAATGTTTTGTTTGAACACCACTGTAAACAAATCTTCGGTTTTTCTTCTGTCCACGTTTTGAATCATTTTTATTAACGTTTCGTCCAACGATACAAAAACCAGCAGCCAGAAAATCCGTCTCCGCTGAAACGATCCGGTGAAAGCCAAACAGCCCTTCCTTCTGATCAGTGCTAATGAAGCTGTTTGAAACTCATCTGTGGTTTTACTTCTGAATGCAGACAGAACAATGCAGTGAGAAACACTCGGGGAGCTGCTGGTAGCTTCCTGTCTGACCGCAGTAACGTTCGCTGCCACCTCAGATGAAAGAGCCGCAGCTTATCACCAGCAGCCAAACACAACCGACTCTCTGCTGCTGTAACTGAAGCCGGGGAAGCACCGCCAAGCAGGCCGAGCGCCGAGCGCCGCTGCTGCAAGGCGCTCAGCCCAACGCTCATCTGAATTCATCACACCGCAGCTGGATGTGTCGGTTTCTTCTGTCTGGTGTTCGTTGATAAGCAATAATTAACTTTTATACAAAACATCTTCGTGATTATCAACCAAATAAACTGATTTCTTTATACGGCATGATGCCCGAAAGCCACAAGAGTCTATTTTACTACAGTGAAGGAGCCAAATGGAGACGGAAAATAATCCAGGTTGTTTTAGGATCAGAGTGTTAAAATATAAAGGGGCAATAATATGTAAAATCTACTTTTGATATCTCTATGTGATGCTATGATGTTATTTACTCATCAAGAACAAACTGGAGTGTTGATTTGATTTTCATTATTTCATAAATCCTTTAATCTCTATGGCAACCATTCAGCTGTGCAAGACAGCGGGGTGGATCTCGACCCGCCTTCGGGGCGCAGCTCCTCCCCCACTCAGCTCCTTCAGACTAGCCAGCAGCATTTAGCAAACACCCGGTGGAACTGCTCAGCTCATTATAGGAGCTGCTTCTCAGAGCAATAAGGTTGTTTAAGGGTTAATAAGCAGCCATGTTGGATGACTTCCTGAAGGCGGAGCTTCAGAAAGAGCAGGAGTTTCTTAAAGAGACAGAGGCCCTGAAATTTCAAGAATAATCTCAGACAGTTTCTAGAAAAAAACATGAAGAAAGTTTTAAATCTGCTAGAAAAAAATACCACATTTTGCGACCAATCCTAGAAAATTTATAGACAAACAAGAAAATGAAGTATGAAAACTTGAAAATTTACATTTTCTAAAAATAAAAAAAAATTACAACTTCTGAAACTCAGAAATCTCGGATTAATCACAAAATTTCTGGAGTTTTTTTTTCAATGTATTTCTTTTACTTTCCAAGCTCAAAGATTTCCCAGTTTTTTTCTGGAAAATTTTTGAGACGAATCTAAAACTTTCTGAGTTTTGTTTAGCAAACTTTAGACTTTCAAGTCTCAAAATTTGTGAGTCTTCAGAAGTTGATTCCTTTTTCTTTGTATTATGGTCCCAACATGTTGATCTGCAGTAGAATCATGCAGCTGAAATGAAGGTCAGAGCCTCAGATGACGGCAACAGGAAGTAAACGGAGGTCACAACCAGAACAAACGAAGTTCTAAAATGAAATCTGGTATTTATAGAGGTAAAACTGCAGGAACAAAGTCTGGAGGCCTCAGGGGTAAACATCTCTGACAGCGCTGTGAGTTGTATCTGTTTCCCCCCGAACATTTCCACGAACCCCGTCACTGTTTGTGTTTTTCCGCTCAGCTGGTGTTTTTTTCACATCTTTCTTTGCACGTAATCGAACTAATTTGGCAGGCGGATGCAGCGAAAGCCCCGCCGGCGCGATGAGGCGGCTGTCTGACTCAGCAAACTGAAAGTGACATTCGGTCATGCAGAGAGTCACGCTCTCAGGCGGCTATCATCCAGTCCATCACAGCAGAGGGGGATTCTCTCTCCTGCTGATGTGACTGACGCCGCGCTGCATTCTCTGTCCGCTGCGTGGCAAACGGGCCGCGGCGTGGGAAACGTTGCTCTCTGACCACCTGATGTTTCCAGGTGTTGTGGATCCGTTCGTCCCAGAGACAGTTTGGCTGTTTCTTCTCCTGGCAGAGCACCTGCTGTTGGTGTGAAAGTTGCATCAGGGACAGATTATGTAACGCTGACATCTGCTGGGAGCAGAGGGAGGCTGGGGGTTCAAGCTGCTGCATCGCTGATGTCTTTTCTGGTTTCTTCAGGATTTACGTTCAGGAAGGTCGATTCAGTGTTTTTACATCTGGTAGATTTGGTTTGATTTGGGATTAAAACGTCAACATGTTGTTCTGCTGCGGTTCTCGTTCTCTCTGCTCTGAGTCAAACAAAGCAAAACCTTTAAACCAAAGCCTAGCTTGTTTGTTTTGGTTGTATTTACCCAGAATGCCTTGCGCTGTAGTCCACTTCCTGTGGTTTCTAGTCCACTTCGGTTTCACATATGCATTCAAACTGAACCAGAATTCACTTCAACCAGACCGAGGCTTGCAGGACCAGAATTAGACATTTTTGGACTTTTATTTTTTAACTCTGTTTTTTCTTCTTCTTTTTTGCATTTCAGGGTGGAGTGAGTCTCAGGTTCAACGATAAGTAGATTAATGTTAGACTTATTTAAGAAATTATCATTTATTTTATACATCTTTTAAAAACTGAAATAAATGAATAAACTGATTGACAAAATAAGCTCTCCATTAATATTTTTTTCATATATTTCTTTTGGTTTTTTATGATCCATTTAATTTTATGAAACAGATCTCCGTAGTTACTAGCTTGGCCCCCTGATTCTCAAAATTGGAAGCTCCAGGGAAGATACTGACTACTCAGAACTCACCTCCACAACCCCTTCTAAACTCATTTGGGCCTTTTAGGTGTTTTATGTTCTCTTTCTATCAGAAATGAACTTTGAGTGTTCATAAAGAACGGTTTTATTTGGGTCTAGAACCATTAATCAGCCTCTCAGCTCCAGCAAAACCACATTAGCCACACGCTGACAGACGGAAATTTACCCTCCATGTCGCTCTTGAGGAAAATAAAACATAATTTGATCTGTAATTTTATTTAAAACCCGCAGAGCTTAAACGCGGCTCTAATTGCAGCTGCTCCCTAATTCGGCTGCAGATTTGCACTTTTTTTTCTGTCCTCGTCTTGTCAGCCTCGCAGCTCTTCTGCTTCCGTCAAAACCCTTCAGAGTAACAAACTGGGGGAAATGAATTTAACGAGAGCCTCTCTGGCATCCATCCGCCCGATGTTCAGGGGGGCCGTCAGGCTGCGTTTAGGAGCCCTAAACTGGTAGACGATAAGTTAATCCATTTATCCGAATCGTTGCCGCCAGGCGGCAGAAATAAACAGCGCACAGGGAGCTGGAGGAAAGGAACCACATCTGAAGGAATTAATTAAAACCAGATTTAAGGCACAAAGTCTGAAATATTTAACGCACAGCTTCTCCCTGACTTCATCGTGTGTAACCTGTGATGTTGGTTCAACTGGGTAACAAGGGAGGCTGGGAAACAGGTGATCAGTCCTCCATAACCGAACCGGAACGACAATATCATCAGCAGGATCAGAACCAGAACCAGGAGCCCAACAGAACCGCAAACAGCAACCAGGAGCTGGAAGCTGGTTCTGAAATATTACTGCTTTTCTTTTAAACTTCTGCTTCAAACAAAACACACCGGAGTTCAACTCTGTAAATTCACGGTTAACTCAGTCGATGTTTCCATCGGCATTAAAATGATGCAGAAGCTGTTTGGAGCAATTACAAAAAAATAGATAAAAAGTTCGGTGCATCGAAACTGGTTTATTTCATAAACCTGCAAAGGAAACTTTTTTCTGCATCCACAACTGGATGTTACTACTGGCAGAAACCACAAAGAAGAAGAAGACAGGAAGTGGTAGGAGGATGATGGAGCAGCATGTTTTTAATAGCTTATTGTTAGAACAAACTGATTTATGTGTCATTTTAACTAAATTTCTTATTTAATAGAATGTCTTTTTGACATAAAGAACAAACATATTTTAAAATCGTTCGTTGGTTCCTGTGTGAACTGAAAGATCCGATCGGAGAAACATGAGGAAAACGGCTGGAAGGAGAAGATTCCCCCAAACTTTCAGATTTTGATCCAGACTGCTGCCAGTCTGACGGAGCGCCGCCGTTCTGCTCAGCTGTCAGCAGCGAGTAAATAAACCCGCCGTTTGTTCTGCCTGCAGCCTAAAATAAACCTCCAGCAGGTGTGACAGCCGCTCATTCATCCAGCCGTCATGGCCGACCCTCACCTCTGCAGTGGCTGAATAAATCACAGCAGCTCCTCCAGACGCTCCACTGCTAAAAACAGGCAGAGAGACAAAGAGCGGCCTGATCCCAGAGGAGAGACCCGAAACATCCCGATGCATCTGCCGCCTGGCAGAGGCTGCAGCTGCGCCGCTTTCCACTGCTAGCATCTTAAGTCCTGACTCTGGGCCTCAGACCGCTGGCTGAACCTACAAGGAAGCTTGCTTGATTTTTTTTGAAGCATCATATCCTCCCAACATTAAATCTGAGGAAACTGAAAGTCAAAAATCACAGCAACTAATAGTTTCAGATTCTGTTGAAGGCGACCTTGAACAGGTTGGGGTCGGTCTTCAGGCGATCCAAAATACACAGTCATTCTTAGATAGCAAGATTTCTACTCACATGTTAGAATGCCTGCAAACAGATGTGCAATTATACAACCGTTCATCTTTGAAAAGCAAAAGTGGAGTCTCCTGTACAACCAACCTGAATGCAGCAAGTGGTTTCTGGATGGTAAGTCAACAACAAAACAGTCATTGTACAGCAGTAAAGCCAGCTGGCAAAATGTGCAATAATAATAAACAGGAAGTAATTAGAATCATGTTGCGTAAGCAAATCCAGACTACCAAAATAAAACAGGAAGTGGTGCCTACATGGGGAAACTGTAACTTAAGAGTGAAAAAATAAATCAGAAACTTAAAAAAGCACAAAATTAACACAAAGTCCTTTAAGTCCCACAGCGAGGAGGAGGAGGAGCGTTTTTAAATCAATTTTCACATCAGTCATTTCAGTCAGAGAGAGAAAGTGCAGTAATTGGTGTCGGATGTGAAGCTGCAGGTTTTATCAGCCTTGACATTCATTAACCCAACAAAACGTTTCATCGTTCTGCTGGGAGCGCTGGCTCTGCAGCGGCTCAAACACGAGCCAAACGGACGGAGGATTTGGCTTCCAGCCACTAATCCTGATCAATCTGATCAATCTGATCGGTCTGATTGATCAGGATTTGTGATGATCATTTAGAAAATGTTCAGACATGTAGGTTAGTCTCAGAAATGTTCAAAAAAATTGGAAATTACTGAGCTTAAAAAGTTGAAAATATTTGACATTTGGAGGTTTTCAAAAGTCAAAAAGTTTTTCTAGAAACTTTTTGACTTTTGAAACTCAGAAATGTTCTTGATTTTTCTAGAAAATTTCTAAGACAAATTTCCCATTTTTTCTAGCAAATTCTCACATTTTCAAACTAAAATTTTCAGATTTTTATATCAAATTTCTGAAACTAATCTTGGAATTTCCAGGATTTTTAACATAAAAATGTATTAATCTCAAAATTTGAGGGTTTTTTTCAACTTTCAAACAGAATTTTCAAGTTATTTTCTAGAAAATTTCTGAAATCAACCTCAGTTTTTGATTTGTTTTGCAGCAAGTTTTAATTTTTTCAAATTCAGAAATTTTCTGAATTTAATATCAAAATTTCAGATTTTTTTCTAGTAAGTTTTCCACTTTTGAAGATCCAATACTTTTCCAAAATTTTCCTAGAAAACTTTTTTAGATTAATCTCAAAATGTGAGATTTATTTAGCAAATTTTCAACATTTCAAGCTCAGAATTTCATTAGAAAAAGTTATTTACTGAAATATTTCTTTATTTAAGTTTAATAATAATAATTTAATTTAATTCAATAATCTTAAAATCCTAGTTTTTATTGCACATTTTTCACTTCTGTGTTGTAGTGATTAAGAAGCATATTTTAAGGTAAATCTGGCAGCTGCTAAACATCTGTTGTCTCCAGGTTGATGGTGTGCGTGCGTGCGTGCGTGTGCGTGTGTGTGTGTGT
>VMRN01000224.1:0-24037 GCA_010277015.1 Poeciliopsis turrubarensis
GAAGCTCATTGCCAACAAAAACCAGACAAATCTGGTTCTCTGGCTTTTCCACTGATTCCACTGGTTTCTAGTTCCACCGGCAGATTATTTCATTTATGATGCGGGAAAAATCTCTTGTGTGAAATAATCTGCCAATGAAACTATTACTTTTTCATCAATATTAAGGAAATATTGACTTAAATCAAGCTCCTGCTTCTTGCTGAAAAGTTTCTTTCAAGTTAGTTTTGTCTTATTTCAAATATTCTGAGGTTTTTGAACTAGAAACTAGAACCAAAACTACTGCAAAGATTTTGCATTTTTCCTTTATACAATGGAGGGGAGGTGTGACCTACTTGTGATTAGGATTAGGAACTGACTACATCGGGTTAGGATGAGGGAAAATATCAGTGTGAGGCGTGAATGCATTTACTAAAACCAATGGAAGTGAATATAGGATCATAATATGGTAAAAATATAAATTTCTCTCTGAAGCTGGTAATGTGGTGATGATGCTTAGATCTACAGTTTCTGAGATTATTGTTGATCAAAACGTCAGTGCATCACTGCAACCTTGCAACTCTTATCATGGATAAGGAACTAATCGGTTTTTGGTCAAGGCCATTTCTTTATGAAGGTCTGTGACTGTTGTCATAAAGTCTCATTCTGCAAATCACTTTTGCTGCAAAGTTGCATTAAAAGTTCATTAGAAGTTACAAAACTTTATATTGTTTTGTAAATAATGACGTAATGTGTTATTATTTACCGAATAACGCTTCATGACAACAGTCATAACAGGTGTTAAGTCATATTTAAGGTGTCAGTATCAGTACAAGTGTCAGCAGATTTTCATGAATAAAGATGTTTATGTTACAATATGGGAGCATTTTGCTCTGATTGGATAGACATGGGAATGTGCTGATGAATCTACAATCTTTTTCATTTCATGTCTTGTGAAATAACCAAAAAGGGACTTAAAATAAAATAAGTTTAAATTCGTAGAAAATAGATGTTATTGTTGGTTCAGAGTTTTCTTTTTAAATGTAACCAAATATTTGAAGTCCTGCTAGAAATGAAACGATATTCAGGATGTCCTGCTGAGGTTCCCTTGTGGTTCTGATAACTTTATCTGGGTCTCAGGAGGCGCAGCAGGAGGAGCAGCAGCAGGAGCAGCAGCAGGAGCAGCAGCAGGAGCAGCAGCAGGAGGAGCAGCAGGAGGCGCAGCAGGAGGAGCAGCAGCAGGAGCAGCAGGAGGAGCAGCAGCAGGAGGCGCAGCAGGAGGAGCAGCAGGAGGAGCAGCAGGAGGAGCAGCAGCAGGAGCAGCAGCAGGAGCAGCAGCAGGAGGAGCAGCAGGAGGAGCAGCAGGAGGAGCAGCAGCAGGAGCAGCAGCAGGAGCAGCAGCAGGAGGCGCAGCAGGAGGAGCAGTAGGAGGCGCAGCAGCAGGAGGCGCAGCAGGAGGTGCAGCAGGAGGAGCAGCAGGAGGAGCAGCAGCAGGAGGCGCAGCAGGAGGAGCAGCAGGAGGAGCAGCAGGAGGAGCAGGAGGAGGAGCAGCAGGAGGCGCAGCAGCAGGAGCAGCAGCAGGAGGCGCAGCAGGAGGTGCAGCAGGAGGAGCAGCAGGAGGAGCAGCAGCAGGAGCAGCAGCAGGAGGCGCAGCAGGAGGAGCAGCAGCAGGAGAACCTGTGTCAGGATGTCCTCCTTGTCCTCCAGGTCCAGATTATCCACCAGGTTTGTGTTTTTGTCGTTTCTTTGTCTCGGTTTTGTCAACAAGGTTCTGGTTTGGTTCTGGTCCATCAGAACTTCCAATGACTAAAGGCTGGTCTGCACTCCAAGCGGGTTCCTCAGGGTTTGGATCAACAGGTTGTTGTTCCGTCTACATTCTGTCAGATGTTTGAACTCATGCTGAACCTTTTGACCTTTGAACTTTCAGTGATATTCTCAAAGCAAAGGCAGTTGAAACAAGATGTCTGGATCAGATCCAAACCAGTTCACTCAGGTTTGGATCTGATCCGTAAGCGGTCAGAGGAAACGCCGTGTGACAACACCATCGTTAATCTGGGTTTAACGTTTCTATCGGCGCCAAAATCTGGGGCAATAATCCTTAATCTGAGTTTATCAGATCCTCCATATGTGAAAATGGTCCAAGAATGGAGCCTTTTGTTTCAGCGAAAATATCATAACATTCAACATAAATCCATTTGGTTTAGTGATGCCGCCGTATTGCATCATTTCTTTTTAACATTTTCCTCGTGGTTCACAGGATTGTTTTGCAACATTTGCCCCGTTGGTTGGACCTGGTTCCAGAACCGCTGTTGCCAGTTTGTTCATACTGAACTGGACTGGGCTGAGGCCGAGGTTCGGCCCACTTCCTGCCTCAAAGCTGTTAGAGCGCAGCAGGAACACATGTTTAAACCTGTGCAGGTTGAGGTAATAAAAATGGATTTTTATCCTGGCATCTGAAGTTCGAACAGTGTCTCTAACGACGATGAAGCCCTGGCAGCTTCAGCTGAGAAAATCAGGAAAAATATCACCTAAATATTACTAAAATGTTTTCGGCCCTGGTTGAGTTTTATCATTTATCATATCAATATCTGGGTGGAGAACGTCTGTTCTTCCCTTCAGTTCAACGGAGCGCGAATGGAGGATGCGTCTCTGCCAATCGATCTACGTATTGATCTCTGCTGCATTGATTAGCTCAAACCTGCACAGTGAGGCCAGCAAAGCTTCACCACATTTTCACTGAAGCAAAAGTAAAAAACTCAAGAGTTTAAAAAAGTTCTTAATTACTGAGTAACTGATCAAATGATCAATCGTTTAATATGTAAAAATTGCATCATTAGATGGTACAAAATATAAAGATACGTGGAAAATTTGGTTATTTAAAGCAAAAATGAAAATAATAAGGAACAAAAAATAAAATGAATTCCTTTCATTTCAAAAACTTAAGAAACTTTAACAAAAACTGCAAGTATAGAAATTTTGGTTAAAACATGTTGGCTTTTCATTCAATGGGTAGAAAGTCCAGAATTTTACTGAAAAATAAAAATACGTCGTGATAAAATTACTCAGTTGCTTTTTTTCAGTAGTAATTAGTTAATTAAGGCAACGCTGACGACGGACCATGGACTTGCTTATATTCATAAAATATTCTAATTTAATACTTCTTTGGACTAAATTGGGACATTTAAACATTTATAAAAAGAAAACTTTGCCTTCAGCCCTGTTACAGTCCCAGGTTCACATCTTTTTGACGTGTGTTTAAAATATTCCACAAGCTTCTTATGACAGCGACTCAAACTCGATTCATAGAATCAAAAGTTTTCCAGTTTCTGTTTTGTTCGTCTACATGAAGTTAATGCAATTCAGCACATATTATCATCTACTGCAAACTTTTAAATTAAGCGCCAGATGTTATTTAATATGTAAGTTTGTAACAGTAACGAGTGTAGAGAACATTAAATGTAGCACGAGTCAATGACTTATTCCATGCAAATATCAAGTTATTAAAAGAATCATAATAACCAGCCTATAACAAAGTACAAGTTTTTGCTTTAGCATTAAAATATAAATGTGTTTAATCTTAGACTTGTCTTCATTCTTTCCAGTATAAACCAAGTAAACATCACTCTACCATTCTGAAGTATCTCAAAAGTAGTTCAAAAAATAACTTTTCAACGTTTTGCTGACAAAGATCTGAGATATGAATATCTAAAAGCTGTTAATATCACTCAACCTGTCAGTATTTGGACTGTTGAAACCGTGCAAACAGAACCTTCCTGCTGTTGATAGACCTTCACACATCAGTCACTAATTTATGTCCTTAGAAATGGAGCTTTAAGCCACCAGTAAATGTTTGTTTCTGCTTTGTAAAATATGTTGCATGTCAAGAAGCCTGAGTTCCTGTAACAGCGACATGCTTCCTTGTGACAGGAATAAAACAGGAGTTCAGCATTCCAGCATCGACCGGCTATATAAGCTCCGCTCTCCAAACTGGGATCATCTGTCAGGATTTAACCCAGTAAAGGTAACATCGAGCAGCTCTTCATTTTGCAATGATATTCAGTCTCTGATGCTCAGGATGGATTCGTGGTTTTAATGTTTCTGCTCAGATGGCGCCTGGCTTTGCGTTGGTGTTCCTCCTCGGCTCCATCATCGGCCTCTTCACTGCATGGTGGTTGGTGCTCAAGAAAAGCCTAATATTAAAATGTTAACGGTTTTTAAACAGAAAGCAGCAAATTTGTTTTAAGATGTCGCCCCCTGGTGGCTGACCTAAAGCATCACATCACTAACTGCAGGCTTGCAAGGGGAATTAATTTTGTTTCACATTCTTGTCTCCAAGCTGTTTCATTCAGAAGAACAAGAGGGGACAGGATTTGCTTTTCGAGTCGCCCAGTTTGATCATTTATCAAACGTGTTGCTCCAATATTTCCATATATTTTATTACTTAACGCCCACATGAGGCTGCGACTCCAGGGATGATGCAAGCCTCCCTGTTTCCTCTCCAAATGTGACGATGGCCATCGTGACCGGACAGTTCCACGCCAGAGTCATCGGACCACGACACGTCTCCAGAAACAACGAGCTTTGTCCCTGAGCTCAGCTGCAGTCCAGTGGTTCTGGTTCTGCCGCGCTGAGCCGCTGTCAGTCAGAGCATCGCTGTAGATAACAACCAGATTCTAATCTGCAGGTTTTGGACCAGAACCCGTCTCCTTCCTGAGTGATGGACAGATTCTCTCATTACAGAGGCGTTTAGCAAATAGAAATAATTTCAGCCATTTTTACTAAAAAAGAACTGATTTAACTTCACACTGAGAAAAACTCGGCCGTTTGTATTTAAACTTCAGTATCAGCAGAACTGAACAGATTTGAAATATAAATTTACACTTGAATTTATTTAAAGGAGGTTTTTGCAAGTTAAAGCTATTTTTCAACATAAAATTAAATTTTTTAAATGTCCTCAAATTGAAAGTGAAATTCCTCAAAATGTTTCTAAAAAATCCCAGATTGATCAGTACAGACCTGCAACAAGAATGCATGCGTCTTTAAATCAGCAAAATGAGCAGAGGAATGTGAAGCAGCTGATTTGTCTTCATTTATTTTAAGTGTAGTTTCAATTAAAAAAAAACTGTGTAACATGAGTGACAGTGAGGGAGGAAGGAGGTACAGGCTGACAATGTCAGACGTTTTCTAATTAGAAAAATAAACGACCAAATGTGACAGACTTGGTTACACCAGGATGACGAGTTCATTCCTACCGTTTCAATCAAAGACACAGTGGCTGAAAATGCACCAATGTGATCAGTCATGTACATCCACAGAGGAACGCCTCAGAACGTCGCTCGTGTTTGGAACAATTACAGTTTCAAATAACGTGAGTCTGGCAGCCAGCTGTGCTCTGTGCCTGCTGAAACTGGAAACCATGAGGAAAACGGTAAAAACACAACTAATGATTAACCTGATCATAACGAGCATCTTGCACTGAAAGCAACTTCACTTGGAGTCGGGGTGAAAAGTGTCGTTAAGAAAACAGCTGGAAAGGTCAAACGTACAACGATGAGGGAGGAGCTTAATGCACACGTTATTCCCAACCGGAGCGGAGGCGACGTTCCTCCGGACGGATGCCGGAAGGTTCCGCTCCGCATCTCCTCACATGCGATGCTTACGGCGCCGAGTAGATATCCAATAAGATTAACTCTTTAGGAATAAATGGGCTTGAGGTTCCTATGATCCTGTCAAGCACACACATCAAAGAATACAACCACATCTCACGCTATTCTTTAAGCAGGAAGCACAGCGGCTCTGCCCCCCGCCGCCGCCGCCGCTCAGTCCGTCTAAGACACGGCGTCTCGGTTCCCTACGCGTAGACTCCCTCCGCTCGCCACCAGGTTGCGCAGCAGTTTGCAGCGGCCGGCCAGGTAGTCCTCCTCGTCAACATTGACCAGCAGTTTGATGGCCTCGTGGCCCACGGCCTGCTTTAGGGAATCCGTGATAAAGACGCCTTTGAGCGCCTCCAGCAGCGAGCCGTTGATGTAGTCCCTCCAGAAGGCGTCCAGGTAGGTGAGCTCCGAGAACTTGATGTCGCAGATGATGGAGCCCAAGTCTCTGGATTTCAGGATGGTGTTGGCCTGGTTGAAGCGCTCGAACTGCCGCTCCACCGCCTCCTGCTTGTTGGAGAAGATGTTCCCTTGGAGGGCCGACTCGTGCTGGCAGTATTCTGCACGAACCCGAAGACGAATATCTGAAAAGGAACCGGCGGAAAATCAGAAAATGATCCCGTCGTTGCACGGAAATGAGAGTTTTATGAGCCTGGCGGGCCTCCAGGTTCTCTCCTTCAGCAGACGGAACCTCTAACCCAGTTTGTTATAATTTATCATGAGACTAATTGATTTATCGCTTCTTGCAACATGATCAGTACGGAAACTCTGCCCGTCTTCTCCGCTCTACAATCTAACAACTGCAGCCAATAAAGTCTGCAGACTCAGATGAAGGATCAAAAATATTTTTATTTTAATTAGGATGAAACTGAAGGGAAAATATTAATATTTATTCTAATTGCATTGTTCACCTTTTTAAAGACTTTAATCAGTAGTTGGTGTTGATAATGTTTTCCAGTAACACCTCATTGCTTCGTCATGTTTTCACTTTTCCTGTCAGCTTTAAACATTTTAAGTAAAAACCCGGCGAGTTGCTGCTGCACCGGCAGCATGTCTGGATTCAACTGCACTGTTTCTCTAAAGCGTTTCTGTGTTTTACGGAGGCGCCACATGGGGGCGCTGTGGGACCTCAGAAAGATCAGAAAATAAAGGAAAAATTTTAAAATCACATAATTTTTTAAAACATAAAATGTTTAATCCTAATTTTTCTTCTCTGTTATTAGTTTTTATATGAAGTAAAAGACAAAAACTGGAAAAGTTTATGACAAAAACCAAAATAAATGAGAAGCTTTCAGCTGAAACTGTGGAAATAAAATTACACTTCATGTGATGATATAAAATATGAAATACATATTATATAATATTTGTTCACCACTTCCTGTTGTCTCCCTGTTACAGAGCTGAGCTCAACATAGAAGTCAGATTCCGTCATTTCTTCTTCTGTGGTGTTGCGTTCGCGTCGTACCGCTGATTCTGGACCGACTGCTCCTGTTTTTATGTTTCTGTCCCACATGGACAGAAACTTTCCTTCTCACCAGCATCAGAGATCGTTTTAGCGTTTCATTCTCTCTCATAACGTTTCTAACGCCTCTGAGCTGAAATGCCTGCCATTCTCACCACAGGTTTGCTTTTCTTTGCAGTCGGCAGATGAGTTACTCCTCTTGCGCTTGCGGTGCGGCGCCGGGGGGCTCGGCTTGGTTCTGGGAGAGCCCACATGTGATCCTGATGGGGAGCAGCATATGAACGGCTGTGAACCTATGAAGTAGAATCATGTTGAAAGCCGTTAGGAAACCATCTCAGCAGAAGTTTAAGGTCTTTAAAAATAAAAATATTGCAGTTGGTTGTTGGTATTTTTGCCAGTGTCTGCTGTAAACATGGCGGCTTGTTTCCCACGCAGACCCACCTGTTCTTCTGTGGGCTACAGCGTCTTTACACTGCTCTGATCCTCTGGGTGAAATGTATCGCACAGACGTTTCCTCCAGGTACTTGTCAACAGGATCTGGGCACACTGGAAACAACTTGGTTAGCAGCTGATTTCTAATGCAGACCTCCAAACTAACAGGGCGAAGGACCCAAATGCACCAAATGCACCAAATGCACCAAATGCACCAAATGCACCAGCGATCAGCGAATGCTGCAGATTTTACAATTCAATTTTAAGTCAGTATGATGAAAAATGTTTTAAAGAGACAGTCCCTAGATGGCAGCAGTGTTCAGATTCATCCATAGGCTGCCTGTTCATTCCAGAAGAGGAAGTGAGCAACACACTGCTGTGCAGATGGAGGACAGATGGGGGGCGCTGTGACAGTCAAAAGTAATATCATGACTTTATTTTTGTCATTAAAGAGCAAACTGTTAGCCTGGCCAAAGTAGACCAGGAAATGTGGAAACCTTCATAATCCTTGAGTTCAGTGATTACTCGGTCTGCAACGGTTCCTCGGATGATTCGAAGCGACGTCAAGTTAAGTTTTATCATTTTATTTAGGGGTCATTATTGCGGCACTCTCACTTCCGCCTGTGAGTTGTTGCTTCGCGGTCGCAGCAAGGCGGTTTTGTTTCCCGTGTTTTATGGGACAAATAAGCATCATTGTGCTGGGAGTCCAGCAGCTTCTGTCATTTACATTTCAGAGGAGAGAAAACGAGAGAGAGATCCAATTAATTGGAAAAATTTCTGAGTTTCAAAAGTAAAAAATTTGCAATAAAACTCAGAAGAAATTAAAAAAAAAAAAAAGTCAGAAATTTCACCTAAATTTCTGTTAGGCGACCAGGAAAAAACTCCATTTTAACTCCATTCAAGCCAAAGTGGAATAAAACCAAACCTGTGAGATTCTGCAGAACCCTTCCTGCAGCATTTTAGATCAGCTGGCCCTTTAAGAAGTTTCGGTTTTGCAGACACCACACAGATTAATGTTTTATTCAGGAACAAGATGTTCAGAACTCTGGCATTGATGTGCAAGCGAAACGATGGGGCCCCCCGGGCGTTCCTAATGTGCATCCTGGATAAAAATAACTCCGAGATTCCACACAGAGGTACGGACTGCAAAGGAGACGTTTCCCACTGGAGGGAAACGACGCAGAAGTTTGTTCCCAAGGTGTGTCTTCTCTCAATTTATTCAAACTTTCATAGGTTGTAATGTGTTTTTAATCTATTCGGTCGAATGGATTCTCAATGCAAAATTACAGCTAAATATCAGAACAGCAGCAAAATCAGATTTTTGGAAAATCCTGTATTCAGGTTTAAAGTCACAGTTCGGTGTTTTCAGGAGATAAAATATGTTGTCGTTTCTAACTTCATTCGGCAGTAAATGGAAAATAATTTTCCATTTCTGACATTAATTTGATTTAATTTCATTCTACAACTTAAAAAGTTGAATTAAGTGAACTAACTGGTTTAATTGTTTTCCATGAATAAAACCGTAAACGCAGGCAGAGCCAACAAATGGAAAGGTACAACAATACAAGCGCTTGAAACCGGTGCATGTTTGAATCACTTAGAGTTGTTTTGATATGTTGGCAGCCTTGTGTCCCAGTTGTACCCGAATGCATCAGCGGAGGATGCGCCGGCTGACCGGAGGCTCCGGGTAGCTGGATTCGGACTTTAGCTGATTTTCCTCAGTGCTGATAAAGAAATCAGAAAAAGTATTTTTCCCACCTAAAAAGTTTCACTGCAGGCTGAATGATTGAAACGTTTTCTGCTTCTCCATCAGTTCTTTTCTTCTCCTCCTCTGTATAAATCAGCACAGTATCGCCCCTGTGAGGCTGAAGTGAAAACTGCATCTCTTTCACTGGACAGCAATAGTTCAGTTGGACTAAAAATATCATGAGTATGTGTTCATGTTTGCCCAGGAGGGCCAAGCAGAGCACAGCGGCCTTTGGATGACCCAGAGGCAAATGTTCGACCCGCTTCCTGTTGGGTTTATAAGAGAACCACGATGTAGGGAGAAAGTTTATCGACATGAATTCCTGGATTTATCAGAAAAACTTGGACCAGTTTGGTACTGGAGAAAGTTGGCTGCAGAATCTAAGTGGATCTGAACTGATTTTAATTGATCCGTTTCTTTTCTTTCAGAGGTTTTATGAGAATCAAAGTTTCTCTCTAGAGTATAAAACACTTTCATTCCTGTGATAGTTTACAGGTTTCCTGTGAAAGCTGTGTTTACACTCATGTGTGCAAATCTTTTTCTATATTCTTCTCATGTTGAAAAAAGAAAAAACAATTTTGCAATTATGTTGTTTCCATTAAATAGGAAATTAAATTAAAGTGAGTAACTTACCGCTTGAGAACAAATTTTCTCAAGCGGTAAGTTATAGAAAATCATGGCAGCGATGGATGTAAACAGTTACATCACAGCTCAGCCAATCAGAGGGGACATCAGCGTTCCACGCAGGCGTTGGAGCAACAAGCCCCGCCCACTAGGGAGCGGCTATGTCTGCAGCATTTTGGGGAAAGTTTGACATGTTGGAATGACAGAACAAAAACCAACCATCCTCCTCCAACTACTTCCTGTAGCCTTTTTTGTCGTTTCTGCCAGTAGTAACATCTGGCTGTTGATCTGGATGTGACTAATGTAATGTAATGTAAAAAAAAGTGTGTCCGTAGCAGTTTTGCAAGACATATCTATTAAAATCCGTCTGAAAAATCACTTCATCGTCCAGCAAAGGATCTTTTATTAAAATACGAGTTTTTCCAAAATGCCGTGTTTCTACTGGGCAAATTTATTTTCATAATTCAGGTTGTGCAGTTCTATGGTTGATGGAAATGCAGCTGCTGTTGAACAGAAACCGAGACTCACCAGTCTGCCGCTTCCTGAGGGTGACGTAAGGCAGGAGGTCGTGGCGCGTGATTATCCTCAGAAGCTGGAGAACGTGCCGAAAGTTCGTCTCGTCGCACCGGCCCTGGCGTTCCAACGCCAGCAGGAAGTCTCTGCCGCTCCTGATGCCGCCGCGCTCGTACTCGTCGATCACGTCGACAAACAGGAAGGACAGGACCCTGACGTCCCTGTGAGTTAGCTGGGCTCCGACTATGTCGAACATGCGATGGAGGGAGTACAGCCCATGGGAGTTATCTACGGCCTCCTCAGGCCACGGCTCAAAGCCCCCGTCTTGTCTGGATGAGCCGGAGTTTGTGGAGCGAGCAGAAATGTTTCTGTTGGCCGTCTGGTCGCTGGTCGCCGCCACGCTGCGGCAGCCCCGCCTGCCGACCAACGCTCGGTGCTCCAGCGGCCCGCTGTTCGCCCGGCTCTGGCTGAAGTCCACCCGCAGCTGGGAGTGAGCCGAGGAGTTCGGGGCCAGGTGAGCGGGAATACCGGCATTCGGGATTGGTTGTTGTTGTGATGTCATATCCAAGGTCGATAGAGACGGGAGACGTTAGGATCCCACCAACTTCCACGCGTTCCTCTGCTCCAACAGACGAGCTGATGAGAGACGAAAGCACAAAGCAGGAAGAGTAAAACTACTTTTCATCAGGCTTAGCAGCTACAAACCACGTCTTCATTCTGTTTCATTCTTTACTGAAATACCTTTTTTTGTGCAATTGTTCTTACTACTAATTAAATTATTAGTCGCAACAGATCAATTAATAGTAGAACTGGACAAAATTACTGAAAAACTTTTAAGTGGTAAAACAAAACGTAGCGTTTTGTGTCCAGAATATGTTACATATTCAGTTAATATTAATTTTCAAAAAATAAAAAGCACATTGTAAGAGGAAAACAGTCTTGAATGTATTTATATTGGTCACATTTTTTGAACACTTCCCACAGCCGCTGTACGCACCAGACTACTTCATTACCAAGTAAAGATGCTTTAATCAATTGAGTAGGAATATATTTTAGTTATATTGGAAGGTGTTGGGTTTTTTCCACACATACTGTACAATTTTGTTCTTTTGATTACCTTCATCAGTTGCAAAATCCACAATAATCTAATTTTAATCACTGTACACAACATAACAACAACAGTATTGGCCGATGTTGGACGTTTTATAACTAGTGCTGGGACTCCATTAAAATTAAAGCTAGTGAATGTCAGAGTCTGTAATTAATTGTATTTTAATAATTTCCAGCATTTATCATTTTTAAAGTACAAATTAACCCCAGTGTGCTCAGAGAAAGCCACACTTTGCAAGCCACCAGATGTTGCTTGTGCGTCTGATTTATGCGTGCACCAGAAATGAACAAAAACAAAGGTTCCGGCGGGAACCAATATTTATTTCCATCTGGTTGCGGTTTGTATTTCAACATAAGGAGAGAAAACTGTTGTGACCGTGATGAATGCAGAGCAGGACTGTGATGTGTCATGTTTTTACTGTGTGCAAAGAAGTTAATTTAATATTGGAAGATATTGGGAAGCAGCTATAACAGTTATATCACCACATTCCTAAACTGATCAGTATTATCTATCCTATGTTTTCCAATTATCTCTATTGTAAAATCAATTGTTCTTATTTTTATGTTTTACCTTTGCATGAATCTGCATGCTCCCACTTTCCTTTGACTCGCTGCTGGTACACCTGAATTTCCCCATTGTAGGACAATGAAGAACATTTCTATTGTATTCTTTTCTAAAAATATAAAAACAGCTGCAAGGGTGAAGCTAAATGTTGCAACATGCATTTCTGCCGTAGGGAAATAAAACCTGATGTCAGGAAAATAGATTTGGATGATAATCGATATCAGTGTACATTAGTGGTCATTTACCTTAATATGTGTGGATAAAAGGGTATTTAGCTGTGATCAACCTCTGAGCTGAACACATGTGATGGGCTGTGGCTGTTTATTGACGATGCTAACGACAACATTTCATTCTGTTAGCTGACAGATAAACTAACTCCAGACAGTGAAACGCATCATCCACACGCAAACGTCTCCTGCGGGTGACAGTTTTACTTTACCTCGAGTGTTTTGGGATGATCTGGATGAGCCTTAGACAGCAGGAGTCCGCGGTGGATAAACAACATGAAGCTAGCTGCTCCTGAGCTGTTAGCAGCTTAGCTTCTCCTCCAGTAAAACCCGTCAGCTCCGTTCTGCGGCTGCGCTGCAGTTCACTGGAACCGGCCGAACCATCGCTTAAACGCGGACTGAGGGCCAAACCGCGTCCCGCAGAACACGACAGAAGGGCAATGCGGTTGTTTTGGCCCGGCTGTCGACATCACAGGTACATTAAGCTAAAGAATTTTCGGTGTTGAGGTAAAATGAAAGAACTTCCGGGTCGCGCTGCAGTTGACTTCCGGGTTTCAGATTCAGGTTTTTTTTTTTTTCAAAACAACTTATCAAATTTGACACAAGCAAAATATATTAAATACATGAACGCAATTGTTCAATATTTAATTAAAAAATTCTTAACTGCAGTTTTAATTTCTGTAAAATTATCTTACAGATATCTTGTTTTTGTATTTTTTGACACATTTTTTGGGATGATAAAAATGTTGTTTCAGACAAATAATGCAATTTTAAAATAATAATTTAATTTATTAATAAAAAAAAAAAAACCCAGTTTTTCCAAACCAAGCTAGCTTAATAAATCATACATTTACTCTGGATGACCATGGTTTTTGGAAAGTTGAGTTCATTTTCATTTTTATCTACTAGATGAGTAGAATCAAGAAACCACTTCAACAGAAAGAGCCTGAAACACGTCAAAAAGCTACAATTCACCACCTCAGTCGGAGGAAGATGAGGAATGGATGAGAAGCAATAAATATATAGAGATATTCCTAAAACTTTGGTATTCAAATGGACACATTCACTACCTGGGATGGTCGTGAATCGTCTCAGCAGGGGTCAACCAACCCAAATTACTTCAATAACTCATCAATAGAGGTCACAGAGGAACCCAGCTGAAACCCTATAGGCCTCCCATGCTTCAGTTAAGTTCATTGTTCATGAATTAAATACTATCTACTAAGACATTTTGTCAAAGAAACATCTTAAAAATCTTTACAACTTTTGAGGGGGAAATTTTTCTGGATTTATGACACAAAAACTGAAATTTCAGAACAATTTCCATCCTATTACATTTGGTGCAAAACTAACACAGCGTCTCAAAGAGTGCAAAACAAATAGGTAAACATGAAACATGAACAAAATCTGACTGATTTTGTGCCAGTTCAAAGAGAAACCTGATGGCCTCCGCCAGTAAAAACAGGTTTTCATTTTCCAACAGGATCATGATTCCTACTGGAGTCACATTAACCATCACAGCAATGGCTCACCAGACCCAAAGTCAATCTTTCTCTACTGGCCCCTGGACCTGAGCCGTGCAGAAGCCTTTGGGCAAAGGTTTCTGCACCAGGATCATTCTCCAGCTGGTCCTGAAGAAGATCAGGACTGTCTAGTGGCGTCTAAAGTCAGGCCTCAAGTGCCGGTGACCTACGTATTCCAGATGTCATCCTAGGTCAACAGACCTGCCCCAAATGACTGGTTCGTTCCCGGGCCTGTGGAGAATTTTAAGACATGTTGGTTTGGTAATTTAGCTGTTGAAATCAGCTGAGCACTTCCAAACTTTGCAGGACACTGGCCCTGAAGACCTGGATTCCTCTGATCTAGAGAGAATGGTCAATGATCCCTCCATTCGCTCCATCTCTATGAAACGATGTGGGAGGAGACTAACCGCAGTTCTGTTGGTAAAATGGGTTTTCTACCATCTGTTAGCAGCTGGGCTGACAATAAGTGTGTGTGGAGATTTTGTTTAAATATTTAATATTCTTCATCAGCGGTGCTAACTGTGGGAGATGTTTTATCTCAGTATCATGTCTAAATATGGAACATCGTTTTGCTGGAAACTTAATCAGCTCTACACATTTGATCACGTTAATGACCATATCTGTCAGTTGGTGCATGTTGCTTCTCACCTTCTCTGCCTTGGACAAATGATTTTCTAGAAGTCTCAAACGATCAGCATTACCTTTTTCTATGTTTATCTTTGTACTTCCTGTAGATTCTCAATCTGTCCTCGGTTTTTTGCCTGGACAAAAGTCACTTCTCTGCTGACCTTCTTGACAGGAAGCAGCTGTCTGGAAGTCTCCATCTCACTGCCATCCAGACTCATTTATATCAGCTTCTGCAGCTGCTGTGAAAGCTCCTTGACGTCCTGTTGAGACGCCATCTCAACAGGACCTTTCTGGACTCTTTTGGACATCATAAACTGAACCTCTTCTCTTGAAACTAGATTACCACATTATTATTATATTTATTTAGATATTTCATTATTTTACACTCCTGGTTTAAATGAATAGGTCATGGGAAGGAAACTTTTTGTAAGACCCTTCATAATCATTGGGATTAGACTCATTACTTCGATTCTGCCAAGCCTGAAAAAACCTGCTGTCGTGTTACTTTTTGACATATTAATATAATAATCCAAACAATTATAGCAATGATTTTATTGAAAAGTCTTTTCGTATGCACTTGTTTTCATACTGCTGTCAGAAGACAATGTTCGTAAAGAAAAAGTGTAAACATGTCTTCAGGAATGGACTTTGATGACGTTGCAACTTGAAGTGAAGCGTTGTGAAGGGAAATGCCACCAGGTGTTTTACTCAACACCTTTCATGAACTCCAGGAACTCTGCCAAAGACAAAAACACACAATCTGTTCATGCAGCTTATTTTATCAGCCATAAATATATGTCAGTTTATGCAACGCTTTTCGAGGTTTCAACTCTCCAAGAATTGCTACAATCTGCAGATATCTGAGATCCCCTCTAAGATGTATAACTTTCTGTTTTATCAGTTAATAAACCAATTAAACCTTAACATGCATTAATACACACATTGGAAACCGTCTTAGCTCTAGCAGCTGAAGACAGTTGCTAACATCAACTGTCTTCAGCCAATCAGCACCAAGGGAACTAAATGTCATTCCTGGATCGACCTCTTTGCAAACGGCAGCCAACAGCATGTCAGCTAGTACTGCGCTTCGGTATTTCTGCACTGTCCTTTGAATATTTAAATTATGTGCTATGAAAAAATTCTGCAAATATTTTGAGATCCACAGAAAAATCTGTGAGTAGGCAAAGGTCCAATCAGAAATGTTTTTCATCCCTGTGAGGACTATTGCTTTGAGTGACACAAACTTATATTAAATACAGTTTAGTTCTCAATAATTTTCTTTTTCATAACTTAAGAGTTGTGAAAAAAAGATCAGTACCATCATAATCAATCTTCCCGTCATTGTTTTTGTCTCCGTCTTTCATCAGCTCCTCGATGTCGTCTTCTGTGATGGGTTCTCCGGTGGACTCCAGCATGCTCTTCAGTTCTTCTAAGTCAATGTAGCCGTCCCCGTTCCTGCACAAGAGGCAAAACTCTGCTTTAAAGTTGATTCAAGGACGAGTCAACCTTCCAATCTGAATGACCAAGTCAGTGTTTCTTTGCCTCTACCTCTTGGAGAGAACGACCATTTAAATAAAACCTACTTGTCAAACATGCGGAAAAGTTCAGCCAACTCTTCTTCTGATTTCCCTTTGCTCTCCTCCTTCATGCATCGGACCATCATAACCAAGAACTCATCAAAGTCTACTGTGCCGCTCCCTGCAAACACAAAGCCTGGTGTTATAAAGCTACTTACATCTTGGTAGTACCCCTCAGCATTTCCACCTTTAAATCACCCAATAAGACAGAAAAGGTGTTTCTACTTAAAGTGAGGTCAAAATGTTGACCCACCATCCTCATCCACCTCATCGATCATCTCCTGCAACTCTTCAGGAGTCGGATTCTGTCCGAGCATTCTCATCACCTTCCCCAGCTCTTTTGTGCTGATGCAGCCATCTTCAGCATCCTGAATGAAGATGTCAAAGGCAGCCTTGAATTCTGGAAGAGACACAGCATGAAATGTTTGAGGACCAGGAAGTTTCTGGTGAGACGTGGGAGCAAGAAATGGCAAAAAGAAAAAACGGAAAGAAATGCATTGACAACTACAAATACACTGCAAACAAATCGCAAACCACATGACAGGTCAAAACTTTCTGAAGATTCAAGGACTGACCTTTCAAATACAAAGGAAAAGCTTCAAAATAGAGAAAGGGTTAAATGTGTGAAACATTTGTTGTCATTAAACGCCAGTAAATCTTGTCTCTGTGGTCCAAATGACCCAGTCTTGTACCAATCCAAGACTGGGTCAGAGAGGCACCAGATTTGGGAGAAAATCCCTGATAAACCCAGAGATGCTAACAGCTCTGGGTTTACTTTATATTAATGTTTCATATAATTACTGTTCCCAGACCAGACGGGTCCAGGTCCTATAGAGCTTTTGAGATTTCACCAGTTGGACATTCAGGTATATTTATCAAATGAGCTAATAGTGGAGCTAATTTTTTTGTTAGCATTTTAGCCTTATCCTAGCATTATCCTTTACAATGCATTTTTTCATTGAGGTTCCCCTAAATTAATTTTCCAGGTAAATTCTGAGGTGCCAATTTTCTTGACTTTTGTAAATGGTTAATTGAATAAAGTATTAACATGATTGAATTTAGTGCTTTATCATTAGCTTCTGCTAAATGCCATGTTGGTACAGCTCGTTAGCATTAGTGGAACTAATGTTTGCGATTAGTGCTTTAGGGTTAGCCCAGCTAACATTTTAGCTGGCATTACTCACCACTGGATGGCCCTAAAAAATATTTGTACAAATTTCCTAACTCCAAGTGAAAGCACAAAGCTGGATATTAGAAATGCTGTAGGGGGCGCTAATATCTAATGACTCAGAGCTCTGAAGAGCCGACAGATCAGCAAAAAGTTTCCAGTTTCTCTGCGGAGTCTGGCTAAAGTCACAGAGGGATGGTGCCAATGAAAACACAGGCTTCCTGCCCTGAGTGGGCGGGGCCAAAATGTTGACTGATGGCGGAGCTGAGGTTCACACCAAACATGGCCGACCTGAGAGCCGACTTCACGCTTTCAGATTACTGTCAGAAGACTTAATACACGTGATACTTTTTAATCTCTGTGTGTAGAGATATTATTAGTATCAAACACATTAATACAGACAAACATCATAATAAATAAAGTCAGTATTTTTAACTATTTTATTCTAACAGTTGCAGTTTCCTCACCATTTTTCTGCTCCTCTGTCAGATTCTCTACCTGCAGATGAAAAACAGTTATTTTCCTTCAGAAAGGTTCATCACACCTTTGTGGTGAAGTTGGACCTCAGTTCTCCTGGTGACAATATTCTCAGTTTAGCTGCACTGTAAGGCGACACGCTGCTTCAGCCGCTGCTATTCTTGTGAGGTTTGTGGAGCTTAAGTGGCGATCTGTTCCTCACCAGCTGTTCATTGTTCTGATGTCAGTCAGAAACCAGAACCAGGCCTCTATCCGCTCTGTGGACGTCTATTTCTGGTTGCGTTCGCAATAAAATTTAGATTTTAGCAGTTAGAAAATGGTTGATGCAGTAAAATAACGTCATTGATTGAGATGTTTGACTTTAGCGTCGCTGACTGGAAGCAGGTTTAATTTGTAACGACTAATTTCAGATTGACTGGAATTCCAAACAAATCTCTGATGAACATTGACTGAAACATAACTGTTTCCCCCAAGAAGGAGATCAAATCAGCAGATCCTACCACCAATCATCAGAACTCACCGCTGCTTTATAGACGTCATCCATGACTGCTGGTCGGTTCTGGACTCGGCCACACCGCTGCCTTCAGAACCAGGACGAGCTCTGGCAGGAATATGTTGCTCTGTCTGCTATGTTGGCTCATATGGCATCTAAAAAAGGTTCTGGCCCAACTTTCATTATCCTATGATAGTGGAGGGCGGGAGGAGTGACAATGAAGAAGAGAGGCCATCTATAAATGGAAGATAACAGAAGAAACCTAAAAATAGATAAACACTGCAGCCTTATGGTGGATGTGTTACATTAGGAGGCTCGTTCTGAAATATGAAATTATGAGTTTTACAGGAAAGAGACGCACTGAAACAAAAAGCCGTACAAATGAGTTCGGACTCAATGGTGCAATCCACGGGATGAAAGCAAAATTAAATCTAGTTTGTGGCAAAGTGTGACTGGATGAACTCTAACGGTACAGTTAGCAAGAAGGTGTCAACCAAACAAAGAAACATCAGGCAAGGTGACAAGAAGAAGAGACAGAAAATGAACAATCTTTGTACATCCTGACTGTGAAGTACGGGAGTGGCAGCATCATGCTGTGGGCTGCTTTGCTGCAGGAGGAACTGGTAACGAAATAATATCATGTGGAAATGTTGGAGCAACATGCACAGGCATCAGCAGGACCGTAAAGATGGACGATGACTGTCAGCAGCCAACAAGGTCAAAGTTTGGTTCTGATCTCTGGGTAGATCTGGAGCCCCAATAAATCTGACCCAGTTCTGACCCGGGAATGGACCAGAACCGTCCAGGTCAAAGGAAACGCCACCAAATACTGAGGAAACATAAACGTTGCTTTTGAAGTCATGAATAAATAAATCTGAACAATTATTTCTCTCATTGTTGTGGAATAACTTGTAAAATGGATCTGATTTAACTTCAGACTGTTGTCATTCTGTGTTTGTTGGGTTTACAGCTGATACTATTAAAATGGCCACTGTAATTTTACTCATACAGTAATGAAAATTATGACTGATTCTTAAATAAAAACACTTTTCATGGCTGTATTTACAGCCTGTGAGTTGATCACAGATAGAAATAACAATAGTTGCACAGTCGGGGTTATTTTCAGCAGGTGTCCTTGACAAGAAATAGTTGTCCTTTGAAACGGGGAGGGCGACGGAGAGTTTATGGCAATAAATGTCAGAGACTCGCACTATGCAGAATCAGATGGCAAAGAGCAGCAGCTGCTGGGCCTCTAAGCTGCAGAGCCACGATACGTGAGCGCGAAGAACTGCTTTTTGCTACTTAAAGGATTCCAAATAATTAAAGCTAATCCCATTGATTATGCATGTGTTACTTCCAGGCCAGACTAATTTATTATCAGGATGTCCAAGAAGCTTTTTGCAGAGCTTCCAGCTCATCTAAAATGCCAGTCAAGAGCTCTGATGGCGAGCATTAAGCGAATTCACATCTCCTCACTTTTTACATCTTAAAAGGGTTAAAACTAGACTTTCTACACAACAACTACCAAACTCACTAGATCTGCTAAAGATACATAAAATGTGCCAAAAATAATTGTTCATTGCTGCTGCAAAATCTTAAGCAAACAATAAAAATGAATCATAGATGGCAGTAAAAACATCAACAAATCCCAAAACTTGTTTAAAAATGTTCGAACCTGCAGTCAGTCATATCCGCTTTTACTTACTGAAAGAAATTCTGATCAGTAAAAGTTATTAAAAATGAAAAATTCTTCCCGGTATTAATTTTATTATAATTACTGTCTTTTTGTTTTGAAAAAAATAAAAAATCTAAAAGTTGTGGCATGGGTTTGCATTTTGCTCACATTGTGCCACTTCATAGGACAGTCAAATAACCATGTTCCTTTCTGTTTTTGTAAAAATGCTACTCATCAAATATGAGTTAAAGAAATTTTACTTCATAATTTAACTCCTTGAAATTGGGCCTCTGTTTCTTTAAAAACTCCTGCTGTTTCCAAAGCTCCGCCTCCAGGAAGTCCTCCCAACATGGCTCCTCTGTTAACCTGTCAGTGTTTTTATCAGCGTAGCTCTAAGCAGCGGCTCCTATAACGAGCTCAGCAGTTCCACCAGGTGTTTGCTAATTGCTGCCGGCTAGTCTGAAGGAGCTGAAAGAGGGAGGAGCTCCACCTCAAAGGCGGGGCTAGTTCCACCCAGGCATTTTGCACAGTTAAATGGTTGCCATGGAGATTAAAGGATGCATGAAAGAATCAAAGCAACACTCCAGGTTTGTTTTTGATGAGGGAATAACATTGTCATAACATGATAGAAAATTTTAAAAAAAGAAAAACCTAAATTTTTCATAATATTGCAGTTTTCGGCCACCATGAGTTAGTTTTCTGTGGAACAGGGTTTCTAATTTCAGTCTCCAGGGGCTTCTGCATATTTAGTTCCCAACACCTGGATCAGGCCTCTGCAGAACACTGACCCCTGACCCCGCTTTATTTGTTTAATTTCAAGGTGAATGCTGCCACCTGGCGGCCAGTGACTGTTATGGCTGCGCTAAAATAAACCCAAGTCATCTGAAGGAGGATGATTGCAATCCCCTGTGGTTTGCAATCAGCTTTTTACTGGGCAAAGTGGGAACAAATCTAGATTTAAGGGTTTCAGGAAACTGGTGTTGATTCTGAAAGCTTTTTCTTTCATGAGAGTTTTTATTATTGTTGGTATTATTAGTTCTGAAGATCTTTAGATGCTGAGATAAAATGATCAGAAACATCAGTAGGTGTTGGTCTTTATCACACACACACACACACACACACACACACGCACACGCACACGCACACGCACGCACACGCAGGTTCTGGATGTTTCAGATGTTGCAGAACAGAATCAGTCATGCTGTCTGACTCACGTTTCCTCCGTTTTGCTTTCTGTTGCAGGGAAACTATCATGTCGTATTAAAAATGAAACAAAACCACAAGCAGAACCAAGTGTGCAAGAAAACATGAGTACTTTAAATAATTCAGTGCAACTAATATAAAAATGAGCTTGTTGCTGAATGAGACACCAAACAGACATAAACATGTCAGTAAATCAGCAGGTTGCATCAAAAATGTTACAATTTTCAGCAATTTTTCATGCAGTCTTTAGAGACCAAAGGTAAAAGCTTCATATTTATTTGTAAATCTGCATATTGATATTTTATTGAACAGAAAAGCCTCTGGATCCAGAAGCTCTTTTCTTTTTTAAGCAGGAAGTTGAACCTCAACAGTGAAAGCAGCAACTGAGAGCAACCAGCTTTGCTGCTGATTCTATGACCCTCAAGTCAGGACAGATTTACATCTGATTGGACCGCTGATGGCGCGTCTGACCTACAATCTGCTGCTTTCTCTCTGCCATCTCCATGGGCAAAGGTTTCCATGGGAACAAGCCCTGGGCTCCTTTAATCTCTTGTTTTGCAGCCCTCACTCATCTGGAGGCAGGCTGGATTCCTTTTTGTCAAGCTCATATTCTTCTGCTCTATTTCCTCCCACAGCGCTCGCTCCCTCTCTCTCTCCCTCTCTCTCCCTCTCTCTCCCTCTCTCTCTCTCTCCCTCTCTCTCCCTCTCTCCCCCTCTCTCCCTCTCTCCCCTTCTCTCCCTCTCTCTTTCTTCTTTCTCTCTCTCCAATGTCAGCATTACTCCTCCTGACTCTTCCTTCTGACTCATGCTCTTCAGCTCATTCCAGTTTCCAGTTATGAAACGGTTCATGTAAATCAGCTGCAGAGTCTCTGCAGATTTCGCTGCCAAGAAGCTGAGAATCTGAGCAGATTCCTGGTGAACAATAAAGATTAAAACTGAAAACATGGACGCAACAGATTCTCTAAATGATATCATTTCACACACGAGTTCATTGTAAAATTATCTTTCATTTAATTGGCTCCCAAACCCAATTTAGGCCCACAGACCCACTGAACTGTATGCATGCTAACGTATGTAGCACATTCAATGTATTTATTCATGTATTTATACTTTTACATTCTTTATTAATGCTGGTTTTGTACTGAATTTATATTCCTAGTTTAGCTGAGAGAAGTTAAATTAAATTAATAAGTTTTGCACAAAATCCAAACATTTTATAAACATGATCATAAAAGGATATTAAACTAAAATGATGATCACTGTTGCTGTGACTATTTATATTATACTATATTATATTAATCCACAGCATTTTGCTGTTAATCTGTGAGATTTGATAAAGTACAGCTGCTATCTGTAAATATACCAGAACCTCTCAAGTTCTGGTTCTGGTTCTGGTTCTGGTTCTGCTCTGCATCAGAACCAGAACCAAACATGTTGAAGCAGCTTTCAGTTTCTATGCACCACAAATCTGGAACAAACTTCCAGAAAACTGCAAAACAGCCGAAACTCTGAGTTCCTTTAAATCAGGGCTAAAATCCCAAAGTTTCCTTTGATTAATAATCAATGGAACTTCAATCAATACATCTGATGTGAATTGATCATCTTAACAATGAAACTTAACAAAATGTAATATTTGTTTTTGATTATTTTATGCTTTCAAAGTAAAAGTCTTTGCTCTGCCTTGATGCTGAAATGTAATCAAATATAATAAAATGCTTAGTTTGAGTTTAACTCAGACTTTGTAATATGATTATTTCCTCTTTGTACAATATTTTATAAATTGTCACAAATTCAGAAAATAGTCATAAAAATTACAATAAAAAAATCTATCTATCTATCTATCTATCTATCTATCTATCTATCTATCTATCCATCCATCCATCCATCCATCCATCCATCCATCCATCCATCCATTGTTCATTCTCCCCCCCTCCCTGCACTTGGTCGCTCCCAGACGGATCGCCGCAGCCGCGGCGGCAGCAGCGATCCCAGCCATGATCCCTTCTGTCGCTGATGATGAGGAGGATGAAGCTCCATGTTTGTGAATGAATCCAGGGCTCCGCTGCTGCGGCTCTGGACGGATGCATCGCTTCCTGCCGTCCTTCCTTTCCTCCGTCTTCGTCCTGTTGCTGGTCGCTCTCTCTGCTCTCTCTGCTCTCTCTGCTCTCTCTGCTCTCTCTGCTCTCTCTGCGCGGGATCGCTGTGATTATGGACGTGCTGTGTTTTCTGTGGATGCTGCCGGCGGTGTGGGCTGTGGAAGGTAAGCCTGTCTGCCTGCACAGATCTACGCTCCTCTATCTGCTGCAGACATCCAGAGGAAACCTGCAGCGGGAAAACACTCAACGCATTTATTATTGGCAGTGTTATTATTGCTGCTGTTGTTAATATTACTGATGCTCTCCATGTGAGCCTGCAGCCTGATTTTGTAGGATTTTGGAGATTCGGGGCCTTCCTGCAGGGATCCTGTGAAAACTGGACCCAGCAGCTCAGAAAGTAACTCTGTATCAGTTTGGTCCAAATCAGAAGCAGCACAAAGCAATTAGATCATTCAGGACTGTACATAAAGTAAAAGAAAATGATTATGAAATTAATTGAAGACTTTCCTACAAGCAATACAGTGAAACTAATCAGTATCTGTGAAGAGGGAGATGAAGAAATTCTTATCAAACAGCTGCTGGAAGCTGCGTGTAATTAAATGATTAGAAATAAAACTTATGTTTCCAATAAAACCTTAAACTTTTGTTTATTTTTGGATAAACTGTTCAGTTCGTTCTCTGGAACATGAATCTGTTTGAGTTCTCCTTCGTTGGTTTTCAGGAAAGGATTTTCTACCAAAGTTGTTTCAGGGATGAACTTTCATAAATCCATAATTAGACCCAAATATTTCTGGTTTTGTAAGTGACAGGAAAATATGCTTCTGTCTGCAGCACAAGGCGTCAGAGAACTGCACACACACACACACACACACACACACACACACACACACA
>VMRN01000224.1:56996-70474 GCA_010277015.1 Poeciliopsis turrubarensis
GGGTGGTGGTGGAACTGGGTGGTGGTGGAACTGGGTGGTGGTGGAACTGGGTGGTGGTGGAACCGGATGGTGTGGAACCGGGCGGTGTGGAACTGGGCGGTGTGGAACCGGGCGGTGTCTCCATCTTCCTGGTTTTAGTCAGAACTCCAGCTGCAGGTTCTGGATCAGCTGCGGCTGGACGATGGATGTTTTTTCTTCTTTTTTATGAAGACACTGTTGCATCAATCAGTTTTAATTTTTCCTGGTTCTAATTTCCTTTGTGATTTTACTGGTTTCTGACTGGATTTCCTCATTGTTTCTCCCCAGCGGTCGAGTTTGGTGGCTGTTTGCCATTCAGGCCAACCTGAGTGACATCAGGGAGCAGCGGCGGCGAGGCAGCTGGGCGTTTGCGCTGCAGCGCGCCCGGGACGCGCAGACCTACACCGGCCTCTACTTCAGAAGGCTGAAAGCCTCCCTGAGCCCAGAGGAACAGGTAGAGCCGCACATAACGCAGTAAACATTACACTCATAGTCTGCAATACACAGAAACTTACGATTATGTTGTCATAAAAACACATTTTCTTAATTTTACCAACAGAAGTTTAAGAAAATGTATTTAAATTTTTTGCGTGAATCATATTTAAAGCATATTTGGTATTAACTGATTCCTTAAATGTGACCAGTTGGTAAATTTCATCAATAAAATCAGTGAATTTTGATGATGCACTAATTAGTTAGATGGCTAAAAACGTCTGACTGGTTTTAGTTAAACCTGTGTTAAGTGTGGTGAATTTAAAAAATTTGATTTATAGTCATTAAGTCAACATTTTTCTCCTTTCTCAAGATTTTTTACACTCGACAAAATGTAACATTTTTCCTGGTTTCTCAAATAGTGACTGTTGTTTTTATAACGTTTTATTTTTGTCTGTTTATGATGTGAAGCTCTTTGAACTGCCTTGTTACTGAAATGTGCAACAAAAATAAACTTATTGATACTTTATTACCTGGAGGATGTAAAAGTCTCGAGAACGGATCCCTGGGGAACTCCATGTTATTGTTGGCATTAAATAAGACACTTTAATGCAAAGTTGGCACTTTTAATGCAACTTTGCATTAAAAGTGTTACTTCTAACAAGACTCCTTCATGTTCACTCCGTCAAATAAAGTTACCAAAATTAGTGAATGTTTGTGCTTTTGAATGTTTTGTTATTTATAAACAGTTTTAACTATTTTCTTCTGTTTTGTGCTTCAGGCTGAACTTGAACGCGTTGAAGAGGAGCAGACGCTGGAGGAGCTGCAGATTCTCAGAGAAGTTGTCCATGACAGGGTTCGATTGCAGGAAGAGATGGCAGATGTACGTTTAGATGATCGCCGAGGGTTTGCAAATACAGAAATGCATTTCAGTAAATTTAAATATTATCAAAACGTTAATTCAGTAATTCCAACAACATTACTTCCATTTATAGATTCTTAGTCACACAGTGATGTATTTATTGAGGTCATTAAAGTTAAAGGAGCTGCACTTTCAGTTTTGTATCCAACTATGCTGATAGAAAGTTGAGTGGAAGAAAAAAGTGCGGTAGAAAAAGATGGTGCAACTTCTGTTTAGCCCTCTGAAGCTAACATTTTCTAATCTGTATGTAGCTTCCCAGACTTTGTCTGAACGGATTTCCTTTTTTCCACTCTGTGTCTTTTGCAGAACGTTCGGGAGCCGAGCGGCAGCCCCCAAGCTGCTCCGCCTGCCACATCCGTTCCTAAAAGTGGGAGCTACAGAATGATTCAGTACCTGCAGTCTTGGTTCCCTGGTTGGGGCGGCTGGTCTGGAAACACGCAGGTTCTGGACACGCCCGAAGAACTCCTGCCAAGTCCATCATCCTGGGACATTCTAGGTTAGCATCAGGCTGCGGAGTGAAAGAGGCTCGTGTGGAAGAGTGACCTGCTTTGTGCTGCGCTGTAATCTTTAATTCTTCTGATTCTTCTCCAGCAGAGACAGGGGATTTGTTCGACCCACTGGAGGACTCCCACACTCTGAACACCTTCACTAGACGAGATTACATGTTTGCTCGACTGGAGATCTTTTTGGCGAAGGGCGGAGTCACTCTTTTTCACGAGGAAAGGAGAGCGAACTCGATGCACGAGAGCGGAGTCCTGCAGCTGGAGTTCTCAGGTACTAACTTGAGTTTGTTTTTCCTTCAGAATAAAATAACTATCATTATTTGGTCACTTTTGAACATAATTTACTCATTACAATGAACAACTTGAAAGTTGGCAACTGATTTTTTATTTTTTTCAAACCTAGTGGAAGTTAACAAACGATCAAAAGTATTAAACCACCTGCTGAACTCCACCAATAACTTTACCTGGTTTTGATGTGGAAACTGAATGTGACTGGAGGAAACTAAATACATTTATTTTGAGATAAGAAACATTTTTTATAAAAACATGGTTCTATTTTGCTTCAGAAATGTGACGAAGTTTGTATTTTGTGGCGTTTGCAAAACTCAGCAACTAAAAAACTGAAACCATGAGTGAAAGATCTGTTCCAGAAAATCATTTTCTGGATCATGAGCCGGTCAGGAAGGGCTGTGGTAACAAACTGGTGGCTATCAACGAGGTTTAGCATTAGCTTCTGCTAAATACCAAGATGCTATAGCGCTTAACGTTAGCAGAATTAACTTCTATGTTAGCGGTCCCCAACACTGACAATGAATCTCATTTATTATAAAAATTAGTTTAAAAATACTCAATTATGAGATCTTTTACCATAATGAAAATAAATCTTTTTGAATGTGGGTGTTTTTTTTTTTTATTTCTATTTATGTAGAGCAAAATATGTGATTCAGCAAATATTCTATCACTAAATTAATTATAAGAAGTGTAATTACAATGTAATATTACTATATTACAGTGTAATTACAGTGTAATCACACTGTAATTAGATGTCAGTGTAATAACACTGTATTTGTGGTGCTTTACTCAGAAGTGAAGGTGATCGTGGAATCTCTCCCGCGCTCGGAGTCGTCCTTACTGGCCGTTAAGCTGGGCAGTCTGTTCCTCAGAGACCTGACCACTCAGGGCACCATGTTCCCCTTCCTGGTGTCGCCCAAAATGGTAATCCACATGCATCTCTTCATCAACATGCACCTTTGTAATGCTAGCTTTATTATCTCTGTGGGTCTAACGAAGTCCACTTGTTGCAGGACAAAGTTGTTGTTGCCCTCAGTCAGTCCATGAGTCAGCACAGCGCTGCTGCTGGTAAGGATCGATTTATTTTATTCAGTGTCAATAATATTCTGGACGTCTCTGTCAGTTAGTTAAGGACTTGCTTTCACAACAATCTGTACACATGTTGTGTCATCAGAGAGCGATGCTGAGTGGACGTCTCCAGTGTTCGAGATGATATACGAGCGCAACCCTGTGAGGTCCAAATTTGAGAGGCGGCTGGAAGTGAACACCAGTCCATTAAACATCATCTACAGTCCACAGGCCATGAAAAAAGTGACTGAATTCTTCTATAAAGGAAGAGTTCACACTTCAGGTCAGTATCGAGTGTCAAAACTTTCCCAGATTCATTGAAAAAGAAAACACACCTTCTTTAAGTGTCATGGTTTTACACATGAAGACAAGATAAAACTGTCATACTTATCTCCAAAAACACAGAAAAAGTCCCTTTTAGCCTGAAAAGTTGCTAAATACAGCAACAAAATCTTAAGTTGGCAACAAGGCATCTTTCCTTGTGGCGACAGCCTCCCTTTCCCACGCAGGTCATCCCCACACTTGGCCACGCCCCCAGTGTCTCTGGGCTCCGCCCACTGTTGTGAAAAATTTCAACCTTTAGAGAAGCATTCAGCTGCAACGACTGCATTAAACCGTTTTTATTTGTTTGAAATTAGGTGCAAGTCATTGGGGACGTAGTTAAGATCAGACAGGACTGATATGTATGAAATCTTTTGCTCCAGGCTTTGGCTACCAGTCTGAGCTGGAGCTCAGGGTGGCCGAAGCCGCCAGGAGGCAGTACGACAAGCTGAAGAAGCAAACCAAGGCGGAGATCCGACAAACCCTTGATCAGCTGCTCATTGGAGAGTTCATTGTAAGAAAAAGTTGCTGGAATGTCACATGAAGCAGATATCCAAATCCACTGACCTGGTTTTGCTTTTGCAGGAAAACAGCAAGCGCTGGACAATGAAGCTGGACATTTGCGCGCCTCAGGTGGTTTTCCCCGATGACTTCCAGTCAGAAGACCCGATGCTCGTCGTGGTGGACTTAGGCAGGATCCTTCTGACCAACTCTCAAGGTGAAGCAGCCAACAGTCATCTTCTCTTTTCATCTGATGGGATTTAAATCACCCTGTAACTGCTGATATTTGTTCCCCTCTCTGAAGACGACAGCGTCGTCAGCGTCGCTCAACCTGAGCAAGAAGTCCAGAGTGACGATGAGTACCAAACTCCTCTGGCCACCCCGCCAGATTCTCCGCTTGCAACTGAAATGCCTTTCAAAATGCTGTTTAAAAACACAGAACTTCCCAGCCTCAGTTCTCCGGAGGCCTCCAAGGCCTACAGCAAAAAGCTCTATGAGAAGTACTGCCTTTCATTCAAGGACCTGCAGATTATGGTCGGGCGCTACAAGGACAGCTGGAAGCACCTTCAGGACAGCGAAGTGGGACCAACCCACGTTGTGGAGAAGTTTAACGTCTTGTTGCAGCTTGAGCAGCGGCTGCGCTACACTTCGGACCCTCAGCTGCCCGGCGCGGTGCTGTCGGGAACGCTGCCGGATCTAAAGGTGCACATCAACCTTGAGAAGATGACCGCCATCAGGACTTGCCTGGCGCGGCTCAACAGGCCAGCCGAAGACGACGGCGGCCCGGGGAAAGATCAGAGCGCAGCGTCCCCTGACGCTCCCACGCTGCGCCGGGACAAGATCTTCCACAGAGTGGACAGTTCGTGGAAACTGCAGGATTCTGCCAAGAACCTGACGCAGAGCGTGATGACCTTAGAGCAGCACACACGGGAAGTCCTGGTGGAATCCCGCCTGCTGCTGGCTGAGTTCAACATCAACTACATGCAGCTCGGTGTGGAGAGCAACGGCCGCTATATTTCTGTTTTCAAAGTGTTTGGCACGAACGCTCATTTTGTCAAGCGACCTTACGACGTAGAAGTCGCTCTGACGGTTCACGGATTTCTCCTGGTCGACACGCTGCAGACGTACGGCTCCGACTTCGACCTGCTCGTTGCGTCTCACAAGCATCTAAGCTTCGACGTTCCCACCGGTAGCCTCAGAGAAAGCCAGCCTTCTTCCCCCACTTTGTGTGACGAGCAGACCTCTGAGCATCCTGGAGTCCTTTCTGGGTCATTCTCTGATCTCTCCCCATTTAGTTCCTTCCTGAAAGACCAGGACGCCCTCATTAGGATCGAGTATCAGTTTGTGAGCTCAGACTGTCCCTCCATGAACCTCAACAACTCCCTCCAGGTCACCAGCATTCAGGTCAACAACCTGGACATCATTCTCAACCCTGAGACGATGGGGGAGCTGCTCAAGTTCCTCCAAAAGTCTTTCCCCAAAGAGGAGAATGCATCATCCACCCAGGATAGTCCAACGCCGCTGTCCAGTGAGGAAGAAGACCGGGCCTATCAGGCAACGTACGACCAGAACAAGGAGCTAACCGTGGAGATCCACCGCCTGAACCTGCTGCTCCTGCGGACCGTCTCCTCCGGCTCCGGCCTGGCAGTCGAGAAGAAAGGCCTGAAGATCGCCACCGCCAGCATCTCTGGTACCAAGGTCAACGTTTCCCTGGGAAGCCGTCTGGACGTCAGCGGTTCCCTGGGGTCCTTGCAGCTGGTGGATTTAACCCAAGAGGCAGGCCGGAACCAGTTTGTGGTCAGCATCGGGAGTGCAGAAGACCGCTCCTCGAGTCCCGAAGGTTTAACGTTTCTGCCCGACAACCAAGAGTCTCCAACGGACGCTCTGAACTTTCAGTTGAAGGAGAAATCTGAGGGAGAGTGCTCTTTGAAGCTACACATGGCGTCTCTGCACTACAACCACTCGGCCAGGTTCCTGCGTCACCTCAAAATGTCAGCCAACGAACTGGAGGACAGTTTCCGCTCCGTGTTGAAAAACGCCGCCACGACCGTGTCGACGGTTCTCGCCTCCAAGACGGCGGAGTACAGCGGCAGGGTTTCGCTGTTTGAGACGCCGTCACGGAGATCCCGAACTATCAGCCAGACCTGGGGGTGTTCGTTTGACCACGAGGAGGACGTCTCGATGGGGGAGCCTGAATCCGCCCTGGACACCTTCTTCGTGAAGCTGACCCTCAACATCAGCATCGAGTCGCCGGTCGTATCCATTCCTCGGAAACCCGGACACCCCGAGCTGTTGGTCGGCCATCTGGGGAGCATTACCATCCAGAACTTTGTCAATGGCGAAGACTCGCAGGGAGAGAGGCTGGAGGTGTTGGTGAAGGACATCGGCCTGTACTCGGTCAACACCAGTCACTTGGTGTTGAAGAGACCGCCCAGAGAGGAGAAAGCCGACTCGTCTTCCCCGTCCCACTCTATCGTCAACAAGGACGAATCCCAGTTCACACGCCACGACTTCTTCGAGTCCCTCAGCCGGGGAGAAGGTGAGAAGATTATAACTATCGATGAAAGTTACCGATTAATGAGATAATTTAAAGTTTATTAACCTTTCAGAGCAGCGAACAATTAATATTTAAAAACAAAAACGCATAAATTTAATTTTACATCCCAGACCAGACTCTGTTTGTACCGTTTCTCTTTCCTGTTCTAATGTGGCTGCCATCTTTAATTTTGTATCAACTGGCTCCTCTTATGGATGACCAAGTGGCGCCCTCTGCTGGATGGAGGCCAAATTACAACACTAAAAGACGGTCGTTAATCGATTGGAGCAAATTTTAATAAACCATTAAAATACAAATTATTGTAAGCGGATTAATTGCTTCTTACATCATAACTAGAGGTGAGATTCTATTAAAATGTTTAATTGCAGGTTTTGTAATTAATTAATGGCTTTTTAATCGAAAGACATAAAGAGACAAAATAAGCAATTCTCAGTTCTTGCTAAATTATTGAGGAAATAACCATATAACGTCAATAACAAATATATTTATATAGACCATCAGATTGGTGAAATAATCACCACTACATCTTTTTCTACCAGACTTCTTCCTTCCACTCAACTTTCCATGATTATGCTTAGGTTCTGTAAAGAGTGAACTTCTCCAGCAATGACTGTTGCTGATCTCCCCACTTATCCAGGTTAAAAACTAACCAGTCTTTTCTTTGATTATATCTGTGTATGACTTTACCTGCTTGGATAAATAATCCCTTGGATTATATTCTCATGAATGGGGACAGACCTTTCATTATTTATTGAACATTTAACTTTCTGTCCTGCAGCCTTCCACATACTGAAAGACACAACTATTCACTTCACTTTTGAGAAAACGCCAGTCGATGGGGATTCTGAGTTCATCCTGCTGACGACGGACGAGCCCTTCAGGAGCACAGGCCAGATGAGAGTCCAGGGGAAATTTGTCAACCCTGTTCAGGTAAGTTGTGCACATGAGCTGATTGGCAGCGCTAAGCCCCTCCTCCGGGCTCTGACTGGTTGTTTTTGGAGTGTTTCTTCAGACGGCAGTAGTAGCAGAGGAGCTGGATGTTTCACAGATTCTGTGTCTCATTACAAACATGGACACAGTTTTAACAGATATGTAAAAAACGCATTTATCAAAGTCACATTCTGCAGCGTTATTGACTCTGAACTACCTCCTGTATCTTACTGAAAACTTACCTGCAAGGTAGTTTGGTTTTGTGTCCAGTGTGCTCAGATATTTGCAGTAGACCAAAGTTAGGTGGTGTGTTTGCAGTGTGAGAGGAACGGGTTCTGGTTTCTGAATGTGTTGCTGACAGTCGTCAGGTTGTGCTCGGCAGATGGTTTCTGTCCTTCCCCAGTCACAGTCTGACCCTGTTGTTGTGTTTATTGTAGGTGTGTCTGTGTAAACCCGTGTATGAGCAAGTTCTCCAGACTCTGGACAATCTGTCCCTGATTGAGGAGCAACCTCGGACCCCCAGCCAGCCGCCGACGCCGCCCCCGCCAACCCCATCCTCCTCCAGGCCCCACGCCTTCCCCGACCCCCAGGGGGGCCTGTTCGCCCGAGACCCGCCCTCCATCAGCTTCTCCCACTCCTCCCTGTCCTCTCCGCTGTCCCTGCCGTCTCACCGGCCCGTCCTTCAGCCGCCGACCTTCACCCAGCTGAAGGTCACGCTGCTGGTGGCGGAGCTGCAGGTCCAGCTGAGCGCAGACCTCACGCAGGGCTCCCAGGGTCTGGTCAGCGTGCGCTTCCAGGACCTGGAGGGCCGCTTCACCAAGGACCACCCGCAGCTGCTGGAGGTGCAGCTGGCTCTGCGCGCGCTGCTGATGGAGGACCTGCTGGACCCCAACCCCGACTCCAAGTACAAGCACCTGATGAAGTCCCACGGCGCCCCCAAGCCGTCCACCTTCAGCTCCAAGGACCACCTGTCCCGCAGCTGCCCGTCACGCTCCAACGCTCTGTCCCCGGACATGCCGCGCTCGCTGCCCGCCTACATCAAGGAGACGCAGAACGTCTTCCAGCCCTACCAGAGGCACCCCGCCACGCCGTCCGCCGTCCGCAAGTCCAAGAAGGACCCAGAGTTCCCCAGCACCCCGCCTCCCTCTCCAACGCCGCGCGCCGGCTCCCCGCAGCCCGACTCCAACTTCGACGACTCGTTGGTTCACATCAACGTGCTGCTGGTGGAGGCCGGCCACCCGGAGTTCAGGACGCGCTACGGCGGCGTCGGCCGCAGTGTGGACGTGGACTTCAACTGCCTGGACATCCTGATCACGCTCCAGACCTGGGTCGTCATCCTGGACTTCTTCGGCATCGGCTCCACGGCCAACAACCACGCGGTGAAGCCGGCGGCCGCCGCCACCCAGCCGGTGGGCGGGGAGCCGCTGTTCGAGCCGGACGGCGGCGAGGAGGAAGAGAAGGAGGACAAGATGGCGCCGGCCGTCAACACCAAGCTGGACCTCAAGGTTGGCCACATTTTGGCACCTGGTAACACAGACACTAACATGAGATCGGATGATTTTGAAGCAGATTTATCGGCACAATTGTCTTAATTTTGGGCGATCAGCCGACACTTTCATGTGAAGCTGATCTTCTCCACCTCAACCACAGCCGCTGTCGTCTCCTGCTCTGATAAAATGTTTAAACAGATCATTGAACATTGAAAATGCATTGATCCGTTTTGCAGCATCTCTGAAGTGAACTGAAGCGAAGTGGTGCCATTGTTGACCCGTCTGTCTTTTTTCTAGGTTCATTCTTTGACTCTCATCCTGAACAAGAAGCTCCATGAACTGGCCAGAGCGAGCGTGTCAAAATTATCCGCTCATCTGGATACGCGCGGTACGTTTAGGAAGCATCAGCTTCCTGCCGCCAAACATTCACTGACAGCTTTAATGTCTGACTGCAGACGGTGACCTGCGGATACACGGCAGCTTGGGAAGTCTGTCCCTGAGTGACCTGACCCCGCACGGCGACCTCTACAGAGAGCGCTTCACCACACAGGGAGGGGAGGCGCTGGTTTTCAACATCCTCAGGTTCAGACAGTCTCATTACGGCTGCCTCTGCTGGAACCGTTTCCCACCTAATTTCTCCTTCGTTCTGCAGGTTCGGCGAGCCGGATCCTGACCTGCAGCGCGAGTACGACGTCAAGGTGTCGCTGCAGATGGCGTCTGTTCAGTACGTTCACACGCAGCGCTTCCAAGCCGAGGTGGTAGCGTTCATCCAGCATTTCACCCAGCTGCAGGACGTCCTGGGCAGACAGAGGGCGGCCATGGAGGGCCAGGCGGTGAGTCCAAACCACCAGGCACACCTGGGACGTGCGGTCAGGGGAGGCTCACCTGTAATCCTGATAAGTAAAACAGATGCTAAAGATGAGGAATCATGAATAGAAATTAGTTTATCAACATAATTATAGTCAAAATCGCTGAATTTTTTCATTGCCAGTTCGAATGTATGGAAAAAGTCCAGGGTGAGGCAGTGTAGTGCAGTAGCTCACCTTTGGGGGGCGCTGTGTCACACAGAGTGAATGAAGCAGGCAGTTGGGGCCAAGATTCATTAAGACCTGTAGCAGCTTGACGTCCAGCGCGAGAATCCAGCCCTGTCTCCGTGCTGCAGATAACTAGCATCGATTTCAGGTCGTCAACATTACGCGCTAAATCCTAAATGCATCCGTGACTCAAAGAAAACGGGATGCAGGGCTTTGCTAACTGTCAACACAACGAGATCTCGATGACAAAGTCAGGAAAAAGTTTTAATAAAGAATAAACAGCAAGAGAGAGGGAAGTTGCTCAGTTATGCTAGCTTGACTATGAAAACTTTGACATTCAGATGTGCTGTGGAATTCAGTTCAGTTAAAAATAACAAAATGAAATTCACACACCATCTCTGACAGGTCCTCAGCAGGTGTTTAAATGAGCTAATCCTCCACTGCTGCTGAATATTTATTACCTAATCAATCTGATGAAACAATACTTTGGTTACTTTTTAGGTGCAGAATTCAAAAAGGTCAAAGTATGAAAAGCTAAAACTTCGTACAGAGGAAAATTAAAAACCGTCAGTCGTTTCACGTTGAAGTTGAAATGTGAGCTTCTGTACTGGATGTTGGATGTGTGAGTGGGAACCAGGTCCAACCCCGTTTCCATGGTAACTGAGGTAAATGGCCCTCTCCTCTCCCCGAAGGTGCGTGATCAGCCTCAGAGGGCATCCAGGGTTCTGCTGGACATTGACGCCGGCGCTCCGGTTCTGATCATCCCGGAAAGCTCGCGGTCGCCCCGGGTGATCGTGGCCAACCTGGGCCAGCTGAAGGTGCAGAACGTCTTCCTGCCGGCCGGGTCGCACGGAACCGTTTCCCTCCAAGACAAGGTAGAGAAACTCACCATGGCGCACGCCTTTTTCCCCTCTCTGGTGAGTCAGCCTCCAACACGCGGCTCCATCGCCGCCGGTTCCGCTAACGAACCCGAATTCATTCAGCCGTTTCCTGACGTTCCTCAGGTTCACTCAGGAAAATTTTATTTTCTGAAAAGTTGGTGAAATGCTGAATGAATCCAGCTTCACTGAAAGAACATTTTTCTAACCAACTAATTACTGCATCTTTTATTTTCGTCCACTTTTAAAAACACTAACTTAGCCTCAGTTTTGTCTGGTATTGGAGTTGAGATAGTTTGCTAAGAAATTCTTCATTTAGTCTTACGGAGATTTTCAGAGAATATTGGAGAACTTCACAATAAAAGCATCTGTTGGTCCACTTCCTGTCTAAGGTTAAGACGAACTCAGGATTCACAGTTTCCTTTTGGGGTTTTTTCCGAAAGCAGGTGAACTCGTGCCAGAATCCTTTTAGTACCTTAAAGTCAAAAGGTCCAAAACAAAATGTTTGGTTCTGAAGTTTTTCCCTTTGTAATGATTTGAATGAATCAATGAGACACATCGCTTCTCTGGCTAGGAGAGAAACAAGCTAATTAGCCACCTGTATAGCGAAATGTTTTCTTAGCTCGTTCCAGCCGTTCATATGCACCTTGTGTGTGTTTTTAAGAATATTATCCTGCATGGAAGTTCATACAAGGAGCTGTCCCGCTACCAGGTACAGCTGCCACCTTCTGCTGTGTGTGAGCTGAATTTTGTCTGATTGCTGTGAGCCTGTCCTCCTGTTTCCACCCGCCTGCCACGTGTTGCATTTTCTGATGCATCGCCGCAGCCGAACGTATCCTCGTAGACTGGTGATACCGACCCAGTTTTCACCCAGGCTGTAACTTTACTGAGAAACGTTTATTCTGGGCGGGTTTGTGTTTTTGTGAACTGCACATGTTCAGATGTAAGTTGGAGGGCGGGTTTGTCAGTCAGACCCTGATTTTCAAACCTTTGGATAAAAACTGTTGAATACAATCGAGTTTTATTTCTATAAAACCTTGTAGTAGTGCGTTTTTTTGTCCTGCTTGCAGTGATCGCGTGTTGCTTTCTCTGTCACAAAGGAGCGCGTCAAGAGCGCAGCAGAAGGAACGAGTAACGCTCAGGAGAAGCCGAGAAGTTTTCCTTCCGCCTCATCGTCAAGGTTTGGCCTCAGCAGACCCACAGCGGCGGACAGCAGAACCATCCCTGAGGACGAGGACCCGCCCTGCTCCGGTCAGCGTGGCTCAGTGGTTAAAGTCGGCCATGGTTTCTCTTTGTGTGCTGTAACCTGCTGTCCCTTCCTGCTGCAGAAGACCATGTGTGTCTGCTGGACTGCATGGCCCTGGACCTGCAGGAGATGGACATCTTTGCCGCGGAGCGCCTGCCCTGGGACAGCACCGGGAAGCCAGAACCCTCAGACCTGATCTTCCCTTCCTACTCGGTCCGTCGGACCGGAGACAACCTGCTGAAAGACTGCTGCCGCCTCACGCTGAAGGTGGAGCGCAACCTGGACAAGTACGACCGAACGCTGCGCATCGGAGCCCAAATGGCCCGTTAGAGCTGCTCAGGGCCGCGACGTTCTAGTAGCTGTCTTTTAATTACAATGACGACAAAAACTGGTTTTCCTTTGGTTTTTACCTGCTAAACACATAGTTAGGGCTGAAATGATTCATTAAAATAATTGTCGACTAATCAGTTAATCATTAGCGAGGAAATCATTAGACGCACATCTTGCCTTTAAGATAAAAACACCTTTGTGTGTAAAATAGTTACTTCTATTAACATATTTCTAATATTGTATAAAAAATGCTGACGTGGTAAAAAGAAAAATCTGTAGAATGTGCCATTTTTTATCCGATTACTAAGATAATTGTTAGTTGCCTCCATATACGCAATATTGTAATGAAAGGATGAAGCTTGACCTGCAAATGGCCCACGGACCGCTTTGTGGCTTTGTGGAGGTTTTTAAAGAGACGGCGTCTGTTTTTGATCTCTGTTCGGTTTGTGCTGCGTTGAGTGATTTCAGCCTTGTGTCTCCAGGGAGCTGAACCACACAGTGCCTGACACGTCCATACACGGCAGCTTGTCGTCGGTTCACTGCTCCCTGGACAGGAAGCACTACCAGCTGATCCGGGGCATCCTGGAGAACAACCTGGGGGAACCGGTGGAGGAGTTCCTGCGGCCGTACAACCTGCAGCACCCCAGCAGCTACGTGAGGAACCCTGCATGCATGCACACATCTCTGATTTCCTCTAGCATGCAGACACTGACCGTCTCTGATGCTGCTGTTCAGACGGTGCTGAGTGGAGCCGTCTTCACCAACCTGTCCTTCCTATTGGACATGACGGACGTCAGCCTGGAGCTGCTGGACAGTCCCACCTCTGCTGACAACAGGAACTCGTTAGCCAGGTGAACTTCCTCCTTACAGAACCTCCAGGAACCACATGCTCGGATCCACAGGTGGTTCTCGGTTCTCTCTTAGGCGCATATCCGCCTCCCTGTCAAAATTCTGGTT
>VMRN01000224.1:73442-89197 GCA_010277015.1 Poeciliopsis turrubarensis
GACGGCGTCGTGTTTATGACGGCGTCGTGTTTATGACGGCGTCGTGTCATGCTTATTATGATCTTATGAATAGAATAGAAATATCCAAAATAGGTCAAATAAATACATTGATTTGTGTATTTAATACATTTTTCTGTTTGTAGAAACCAAACTGAGCCACTTACAAAACCTTGGCTTCAGAAGAGAGGACTGCAAAAAAGCCCTGAGCAGCTGCAAAGGTGAGTTTGAGTTTTTGCCACGCCTTCCCCCATTACTCCCTTTTTAAAAAGAAATGGCAGGATTAGGGCCGAGGAAACAACTATTGTCTTGTTTTCTTCAGAATTTTGACTTTCATCTCAAAATTCTGATATTAATCAAAAATTCTGACTTTTTTTCTCAGAAATCTGTCTTTAATACTTCAGATTCAGTGTTTGTTCTTTCGCTCAGGCCAGCTGGACCAGGCCGCCACCTGGCTGTGGGAGAACTCGGAGAACATGGCGGGGCTTCCCAGAGGCCGGGCCGACTCCGGCTCCAGCAGCCACGCCTGGCCTCTGTCCGGCGTGGAGGTGAAGGCCGAGAGCGTCTGCATCTGCTTCATCGATGACTGCCTGGACTGTGACATCCCGCTGGCTGAGCTCACCTTCTCCAGTAAGCCTCTCTCTCTCTCTCTCTCTCTTTCTCTCTCTCTCTCTCTCTTTCCCTCTCTCTCTCTCTCTCTCTCACCGTTTAACCATGAACTCTGACCCCTGCTGGGCCGAATGAGTCCTGCAGAGCTTCACATGTTCTTCTAGGTTGTTTTATGACCCAGATTGACAGCTGCTGTGTTTTTATTGCAGGACTGAATGTGCTGCAGCGCATTGGCTCCACCCAGGAAGGAAACGCCAGCTTCACGCTGTCCGGAGACTATTACAACAGAGAGCTGTCAGGTAAATCCGCTGCAGGATTCACCATATTCACATGGAAAGATGCACCAGGCTCCAGCATTGTCCCAGTCAAGCATTTAAGTGAACATTTATCAGTTTCCTAAAGCTTTAGAAGCTTATAATTAAAACCTTTATAAACACGTCACAAGGTTTGGTGATTTTCTAGATCCTCAAGTTGAGATTTTTTATTTCTTTATTTACACTTTTTACTTTAAAAAACGTTCTGTAACTATACATCGTGGTGTTCTTTAATTCAGCGAGTTGCCTTCTTTCCATCAAATTGTCATTCGGATTCTAAACATTTTGAACGTTTTCCACCTCCTGGTTTGCAGCGACGCAAAGCGTGATGTCATCAGATGTTGACGCTGCGCATGACTGTGAGAAACAGGAAGTAGAGGTCAGACACCAGCATGGAGTTTCCTCCCTCTGGAGGCTTTAGAGCCTCTTGTGTTCCTACGCTCTCGAGGCGGATTTGATCTTTTCTGAAAGCATTAGGAAACGCGTTAGCCGAATAAGCTAACGTTTCCATCTTTAAAAAATGTCAAAGTCCAGACCTCCAGAGAGCTCTCCATCTTTTCTCCACATTGGTTTGAAATTTCTTCTTCCTGTTTATTACAGCCATAAGTCAACGAAACGATGATCACTGCGCCACCTGGTCGATTTGCTTCAAACCAGTAGATGGAAACTGACCTGATTCACTGTTTTTTCTTTGTGCAACACTTTAAAAGTTGGATGGAAACATGGCTAATTATGCGCTCAGTTCATGTTTTTCTTTTTCATCTTGCGCGCTTTGCTAGGATAAAAATGTCGGCTCTGAATTTTCCGTGTGGAATTGAAAATTTACAATTAAACAATGGAGGAACTTCCTGAATGCTGTGTGACCCGACGGGCCGGAACCGTTCAGAGCGAGTCCAGACAGCACCGGCCTTTCTCCTGGTGTTTGGACTGAAAGGGATTCAGATGGAGGTTCAGCGTTTGTGTGTGTTGCAGGCTGGGAGCCGTTCATCGAGCCGTGGCCCTGCGTCCTGTCATGGCAGCACCAGGCTGCTGGTCGGCTCCACCCTCCACGCCTCAAGCTCGGCGTCCGAGCAAAGCAGAGGCTGGACGTCAACATCACCTCGGTTCTGCTGGGTGAGCCTGACATGACTAACAATTAATTTAGTTATCGATTAATCGATCACTCTGACAATCAATTGTTCTGGTGATTAATTGTATGAAGAAAATGGCACAGTTTTTTGTTTCTAAAATTTTGAAGCAATTTTCGAAATAAATAATTAAAAATAAGCAAATATGAGATTTTCTTTTTAAATAAGATCATTTGCAGCTTTGAAAATCCTTCTTGCATCAACATGTGGCCTTTCTGCTGCACCGACCATCAATACAGCTGATCTGGTGATCATTCATTGGATTCGCTGATTAATAATTGGATAGAAATCTGACATGTTTTACAGAATTAAAACCAGGTGAAGCTCAGCTATGAAACTGTCATTTGAGGAGTTTTGGGTGTTGCATACTTTCAGACAAATATGTTTAGCTTTTTTTTATCTTAAATGCAAAATGTATTCACACATATTTCACAGTTTTGGCTAAATTGCTGCTCAGTGTGCTTCCCTTTCAACAAATTACCTTTTTTGAGTCTGTATGATTGATATAATCAATTCAACATCGTTAATCTGATGAATCGTTTCAGCACTAAACTCCACTTCCTCTTCCTGTGACCCGTCCAGATCAGTACAAAACCACCAAGACTTCCTGGATGGCTGATTACTGTAAGGCAGAAGAGCAGGCTCCTCCGTCTCCGCCCCCCCACTGCCTGGAGTCCTCGGTCGACCCGCCTGGCTTTGGGCAGAGTAAGCGCCGTCACACACAGAACCAGAGCTTCATCAATTAAAAGACGCAGTTCCTCACTGGAACCGCTGAGCAAAAACAAGCTTGGAACGAGAAACATTTTCCTACTATTTTCCTGCAGTATTTTCAGGACTATCAGTGGCTCCAGATGATGTGGCAGAAAAACAACATAACACAATATAAGTTTGAGTTTGAGTGTCAAACATCTTGATGTGGTTGAATAAACTGCAGCAGAGAAAGCAGGAAAGGGCTAATGGAGCGCTAATCCTTTTGTCAGTTTCCCCTGACTCTGTTTCCTCCATTTTTCTCTCTGTGTCTCTGTTTCCTGTGTCTCTCTGTTTCCTGTAACTGTGTCTCTGTTTCCTGTTTCCTGTCTCTCTATTTCCTGTTTCCTGTGTCTCTGTGTTTCCTGTCTCTGTGTTTCCTATTTCCTGTCTCTCTATTTCCTGTTTCCTGTCTCTGTGTTTCCTGTCTCTGTGTTTCCTGTAACCGTGTCTCTCTCTGCGGTCAGGTGCGCCTCTGACTCACCTTAGAACTAGGAGCACAGCCAGCCTGACGAGCCTCCAGCAGCAGACTCACTCCAGAGGTACCAGTCAGATTCAGCACTTTCACCCTTAGCAATCATTAAACCGCCTGAAGGATTCAGCAGAAAGAAAACACTTCTTCTGCATCAGGAAAAATTAGGACAACGTTAGATAAATATTACTTTGTTTGCACAAAATCTTACAAAGTATTTTTGTTGAGTTTCTGGTGCAGATATCTTAGAAAACTAACTTACAAGTAACTTTTCAGCAAGAAATAGGAGCTGCGTTTAAATCATTAATTCCTCACTATTAATTAAAAAATACTAGTTCCAATGGCAGATTATTTCACTTATATGTGTTAGTTTTTTTATCAATATGAGGAATTATTGACTCTTATATGTTGCTAAAAAGTTATTTTTAAGTTAGTTTTGTCTTTATCAAATGTACGAAGATGTTTTCACTATAAACTCGACCAAAACGTCCAGGTAAGATTTTGTGTTTTCATTCAATAGAAATGTGATAAAATCACATGTGAATAAGTTTGTTCTTGTGATAATTCATTAAAAACATCACCTGATCCAACTGGTCAGGATGTTTCCTGGGCAGAAATAAATAGGTTGTTTTAAGAATTTGCGGGACATTGTGAGTGTGCAGCCATGTTTTCCTCTGTCGGCGCTCCCAGTTCACCTCTTCCCCGCTACTCTGTGCTCTGCGTCTTTGTCTTCACGTTCTGAAGCGCTTTTCACGGTCCGGCAACATTTAAATGATTAATGACGATAGGGCTGAAACAATTAATCCAATTAATTAATCTGTTATTGAAACCAACTCATTTAGTAATCTATTAATCATCAGCTGGAGAACGCAGAGCCTAAAAAAGACCGTATGCTGAAACGACAACACAGTTAAATCAAGCCAAACTGTACAAAATATAAACATTTTGCATTTAAGATGAAAAACCGTCTTTGTCTGTAAATAAGTAGTTTTAGCTTTAGGTTCAAAATCCGTGAAGCAAAACTCAAATTAAGCAGCTGTTGCCATCTAATTATTAATAAGATAAATAATTAGAGATCAGCTCTGTACTGTACAGATGCAAAGTCCAGCAGAAATACATGATCATTTGTAATGTTTAATAAAATAAGGATGAAAAATCTGCAGAAAGTGACATTTTTGCATCTTATGAATCATTGGAATAGTCAATCAATTACTAAAATAATCATTAATTGGTACTTTTTTAGTTGCAGATCCAGATATTTTGTTGTTAAAATTTGTGGCTTATTTTGCTTTGACACTTTACAATTCATAAATTATATTTTGTCATAGGTCTATAAATGTTGCTCTCGCTCAGATTCTTTGTTTTTTCCAAAGATATGAAGATATCAAAGAGGCGGCAGCCATTTGTCCCATTTGCCCTCCGAAACCACACAGGCTGCACCATGTGGTTCGCCACGTCGACCACAACCCCCACCAGGTACGTCCAATCACAGCGCAGCAACAATCACCAATCACAGCGCAGCACCAATCACAGCGCAGCAACAATCACAGCGCAGCAACAATCACCAATCACAGCGCAGCAACAATCACAGCGCAGTGCCAATCACAGCGCAGCAACAATCACCAATCACAGCGCAGCAACAATCACAGCGCAGCACCAATCACAGCGCAGCACCAATCACAGCGCAGCAACAATCACAGCGCAGCAACAATCACAGCGCAGCAACAATCACAGCGCAGCAACAATCACCAATCACAGCGCAGCAACAATCACCTGTCCGTCCATCTGTTCGTTCTCTCACCCCTCCTTCCAGTAATGAATGCACACTTCCCTCCGTCTCCACAGGGTGGCACTGTCCCACAGCAGCAGCGCTGACTCCATCTCCGACCTCCAAAGTTCACGAACTGACGACGCTCACAACCTCAGTCAGTGGAGGGAGGTTCTGCCCGGCGAGGAGATTCCCTTCGAGTTCGAGGCCCGCGAGAAGCTACGTCACCGGTACGTCCATCTGTCCGTCCGTCTGTCTCTGACTCGGAGCAGCAGTTCAGTCTGAGCTCACAACCTTTTAATGGCACCAGCTTTAGTTCTCCTTTCTCTGTAAACACTCTACCTGGATCTCTGACCTCTCTGACCTCTCTGCCTTCCTCTGCTCCTCTTCCTCTTCTCTCGTCCTCCTCTCTCCCTCTCCTGCAGACACACTCATGAGCTGAAGCTCCACCAGCTGCTGGTCAGAGTCTGTGGCTGGGAGCAAGTTGAGCCGGTGTCGGTGGAAAAAGTGGGGGTTTTCTTCAGATACGCTGCTCCGGACAGAAACAACTCCTCAAACACGGTGAGAACAAACCCAAAGTACCAGAATGTCTGTGACGATTCCAGAGCCGCTCTGCCATGTTGTTTTCCATCTCTCTGCCCGGCAGGTCGGCAGCCCGATCAGCAGGACCAACATCATCCACCCTCATGTTTATGTACGTTCGTTAAGCAAAAACATCCTGAAAAAGTAAAGAATGCTGCAGCACATCCACATGTTGAGGTTCTCATAGTCAAGCTAGCATAACTGACCGACTTATAACTGACCGACTTCCTACTCTCTTGACATTTTTTAAATTAAAACTTTTTACTGACCCGTGAAAAGCCCTCAGAGTTTATCTAACATCACGTCCCTGTTTTAGTTTTCCTGACTCAATGCATAGCAATGTTGAGAAGCTTTCACTCTGTGGTCGTTTTTCCCACAGTTCTCAGAGCTGCCCCCTGTCAGGGTGGTGTTCGCCATCACCATGGAGGGCAGCGCCCGGAAGGTCATCACGGTGCGCTCGGCCCTGATGGTGAAGAATCGCCTGGATGTTCAGATGGAGATCCGGCTGGACAGTCCCTCTGCACCCGACAGTGAGACTCCGTCCTCGCACCCTGCTGGGAGAATCGGACGCAGAACGGTTTTAAATCTGTATTTATTTTTTGTACAGAGCCGGTGGTGCTGCCGCCCATCCTGCCCGGCCAGTCGTTAGCCATCCCCCTCCACCTGACCACCTGGCGGCTGCAGGCCCGGCCTCAAGGCATGGGTCTGTTCTTCTGCAAGGTTCCGATCCACTGGACCAGCGTGGAGCAACCCGGAGAGGTCAAAAGCAGCAAGAGGGACTGCCAGTCAGCTGATTTTGAAGAGTCATTTGAACGCAACTTCAGGTAAATGCTGGGTTTTCACGCAGCCTTAAAAAGTAAAATCATCTCAAATTCAGTCCTTCAAATGTCTTAAAGGGGCAGCGTTATGTAAAATCAACTTTACATTATTTTATAATGTTATTCCCTCATCAAACACACACCTGGAGTGTTGCTGTCATTCTTTCGTGCATGTTTCAGAAATCCTTCAGTTTCCATGGCAACCATTCAGCTGAGGGCTGCACGGCGGCCATGTTGCCGCGCAGAACGTCTTCCAGCTCCATTTGTTAAAACCACAGGATGAATTAAGTTTTGCTTCCTGAAATAAACTGATGCTCCTCTGATTAGACTCAACGATGCATTCGCTTCAGTTTTCTCTGAAAAAAAAGTAAAATATGGAAAATATTTCGTTTTGTTATGGTGGGACCATTTAATCTGGTACATTAAATTGTTTTTCTCACAGACCTTCTGGCACTTCATTGTGTCCAGTGACTTGGAAGTGGTTGAGGCTACTGCTAACTAGCTGCTAAAACGCCCCTGCTAGTTAGCTAGCGAGCTTTCTTGCATCTATCGTGAATAAGTGTAAATATGTCACCAGGTCTGTTGCAACCCAAACGATGTTATGTTGCTAAATGTAACATAACGTAACATAATATTTAATTCACACTGTTCTCTAAAAGCCTTAAATTTGAGTTGGTGGAACCTGCAAAGACCCTGAAATGCATTGTTTTCTTCTCGCCACCCCAGAACCATTCCTGGTATTTATTAGCTTTAATAAAAATATTCTGATTTCTGCAGATTCTGTGTGGTCATCAAGAAGGAGAACTTTCCAGAGCAGCAGCCGGCGAAGCCGCAGGTTTCCGGCGGCGCTCAGCAGATCTACCGGCAGCCGGGTCACACCATCTACCTGCTGCCCACCGTGGTGCTGAACAACCTGCTGCCCTGTGACCTCAACTTCTACATCAAAGGAACCAACATCAGAGGCTCTCTGAAGCCCAGAGATGAGGCGGTGCTTCACTCTGCGGACACGTCCCAGAACATAGAGCTGGGTGGGGAAACTCGCTCTCTGATTGGTCTTTAGCCCCCAACCGGCCCTGTTCTCACGCTGGGCCCGATGTGTCTGCAGGAGTCCATCTGGAGAACTTCCCCGAGTGCAAAGAGCTGGTGATTCCTCCTGGCACTCAGAACTACATGGTGGGCATGAGGCTGTACGACACCAACAGGCAGCAGCTGAGTCTCACCATCCGCATCGTCCTGAGAGCAAAAGGAGCGCTGAAGATCCTAATCTCTGCTCCCTACTGGCTCATCAACAAGACCGGTCAGTGATCCTCAGATTTAGGCTTTAGTCTGCGCATTCATTTACCTAAATAATGCACAGCGTCACAGTAAAAAGCTTTCACATGTGGATACAAGCATAAAAAATGTATGTTTCCCAGTATACGCAACATGGCCGCCGTTCTTGAGCCTTTTAAACCATTTATTTTCATAAAATGTTTCCCATTTCCATGACTTTCATGAACTTTATGTAACATCACATGTTTTCAATGTTGACTGGAAAAAGCCAAAGATCTGAGACAGAGTGATGATCCTCTTAATTGTTAGCGTTAGCTTCCAATCATTTTTTGCTTTTAGCGATGCAGCATTAGCTTCAGATAATGTTTCACATGTGTAGCAGTAGCTTTTGATAAATAATTTTTGCCTTTAGCATTATCTTCTGCTAATTTTTGTCATGTGGCTAACAGTTTAGCATTAGCTATACCTGTTTCTGCAGGTATAGCGGTAGCTTCTGCTAAAACATTTTTGTCTTCAAGTTTGATGCTTTAACTTCTGCTAGTTTTTTAAAATGTGTTGAGTAGTTTAGCATTCGCTGCAGTTATTTTTTATAATTAGCAGTTTAGCATTAGCTAAAACTAATTTTTATGCTTTTAGTGATTTAGCATTGCTTGCAGTAATTCTTTTGTGTTTATTGGTTTAGCGTTAGCAGAGCTGAGGTTCTTGTTTAGTGGATTAGCTGTTAGCTATGTTAGCAGTAGATGCAGAGAGACTCATATTATTGCAACCCAGAATAGGAACGAAAATAATTTTTTTTGTGAAAAAATAATTTTCCACAACAACCAAGTCGGCCATCTTGAAAAATCCAAAAATAATAAGAACTTGTGATTTCTATGGGTCCAAGGTTTGATCTTACACAAAGAGTATTTGTCTTTAATAAATATTGGCAAATCTAGTGCAGAAATGAATTTTCCTTGACAACCATGGTGGCCATCTTGTATTTTTCAGCATCAAAGTTTCTTCTTTTTCAAAAAGTCCCTGTGAGCATCTGTGCCACGTTCGGTTCTTGTATCTGCATGTGAAAGATTTTCCCTGTTTGGTTCCTCAGGTCTGCCGTTGATTTTCCGTCAGGACAACACCAAAACCGACGCGGCGGGGCAGTTCAAGGAGCATGAGTTGGCCCGCAGCCTCAGCCCTTTGCTGTTCTGCTACACAGACAAGGAGCAGCCCTCCATGTAAGCAAACCAACGCTGCTCTTTGCTTCCACAGGAACCGGGGTTTCTTTCATTCCTGCTTCATTCCTGCTCGTCTTTACTGCAGGTGCACAATGCGGATTGGGAAAGGGATCCACCCAGACGGCGTCCCCGGCTGGTGCCAGCGCTTCTCCCTGGACGGAGGCAGCGGAGTCCGAGCGCTGAACGTCACCCTGCAGGGGAACAAACCGGGACTCATCTACAACATAGGCAAGATGCTCTGCGTCAGACTTTAGATCAGAGACCAGTGAAGCCACGTCTCAGAGCGAAAGATAGACATTTGTGTTGAAAACAATAGCAGTGAGTTTAAAATATGAGTTCATCGCCATGGTTTGTTTGGGGCTGTTGACTCGTTAAGTCACCAGTTTCAGGATTTGTCCTCTGTGAAGCAGCAGGATCTGTTCACGTTCTGTAATGTAATCACTGATCCAAAATCAATGGATTTGCAACCTGTTGGTGTTCAGTTAATGATTCAGTCTCTCCGAATCAGCAGCATGCATGTAGGGAGCCAACAAATAATTATTTCAGTAATTGATTATTCTATTCATTTGTCTTAAGATTAAACAGAAATACTGTCACATTTAGCAGATTTTAGATTTACCTCTTAAATTATTTGGGAAAATATACAAATAATTCAATCAGTTTTTATAAATAAGTAAATACATTTGTACAGTTTTGGTTTAATCACTGTGCTGTTCTGTCAGTAAATAAACTAAATTAGTTGACGATTACTTAGAAAATGGATTGATCACGAATGATCGTTCCAACTCTTTATGCATGTCGGGTCTCTGAATTTGCTGCAACAGGTGAGTGAATCTTAAATGTAGACGTGTTGCTTAAACCCGGCAGTGACCGTTTCCTCAATCGTTCCTGCAGGAATCGACGTGCGTAAAGGGAAAGGAAACTACAGAGACACCCACATAGTGACCTTTGCCCCCCGCTACCTGCTGGATAACCACTCAACACACAAGCTGGCCTTCGCTCAGAGAGAGTTTGCAAGAGGAAAGGTGAGAACAGACTATTAGTTCTCATTGTTGAGGAGTTTAACTGGAAAATGTGATGGAAAATGGGGATTTTTTTCCTCAAAGTTGCTTAATGATGGTATGCTAGGTAAATCATTCGATTCGATACATTTTCCTGAAATCTCTCCTTTTCCTAACAAACACTGAGTCCTTCTGTCCAATGTGAAGAGCCCAGTCAGGAAGCTGCATGACGTTTATTATTTCTAACAGGCACAAACACAAAAACAAATGGAACAGGAAAACGCAGCAAAAAGAAAAAATGCTGCAGTCAGAAAATAGAAGCAAACTGGGAAACCTTGTGAATAGTAAAAACAGCAGCAAGTTTAAAATGCTCCAAACTGAAGTCCTCCAGGCCAGCAGAGGGAGTCACTGAGTCAGATGGGCGCAGAGGCTCAGTGAAGAATGGATGTCCAGAAGAAAATATGCATTATAGCTTTAATACTCCAGACTCCCTCTAGTGGTCTGGAGGACTTTGTGGAGCGATTTTCCCTCTTGCTTCTGTTTCCTGCTGTTGGTTTTCATTTACAAAGTTTTTCTGCTGCATTTGTTTTTTGTTTGCATCATTCATGCATTTGCTGCACGTTTTGAACCCGTCAGCCGCCGTAGAAAACTCAAACATGCCCTGAAAAGAGGTGAAAATGAACAACTAATGGTGCATTCCAGGGCGCCTCCAACCCTGAGGGGTACATTTCCACACTGCCGGGCTCCAGCGTGGTTTTCCACTGGCCCCGGAACGACTACGACCAGCTGCTGTGTGTGCGGCTCATGGACGTCCCACAATGCACGTGGTCCGGGGGCTTCGAGGTCAACAAGCCAAAGTCCTTCCACATCAACATGAGGTGAAACTCGCAGTTTGGTTTCTGCAGATTCTGTTCACTCGTTTAGTCACTTGCAAAACCGTTGCTAGGTAACCAATGAAGACGATGAATAAAAAATGGCTTATTGACCTGCCTAAACAGTCGTTCTTTTCTGGAGAACTACGAAAGCTTTTAAATAAACTGCTGGTCCGTGCTGGTCCTTCCCCCTGATGAGGATGTGTTGCTGTGCAGAGACACGCTGGGGAAGTGCTTCTTCCTGCGGACCGAGATCAGCCTCAAGGGAGTCACCTACCTGATTTCCTTCACGGACACGGATCAGCTGCCTCCACCGCTACGCATCGACAACATGTCGGAGGTACGGCGCCGCCGTCTCGCTTACAAAACTCCCAGCTTGATTACCACTTTGAAACTTATTCAGAAAACCTTATTTATGGGAAGCTAAGTGTGCTGAAAGTCTGTTCCCACCACTGATGATACCTGTGAATAAAGCGAACTGTTAGTATTTCAGTAAACGTCTGTAGTTAGTTAGTTAGTTAGTTAGTTAGTTAGTTAGTTAGTTAGTTAGTTTGTTTGTTTGTTTGTTTGTTTGTTTGTTTGTTTTGAGCTGTTGCCGTGACAATGACTACTCTTTCTGGGCTCCACATCCTCAGAAAAAATCTTGTATGACAAAAAAACTTCATAATAACATTTGTGACGAGGCATAAATATTCAAGCATAGCACTTTATATTAGTAAATAAGGCATTTTAGAAACTGTTATTTGTTGTTTTTATTGCTCTAAAGTAGCAACGTTTGTGCAGCATCCTGTTGCATTATTCAATAGGAAAACAGCTTTTCAAAGCCTTGTTTTAAAATGGTGCTCAGTTTGGCTGCATGACAGTTGATTACATGAAACTTTAATGTCTGAAACAACCTCATTTTAATCAAAGGCCGACATGATGCTCTGCATCCTGATTATATTTTTACCTGGAACGATTGTGAGAAAGACGAGCTGCTCTGTTTTGAACTAATTCTTCCTTTATTTGGATCAGTTCCATGCATCAAAAACATAAAGTACATAACATACGTAAATAAACAAATACAAAATGGAGGCCGTGGATCAGCGGTGCTATGATGAAAACGTTCCTCATTAACAGGAATATGATTTGAGGGATTCATCTTCAGCGTTTATGAAGTGAAGATGTTTTTATAGCAGCCGTCAGACGGAGCCGGTAACGGCCGGATGTTTGACCTTCAGGTTCCGATCCAGTTCTGGCAGCAGGGCGTGGCCGACCTGCGGCTGCAGTCCGAGGTGAAGGCGGCGTCGGTGATGGACTACGCCTGCGACGAGCCCACGCTGCCGCCGTGCATCACCCTCAACGTGAAGGGGGCGGGGTCGTCCGAGGTCACGGCCGACATGAACTTCTTCAGGGAATACAACAAGCTGTACTACGAGAACTTCATCTACATCGTCGCCACGCACACCTCCCCGTACGACCCGCCGGCCGACCCGCCGCGCCAGCAGCTTGGGCCGACTGTTTCTAACCGAGTCGTTCTGTTGGAGCAGGAACCTGGAGCGGAGACCGGCTGGGAAGCAGCGGCTGGGCAGCGGCGCAGAGTTGGTTCTGGACGTGGACCCAAAAACCCAACGGGTCATCCTGAGGAAGAAGGTGAGAGAGGGAAGGAATCATCCATTCAGAAATAGATGCCGTAAATAATTATAATTTATTACATTCTTTGTTCAGACATTAAAAGCTAAATACATGACAGGATCTCATTTTTGTAAAAAATGTGCAGAAACGGCAGATTCTGGTTCTGGTCGGTGGTTTGTTGATCCGAAAGGAAAGTGTAGTAAAATGTGACAGCAGTCAGGAAGTGACGTCATGAAGCTGCAGATGATTGTTTGTCACGGAGCGATGAAGTGATTTTCCCCAGTAAGTCCAGCATCGTTGTGCTGGTTCTGCAGGAGCCGGGGAAGCGGTCCCAGCTGTGGAGGATGACCGGGTCCGGCATGCTGTGCCACGAAGGCTCCTCCCCCCCCCAGAGCAAGCCGTCCCAGACCCGCCCCCTGGACACCTCCATGGTTCTGGACATCGCCGGGCTGGCTGCCGTCAGCGATAACAGGTACCGGTTCTGGATCCGCCTGCTGTGCGGAGCCGTGGCCCGGTGAACCCGAATCTTTCTGACCGCCTGTTTCCTGGCAGGTTTGAGCCGCTGATGCTGAGGAGGCCCGACTCGCGGCGCAGCACCACCCAGACCTGGTACTTCAGCGAAGGCATGCTGACCTGCGGCCTTCCCCGCCTGGTGGTTCAGGTTCTGCTCTTCCTGTTATCCTCCCTCTGAGTTTCGCTCGACTCTCCTTAAAGCTGCAGCTTTTACTAAAAATATTTGTTCACATATTAGTTTGTTTGCTCTGAGGAAGATGAACCGTAAAGATTGATGTCCTTTGGCTTCTCTCAGCGCTAACCAGAAACAACCAATCAGAGCCAGGAGGCGGGGCTTAGCGCTGCTGCCATGTTATGATGCTCAGGCTAGTTAGCGCTGATGATGCTAGTGCTAACTAGTGCTAGCTTGTTTGTCCACATTTAGCAGCGAGTGCATGAAGTCAGAAGCCTCAGCGCTAACCTGCAAAACCACTGAGTCTCTATTACATAACGAGCTTTTCATTATTTTTATTACATTTTTAAACCCAATTTTATTACTTTATGACCTATCATCACACAGCATGTTCTCCATCAGAGTGGGAGATATTAGCGCTAAAATATGGGAGATATTTCTAAAGTGGAGCCACAAAGTCACAGATTTTTATTGGCAAAAGAGAAAAACGATGAAATCCTGGAGGGACTGAGACAATCAACCAGAGTTGGGCAAAAACAATCTCAGGTTCCCAGAAACTCAGCCGTGATGTTGGTGAATCTGAAACGTTTTGTCATCAGGTGAAAAATGGCGTGGCGGAGATGTATGACGGGGCGCAGGTGGTTCTGGGGCCGGATTCGGGTCTGGATCAGCCCGGTCCAGAGCAGCAGTTCATCAACCAGAAGATGAGGCCCGGATCGGGGGTGCTGTCGGTCCAGGTTCTACCAGACGGACCAACCCGCGTCCTCCAGGTGAGTCCAGAACCCAGACAGGACCAGGCTGCTGTGGAATCAGCTGTTAGCCTGTTAGCTTCTTAAAAACGACCAATTCCTTCGTTTAGCAGTGAAATGAATCAGTTTGGGATCAGAATGAAGCCGTTAACTTCACTTGCATGAAAGAAGTTGATGTAACCACGTCTGATTACCTGATCAGAAAGGTTATTGATTTCAGTTGGGGATGGAAATGGTTAATTAGCTCATGATAAACTTGCTTCTGTTTTCAGATCAGCGACTTCAGTCAGCGCAGGATGTTGTGGAGTTCCTCCAGCGTGGAGCAAGACGTAAGCAAAGAAGAAGACGAGAAGGCGGAGCCTGAGCAGGAGCTGGAGGTACGTTGAGCTGTGCAGCCGCTGCAGGCCGATGCAAAGGATTCCTGCAGAAACCCTGAGGTTGATCTCGCAAGGCTTCTAGAAAAAAATGAATTACATTTCTGAGTGTGAAAAGGGAAAAAAATCAAAAATTGTGAGAAAACTTGGAGGTTTGATCTCCAGAAGTTGAATTTTTTTTACTTTTGAAACTCAGAAACTGTCAAAGTTGCAAAATTTCCTTTTAATGAGCTTAGAAAAAAGTTTTTTTCTAGAAAATTTCTGAGATTATTGTCAAAGTTTCAAAAAAACTTTTGGGAAATTTTCATGTTTTTCTTAAAATTTTCTTGAAGTTTTTTGTCCCAAACATTTGACTAATTTTAGAGTTCAGAAATGTGACCCGTCTTTTCTAGAAACGTTTCTGAGGTTGAGCTGAACGCGTCTCTGTTTCATGGCGGGAGTTTCCTCCTCCTGCTCCATCTGTGATGGCCGTAAAACGCCGTGGCGGTTCTGATTTCCTGACGCCGCCTCCGTGTCGCCGCTCAGGTGCAGGTGAACCTGGAGGAGGGTCTGGGCGTCTCTCTGGTCAACAAGCTTCCTGAGGAGCTCATTTTCGCCACGTTCTCTGGTGTGGATGTTCACTTAACCCAAACTGCAGCCACCGAAGTCGTGGAGCTGAGCATCCAGAACATCCAGGTCCTTCCTTCCCCTCTCTATTTCCTGAAATATGTGTTTGAAGAACCCAGATTTAGTTTTTCTCAGCAATTATAAACTGTTTCCATAATCTTGGTATCAAAATAAAGCCAACAGTTGGGAGGCAGAAATGTAAGTATCACAGCAGCGGCTTTAGTTTCAGAGAAAATGAGGATGAAACGTAAAATAATTGGTTTTGCTCCTGGTAGAATTTCTTTTCATTATTCAGGTCAAAAACTTGTAGAAAAATCATAAATAAGGCTCTGAACTATTGAAAACACTTTTTTTTTGACACCCACATTTATTTTCAACCAATTATATTGAAAGCATAATAAATTATTAAATTCAACTCCAATTCAAGTGTTTTTTTTTTAATTAAAGCCACCAAAATATGTTTTTTTTTTTGTTTTGTTTTTTTGCACTATTGGGGCTCCATACAATGTCTCTTTGGTGAAGGTTTCTGGTCACTAGACAAACTCAAATCCTTTAATCAGCTGTTACCCAAGAGTTTGGCGTTTCCATGGAAACCAAATCTGTCTAGGGGCATTAATGGAGGTGTAAAAAAAAAAACAGCTAAAATCTGCCCCTGGTATCGGTGCGTGGGGTTTATTACATTATTCTAGTTTGGACGTATTAACCGTCTGTGTTGCTGTGGCCGTCAGGTGGACAACCAGTTGCTGGGCACCACCCAACCAGTGATGCTGTGCGTCTCTCCCAGTACGGCAGACGACGGCGCCAACGAAGGCGGCCCCGCCCTGCAGGTCAACTCGGTCAAAGTTCCCAGCAGCCTCATGCTCACCGAGCTCTTCAAGGTGGGATCACGTTCACTTCCTGTACGATCCGCTCACTCTGGCCGTTCACTTCCTGT
>VMRN01000224.1:99656-110374 GCA_010277015.1 Poeciliopsis turrubarensis
GTGGGAAAATAAAAGGTTGAAAATAAAACCTGCTTTAGTTCCACAAACCTTTTATACAAATGATCCACTGCAATGAATTAATTTCCTCTGAACTGTTTCACATCTCATGTCAAAATGAATTAAGTTTAACAGGTTATTATTTTAAAGAATGATGTGTAAAAACTGGAACGAACTGGACTGGTTGAACCTGAACTGTTGTTGGAATAAATGCCCTGATCTCTGTTGTTCTGCCAACATTGTGAGAATAAGTCCTGTGTCTGATGCAGAACCTTCCAAGTAAAAGTTCTGTCTGCTTTATTTGGGCCAAATACAGCAGACAGAACTGGAGTCCAGTGAGATGATTTTCTCTCTCTCCACCAAACTGGTGCCCAAGAATTAAAACAAACACTGATTAATTATTAAGTGTGCAACAATGGCGTGTCAAATAGTTCAGGTGGTGTTGAGCTGTGACCTTACTGAGTGTGACCTCGGCCTGCATGGGCATGGACAGGGCGGGGTGGTTGACCTCGCAGCTGAACAGGGCTTCGTTATCCAGCTGGGGGTTGAGGCTCCAGGTCAGCATGGCTCTGGCCTCCATGGTGCCGTCGCCCGCCACCTGCTGCCAGTGCTGGAAGTAGTAGAGCGGGTCGCTGCTCTGGACCCAGCGGGGAAACTCCCGGCTCACCACCGTCTCCGGGATGCCCTCTGTGGTCAGCTCCGACCTGGAGGCGTCCCCGCCGCCTCGCTCCACGCTGTCCGTCTCATTCTCTCTCAGCTGGGTCACTGTCCCCGCTTGGTTCTGCAGGGACAGGGACTTCTGGATTTTGGTGTCGTCAACATCTCCTCTGGCAAGAACCCGGTTCACGTTCCGGTGTCTCTTGGAGGCTTTGCTGCGATGTCCCACCAAGGAAGAAGACCCAGCTGCTGGAAACACGTCAATGAGCTCACCGTCCCGTTTGAAGTAAACCTGGAAGGCAAAAGGTTTGGAAAAGTTACAGACCTTTGGAGACGGACTGATAGTCCAGTAAACCCGGTTCTTTTGGACTCAAAACTTCATCCTCCAGCTGCTGCGGTTCTCTTCTTCTCTGCTCTGAGTCAAACTAACCAAACCCTTAGAGCAACCTGTTCCCCTCCTGGCCTGTGGGGGCGCTGCACCAACAACCACTGAAGGAAACGACACTAAAACCTCTAAAGACGCTGAGAGCAACTTCCTGTTTCACCGGATGAAACAAGATGGAGGCGTCAGATTTTAGTGTTGGAGAATTTCTCTTTAGTCTTTGGCTGAAGACCAGGAGCCATTTCTGCTGCTAGCGCTAGGCTAGCATGTTAGCATTTACCCAGAATGCCCTGTGCTGTAGTCCACTTCCTGCTTTTGGAGCGCTCTCTGGTCCACTTGGTGTTCACATATGCATCCAAACCAAACCAGAGTTCAATTCAACCAAACCCAGATTGAGGTTTGGAGGACCAGAGTTTGGTTACCATTCACACCAACCAAAGGAACCAAAGGAACCAAAGGGACTTAGAGCCACTGAACGGGATCCAAGCTGGTTGAGTTCCCTGCCTCTCGCCCTATAAACAATATCCTGCAGCTGAATTCAGAGACATTAAATAGGTTATTAGATTAATCTCTGTGAGAATAAGATTAGTTTATGTCGATCATAAATGATTTTGGAAAGCTGAATTTCTTTGCCACTGGATTTGATTCCATCACAAATGCAGCTGTTTGCTAATCCTCCGGTATTAATGCTGAATACTTTGGCAAAGAGGTCGCGCAGGGTGCAGACCACAGCCATAAATAGCTTTTTCATTTCAAACTTTCTATCTGCTTCAGGCTCCATTTCTGTGTTTGTTTCAGATCAAATCCAGTTGTGAACTCATTACTACCAGCCAGGCTCTCATTTGCTCTGGTACGCTTTCATTTCTCTCCACCACCATAAATAGTTTGCAACACGGATTTTGGGGGGAAACAAGAATATCTGGGGAGAGATGACAGCCGGATCCGTCTTACCGAGGGAGCCGGTTTTGCTCCAGTGACGATGCAAACCAGGGTGAAGTTCCTGGCCTCGTAACGGCTGAACGGAGCGGGGCTGTTGGCTGCCGCCACAGAAATAGAGCTGGGAGGAACTGCAGGGAAAACACACACATTCACACACTGGAGGGGATTTACACCCCCAAAATGGCTTTTTGTCAGTTTTTCCCACAACTAGATGAAAAGCTGAGATGTTTGTTGTCCAGCTGGTTTTACTGGTTTTCAACTGAAACACCAGTTTAGTCTGGGCAGCCATTTGCAAAGTTACACAGTGGAGGATTAACAGCAATAATTTGGGTTCAGTGAACAAATGAACCCAAATCAAAAACTGTTTTTTGGTGCATTTTTATTTTCTGCATATTTTTAACCAGGTTATTTATTCATTTATAAATGTCACAGATTCAGACTAAATATTTAATTAACAAGCCAAATATTTCATCTACAAACTGAATATTTAGCTAGCAAGCTAAATATTTAGCTCCAAACTATTAGCAAGCTAATTAATTTGAAGCTAAATATTTAGCTTACAAATTTGCTTTAAACTGAATATTTAGCTTATTGACTAAATAATTAGTTAACTAAGTAGTTAGTTTGAAGCTAATATTTAGTTGCCAAACTAAATAGTTATCTAGCTGCATAGTGAATGTGAAGCCAGATATTTAGCTTTAAACTGACTTGCTAGCTTGCTAAAGCTAACCTCATGGTAAATGGCGTGAGTGAATCTGGAGCCTCAGGCTCTGATGTCATTTCCTCCCAGGGCGTCCATGTTCCTCCTCACTGTAACGTCACTGAACTGCCTGACAAACTGTTATAACTGACTGTTAGAGGGAGGTTTTCCCTCAAAATGAACCATTTTTAAACGATGAATCGAACCGATAACGGAGAGCGTGATGCTGCCAGACGCCTCGATCAGCTGATCTCTGGAGCCTTTGCTGTAGATCCCCACATGGCATTCATACAGGCCATCATCCTCCAGCTGCACCTCAGGGAGGCTGGAAAACACACAACCCGACGGCACTGCACCAAATATTCCACATTCATCCTTTAACTTTTTGTTTTTATTGTGCTGAGTTAATAATCGATCCCTGTCGGCCATCGTACCGTACTGTTGAGTGGTAAACCAGTTCCTCTCGTTTGTTCGCGTCCTCCATGTTGGAGAAACTCGTGTTGTAAACAGAATCGTAGGTGAAAATCTTTTGCTTGGCGTTTCCTCCTTCAATTACCTGCAGAACAAAACCATTTAAAACAAAACCATTAAAAACAAAACCATTAAAAACAAAACCATTTAAAACAAAACCATTTAAAACAAAACGCTGCTTTCACCAAAACAATGGAAACATTTTGGTGAAAGAGTTTTATTCTGTTTTCAAAATCTGGAAGGAACTCAACATTTATTGATGGACCTTTGGTGACTAGTGTATTTAAATATGAGTTATTACTAATAATTTGGCCAACAGTGAAAAATGTAGGATTAAAAACTCTGAACGCTCACCTGAAACCAGGCGATCTCTCTCAGGGTGCCGTCCGTCTGGAAGTTGCACTTTAATGTGATCGTGTCGCCGATGACGACAGGTGGGAGGGGATCCATGGAAACGATCAGGTAACCTGCAGGTGAGGCACAAACAGGTGGGAAATCGCCTGAGAGACTTACAGGCACCACGTTGTCCGGTACTTAAGGGCTAAAAAACAGCAACAGATGGTCATGATGCTGCCACCACCGTGTGTCGGTGTGGGTGTCGTGTTGCCATGGTAATAATCTGTTGATCTTTCAGACCTCCTTCTCTGTTTTTCGGCTACAAGATGTTTGTTTTCTCCACTTTGACCTTGGGTTCAAAGGTCACCTTGCAGAGCAACGCGGGCGGCAGCAGCCTCACCTCCGCTGCACCGGCCGCTGACGCATGACGTCACCGCAGCTGCAGATTATTTTCCTCCCATGTTTTTCCTCTTAATCCTCAAAGAGCTTTTGATCCAAAGAGCCGGGCATTGCCCATCTCTGGCCTCTCCAGACACACAAACAATGTGGAAGAAAGATTAAAACATTTCCAAACGAGGTCAAAGAGTTCCCACCCAGCAACCTGCAAAAAAATTATTTACCCATAAAGACAGTTTGGGACTCTGGAAATAAAACATGAGGAACTGATCTAAACAGGCAGACATGAGCTGCAGCTTCAAACGTCTCTGTATTTTAATGGGATTTTATACAGAAAATGAGAGTTTGAGGACAAAACTGAAATAAAAACTGCTAGAGGCAGAAAACTGGGAAGGAGGTTCAGCTTTCAGCAGGAGAACATCATAAACATACCATCACAAATGCACTGGAGACGTTTAGATTCATGTCGTAGAATGGCCTAGTCAAAGTCAAAGCGGAGGATCTGTTTAAAACTGGAAAAGTGATGTTCACAGATGGTTTCCATTCAGTCTGACTCAGCTGGAGCTCTTCTGTGTCGAAGAATGGGCAAAAACCTCCAATAAGCCCCAAAAAGATCACTACTGGTGAATAAAAATGCCCGCCACACTTTCCAGATTTTGCTTAGCATGGCTTCACATTAATCTAATACAGTATGGTCTCTCCAGGGAGTTCTTCCTGTCCTCCCAGTAGGTCAGTAATGAAACAGTAAAGTGATCCGGATCGGCCCTGGAGCGCCGCCATGCTGCAGGTCTGAGTTCTCTTCCTGGATCCAAGAGGCTCCTGAGAGGCCGAAGAAGAACTTCAACATGCACCAGGGAGAGAATGCCGTCCCTCCAAGACCGACTCTGGACGTCACTGGTCCAAAGTCTCCTTTCAGTGAGGAGAACCAGCGGCTCCACATGGAGGAGCTCCTCAGCCTGAGGCCGAGTCTGGTCTCACCTGCTGGTTCTGTACGAACACGGAGTCGAGCTGCTGTTGAACCTTCAGGTGGTCGGGACATCTCGTTAGAAGGCATCACTTCAGGAAGTTATATGGCCAACCGGATCAGAACCAGGAGATTCCCGATGAGATCCTGGACAGTGATCGTGTCTCTAGAGTGTCTGGGTTTTATTAGAGTCCAAGATCACGGGCAGAAAATCTGTGGATTCTGCTTGGGGATTAACATCCATGCACTTTGTGATTTCAACAGCCACAAGCATTTAATCACTTGAAAGTACAGATTACCATGAGCAATATGGCTCAGAGTCAGACAATGGACTCTTTATCCCCAAAGGAACATCTCCAGCAGAGTTAGGTAACCCACTAACTCTGATGGCACAAAGCCGACTCCACACAAACCCCAACATGAAGCCAGATTAACTTACAACGACTCAAACACTGACATCTTATTTAATCAAAGATGTGTTTTAATGTCTGTTTCATAATAAACGGACATCAAAGCAAACTCTGTTCATCATTTTCTTGGTTAGAATCTGAAAGCCTGGATAATTGTCTTAATTTGAAAGGCAGAACATAACAACTTCCGCTTCGTTGACCGACCATCCGTGGATCTGTGTTCTCACCACTAGGGGGCAACAAACCACTGCATTACGACACTGTTAATGTTAATAGATGGTCGCCAAATGTCGCTTTTATTGAATTTATTTCACTGTAAATAAGTCCGAGCGATGCTGCAAGGTAAGAAGATCAATGTTCTCACTTCATGAGAGAATAAGATTAATAAAATGCTGTCAAATGTTGCATTATTAGGAAGATACCTAAGATGTAGCCTAGCATGGACAAAGAAATTGGTTAGCATCGAGACGTTAGCTCGGTTCTAATCTGCTGGTGTTAGCAGGAATGTTGTTTCTGACATGATGAATAAATCATGTAGCAGAAAATCAGGCAAAGATTTGAGAACATAAACAATGAAGAGGAAGACGTTTGTAAGCTAGCTGCGTACAGCTAATGTTCCTAGCGTCGCTTCTGAAGATCCAACATGGCGCCTGAAGGTGATAAAGTGACGTAGTTTACAATTGGGTCAATAACAGAGAATGATTTCTGAGTCAGCAGTAAGTGCAGGAGGGGCAAGGAGGGACTGGTGGTTCGCATCAGTCCTCAAAAGCAATATCTTCGAGGTTTGTTTGTTTCAACCAGGAGTATGAACACTTCCACTAATCCGCCAGCAAAGGAGCTAACCTTTGTTTAGCACTTTAGCATTTTGCTAACTTAGAAAACATTTAGCGCACTTAGCTTCCACAAGGTAAACTTTCTTAGATAAATTCTAAATTACTAATAAGGAATTAAGTTTAAGTTATGATTTTAGTACTTTAGCATTAGCTTCTGCTAAATACCATGTTAGTGTAACACTTTAGCGTTAGCGGAACTAGCTTTTTTAGCACTGGTTCTAAACTCATTCAAATGGTTTGTGTACATTCCTATAGTACACACAGCGTGACCTGCAAGAAATCTTGTAAAAATATAAAAACTGCACAGCATTTGTAACTTGTTTGAAATGTAAATGTTATTTTTCTTTGTTTCAAAAAACGTCACCCCAAATATGCCAAAAAGCCCCTTTAATTGTAAGTTTGTGCTGGTGCTTAATGAACTAAACCCATTACTAGGAATGAGATCCAGTCAAGCGTGATTGAATTAAAGTAATGAGATCATAATTTCTAATGATGATGATTAAAAATGAAACAAATACCAACTGGATCACAGGGAAGGTTTTTAATGAAAGTGAGAGTAAAAAGCATCAAGCAGTTTGAAAATGAGAGAAACAACAAATTTTAATTTCAGTTATTTCAGAAAGAAAAAAGCCAGGATTCACTAAAAGGCTGTTTTTCATGTTATCCCTGAAAAATGCTTAATTTGTCCTGCTAAAAACAAACGAACCGAGTGGGTGATTTGCTGTGGGGTAGTTCAGATGCTGTTCTTACCTTTCGTTGGGCTCAGGGTGTGAGAGAGCAGGAGGAAGCAGCACAGAGCGAGCGGACGTTTCATCCTGCTGATGCTGCTCAGACCTGCGGACGCTCCATCTGCTATCAGCTGCTTTTATCTCCCACTGAGGCTGAATGCAGAGGCTCAGCAGGTTTATATCACAGGATTACCGCAGCTTCAACCTGCTCTCTCTCTCTCTGTTGCTCTCTGGACTCGTAACTTAATGTAATTTAACCTGGATTTATTATCAAAGCAACACTTTGCAACAGAAGGTTTCTCACCTTCTTTACAACTTCCCTTTCTTATCCAGTTACATGTGATCCAATCGATTCAACCCAATCCAGGACAGTCAGGTTCAGGGTCAAATCCAATTTAATATATCCCAATTTAATCCAATTTTAATGCAATGTGATCTGATCCGGTAAACTGGAGAAGGCCAGTTAGGGAGAGGCAGTCAGCATGACCTGCAGCAGGAATGTTTCCTCACAATCTGAAAAATATCTCCACAGATATGGGAGGTTTCTGCACCTGCACCATCAGTTATTACCAACACATTTAACTAGATTTCTAAGTGACTCCCGGGGCTGAATCTACTCAAACCCAGAGTTAAATATAGTGTCCAAAATATTTTGCTGTGGAGCAAAATATTTTACTTCTAATTAAACATTTAGTTTTTTTACTTAATATTTAGTTTAGAGCTATTTATTTAGCTTCCAATCAGCTAAATATTGAGCAGATTTCGCTTGCTCACAAAGTATTTAGTGTGCTAACTAAATATTTAGATGCAAACTAAATATTTAGCTTGCAGCTATCTTGTTAACTAAATATTTTGTTACTAAAAGTAAATATTTAGCTTATTTAGCATGGTAAATAAAAAATATCATTTTTAAAATAAATATACTAGTTAATTAAATATTTATTTTGGAGCAAATATTTGTTCTTTAGACTAAATAGCTTGCTAGCTTAATATTTTTATTTGAAACAATGACATTCATTAATAATGCATAACAAGGTGAAAATATGACTTTGCATGATGACCCCCATTCCTTTTCTTATTACAATAATCCAAATTATTGCTGATAATTTTTGAGTGTTTAACTTTACAAACAGCATCCCATAAAAACCAGTGAAAACTAATTGCCTGGACCAGAGCAGAAAACTTTGTGAAAGGAAAAACTCTTCCAGCAAAGACATCCTGTCCTGTTTTTCAGCCTGGACACAGAAACTGCAATGAAATGAACTCTCCACCAGGGGGAGCTGTCTGATAAACTACAGGAAGTGTCTCTGCTAAAAGCTGCTGACATTTAATTCAGTGAAACAGAATCACAGTCCGTCAGCCGTCCTGCTTCCCTCTGGCTGTCGGGTTGGAATATGGAGACAATAAAGCAGATCCAGAATCTGGGTTTGTGTTAGAAAGAAATGATTTGTAATTATTCTGATCATAAACTTCAGTCATCCCTTAAATCTCGCTGCCATGTTGATAGCTTAGTGACGTGTTTCTGGGCCGGTTAATGGTGGAAAGTTACCCAGAGCGACAGGAAGATCGGAACGACTGCGATCGTATCTCAAATCCCGCTGCAGGTTTTCCGCTTTCGACCCTGAGCTGAATTCATTTACTCCCATCAGGAGGAAAATCTGCAGCTTTTAACGCCTGGATGTGCCAGGATGTTGAGCGCAGGCCGGTTTGCGGCCGTCGCTCCAGATGTTCCCCTCGTTCATCATCATGCTCTGATTGATCAGCAGGATCTCTGTAATGTGGCTGGACAGACCAGTTCTCCCAGTCCCACCATTACAAACCCACAGTGGTGTTCCCTTTCCAGTGTCTGTCCGATGCAGTTCGATTCAGTCCGAATTAAAAACAGACTTCAGCATGAATCATCTGACAGCCGTCGGTTGTATTTAGTGTGATGCACAGCAGCTTTAGCAGCAGAGCCACAGAGCCACAGAGCCACAGCTGCAAAGGCGGCGAATCACGGCCACTGAAGAAATAAGGAGTACCATTCTGGCCAAAAATCTCAGAAATTCTGAGATTGATCGCAAAATGTTTTAGAAAAAGAAAGGAAACGTATGTACCTGAAGTTTAAAATTTGATAGAGAAAAAATCTGAAATTTTGAGATTTATTCTCAGAAATGTTCTAGGAAAAAACTTGGAAATTTCTGAATTTTTGGCAGAAATTTACTCAAATTGTTCTAATCTACAGCAAAGTGACTGGAGAAGAAAAAGGGAGTAAATTTCTGCCAAAAAATTTAGAATTTTTCTCGAAAAAACTTGAAAACCCCAAAACAATTCTGACAAAAGGAACATTTTGGACGTTTGTCTTTTTTTTACAGCAAGTTTTCAACTTTTCAAATCTGGAAATTTCTTTTTTTTTTTCCTAAAAAATTTTGGCTGAAATTTACTTTGCCTTTTTTATACCTATTATATTTCTGGGTTTTTGTCAAGGTGATTCTTTCTGTTTGGTTTCAGTATTTCTGAATCTTGTTTAACAGTTTTACTGTTTTTATTGTGACTCTCATGATGATAGAAACAAAACAGGATTTAATTGGTCTGAAATCACTTTATTTAGTTTGTTTTTACGATGATCTCATCTTCAGATTCATCAGAAACATGAAAGTGGATTAAAATCAACAACAGATTTACATGAAGATCACTCAGCTGAGGATAATAAAACTATGTAATATATTATATCACAAACAGGCATAAAAAATTAGAACATTCTTTAAAAACGTGTATTAATTTGGACAAATGGAGATTTAATGTCAATTTTAACATTACTGGGAGGTTTATGTAACATAACTAAACCATTAAAGCTGAAGACATTTCCAAATATTGAATGGAGTGTAAAATGAAAACCAAAACAAGCCCCGCCCCCCGGCTGTGTGGAAATATATCAGGACTTTTATTTTGGCAGGACTGGCAGTGAAAGTGGTTGGATTGGTGTTTGTTAAGTTATAAAGTTAAAGACTAAAAGCAATAATTTGGGGTCATTTAGTCTGAAATAACAAAATTTCAGTCGTAAATGGCAATTTAAAACTAAATATTTAATTAGCAAGCTAAATAAGCAAAAATATTTAGTTTTTAAATGAAATATTTACTAACTAAATAGTTGTAAATATTTACAATTAAATATTTAGTTACTCAGTGTGCAGTGGAGAAACTAAATATTTGTAGTTTTTATACTAAAAATTGTTTACAAATTATTTTTGTTTGTAAACACAATTGTAGCTAAATAAACTATTTAGTTTAAATTATTTAGTGAGCTAGTTAAGCTAAACTACATATTTAGATTATTTAGTTTTCTAATTAAATTAAATGTTAAAAAGCTTATTTAGTTTTTTAATTAAATATTTAGCTCACAAATTATTTTGTCTGTCATAACAGAATTGTATCTATAAATTTCAGTTTTAAACTAAATATTTTATTTCCAAGCTAAATATTTAGCTCCAAACTAAAGTTGTTCAGCTAAATATTACATTAGTAAGCTAAATAATCTAAACATTTAGTTTGTATTCTTAATTAAACATGAGGAGAACTGAATTTTTAAGGAAACTGTTTTTGTTGTTTCGTTTCACCGAAACAACAAGAATATTTTCGCATTTTATCAATAAACGGTTCTTACACATTTATGACGAAAACAAAACAAAATTCTAAATTATTACACTGGTAAAACATTTTCATGGTGGGCATCTCATTAAATGTAACATTTCAGTGTCATTTATAGATCTTATAAATAGATCTTACATGAACAGTGTTTTTACTTTTGCATACATCAATAAAGCTAATAAATTAAATTAAACTCTGAAAACGTTTTACTGAGCTGTAATGTGAATCATTTATATATATATATATATATATATATATATATATATATATATATATAT
>VMRN01000224.1:118078-129477 GCA_010277015.1 Poeciliopsis turrubarensis
GGTACTGGGCCGGTCCGTCCGGTACTGGGCCGGTCCGTCCGGTACTGAGCCGGTCCGTCCGGTACTGAGCCGGTCCGTCCGGTACTGAGCCGGTCCGTCCGGTACTGAGCCGGTCCGAGTGGGAGAGGTTAGCTAAGCTAAGCTAAGCATTTGTTAATGTCTAAAACTTAATTAATGCAGAAACCACACCTCAAACAGACTGGAGAAGATCATGAGGTTCCTTTGCACACGTATCGATTGAAGCAGGAAACAACGATTAATCGTTTAGAATCAAAACTCGATTTTGGCAACAAAAATTGGAATGTAATTTAGATATGGTAAAATCCGACTCAAAAGCAGACTTTGGTGAGCCTTGGGTGAAGCCAAATATATTTTGATTAATTTAATATAACAAACGTTTTCAGAGAAATTGTGAACCAAATCCAGGTTTTATTACTGAGAAGAGACATGTTCCTGTTTTCAATAAGAAATAAAATCTGCTTAAGTTTTGGTTGTACCATTTTTTAAAAATGTTTTAAATTAAAATATTGCTCAGTTTATTGCACAGCTGTTTTCTTTTTGGTCCATCAGAAACTGCAACGTGTTAATCTTGATCACTGCTGATGGTGCATCAGTGAAACGTCTTGAAGAACTACGTTAAAAAGCAAGCAAATCCAGATTTGGTTTATTCATTAGACTATTTTAAACACTACTTTAAAAATTAAAACCTTTTTAAGAGACATACATTGTTAGAAGTTAAAGTTGTGGTTTGCAGCCCTGTTTTGGTCCGTGCTTGGCCCTTTGCCTTGGCCACACGTCTCAGTCTACGTTTTGGTAACTCATGACTGCAGGCACATATTAACCATCTATGACACAGCGAAACAGACCTCTGTCATGTCTTTGGTGACTCCAGCAGTAAGAACAAAATTGTTTCTGAGGATTTATCTGTAATATTAATCTGTTTGTGCACTGTACAATGGCTGCTGGAAAAGACAAGATATTTATTGTTGACTTACCACCCAGAAACCACTTTCTGTATTCTTATGGATTGTGCAGGAGGTTCCACTTTTGCTTTTCAAAGATGTATGGTTGTATCACACATCTGTTTGCAGCCTTTATCATGTTCCAGGGTAAACGTTGTAAAACTTCGTGAAGTTTTACAACATTACAAAGTTTATTTACATACCCCAAATAAAAGGACACATCTTCCATTTTTTCTTACTGTTTTTTCCACTTTTCTCACAGAAATGTTCCCAGCTCTTTTGGGAACATGTTTTCCCTATAAGGTTCATACACTTCCTGTTTCCAAATATTCCTCTGGATTCATCATTTTTTTGTCTGTATGTAAACATCCAACCACCTCTAAACGCTGCACAGATTTTCTCCAACCATTCATTTGTCGCAGATCATTGTCGTCTGTTCAGATTAATGTTCAACTGCTACTTCAGTTACTTCTTCATAATGAGTGAGAAATACAGTTTCAATGTGGAATGATCCCTTTTTCTGGTTGCATTTTCAAAATTATTTGTTGTATGTCGAAATAAGCTTCACTGCAGTCGGCTAACAGCTCAGTTAGCATCAGCAGCTTAGCATCAGCAGCTTAGCATCAGCAGCTTAGCATCAGCAGCTTAGCATCAGCAGCTTAGCATCAGCAGCTTAGCATCAGCAGCTTAGCATCAGCTAAGTTGTAAAATTATTTTAAACAACAAACTGTTAAACTTGAACTGTTATCTGGAACCGTTTTGGTAACAAAAAACGAAAATAATTTTGACTGTTTTTTTTCTAACATTAATGAGTTAATGCTTGAGAAATCATTTATGAAAAAATGTGAAACCTTTGTTCAGTTTTCAGAGTTATGTTTTTATTATGCTATCATTAGTTTATTAGAAACTATATTTCAGTCTGTCACGTTAGTAATTAAACTGTAATCAGGTTCATTTTGGATTATTTCTGGTTTGTTATGTTGTCAGTGTGATCAGTTAATAAGATCTGATGATTATTAAAATAAATCTAATTAAAACTCTTTATTTGTACGTCTGTGCTGCAGATAGCTGTCCCCACAAAGAACCAATGAATCAACATTTATATACAAAATAATTATTTTACTGCAATACAGAATATCACAAGGCAACTTGACTTTATCCCATAGAAAGATAAATAATAAATACACAAACAATAAATTAGAATTCAGCAGCTTTCATTTTAGAAAACACAATGAAAGGAGTAACAGCTCCTGTTGCAACAGCTGCGGCGTCTGGAGCGTCTCTGGGAGAACGGACCTGTCGAGACAAAAACACTTTAAAAACACAACGTTTTTATAGCAGGACACAAACAAACCTTCAAATTCATCTCTTCTAAATGCAAATAATAAAAAAGACAGTCAAGCTTGCATCTTTGTACTTTGCAGGATTGTGTCTTAAATATAACTATACGCCGAATAAATCTATGGAGAAAGTTAAAAACAAAATGTAATATGTTAAAAATCAATTAATCAGTTAAATTAAAACCAACTCAATAATTTATATTTGCATGATTTATAGTTTTTCTCAGGTTATTAAAGGTCTCCAGTCTGGTGTTTTAGTCTCATCCAGCTGTTTTTCAAGGACAATTTAGTTCCCAGATACCTCATAATTAATTTCATTTGTTGTTTTTATTTATTTTGGATATGTAAAATGTCTTCGAGTTCCAGTGTTAAATGTTCATTTGAATTTAAAGTTTATTGATCTTCGGCTATCTGTTCTTGTGTATTATGTCAGCATTATTGTCTAAAAATAACAATATAATCAGAAAAACTCCTGGAACAATTTCTCTCTCAGCAGAATGTTGTTACAGTGACAGACCTGCTATTATGTCACATAACTGAAGCATTTTTGAAACTGAAACTGCAGGATATATGATGTAATGTTTTGTTTTTTTAAAAAGATGAAAGAAATTTCCTCCCAGTTTCGTACCTCAGCAGCCCAGTCCGCTGAAGGAGCCGATCCGCTCCAGCCGGACCCCGAAGCAGCTCCTCAGGCCGCCTTTCTTGTATCGGCTCCACGAACGTTTGGAGGTGGCCACGATGTCTTTGAGGAAAAGCATCAGCGCGTTGTCTTTGGCCAGCGGCGCGGCGCTGCGGCGGTCGGTCCTCCACGGCTCCCGCTGCCCCGCGGCGCCGAGCACAGACCTGTCTGAGCCGAAGTCGCTCTCCTCCACCTGCGCCTCCTCAGAGGAGAGGGGAAAGTTGCTGATTTCATTCTCCAAGAGCTGCTGCAAACTCTGCACACAAACAAGTCAGCAAACCTGATTTAATTTGTTGCACACATCGTTCGGGGCGATATCCACTCCAGCTGAACTTACCTGTATGTCAGAAATGGGTTTCGCTCCAATGAAGTTAATGAGCAGCAGAGAAAAACAGCAAACTGAGAAATTTGGCTGCATTTTCTTCTTCCTGTGGTGGTTCTCAGTCGTTCCTCTCTGTGATGACTCGGTGCTGCTGCCGCTCTCCTCTGGGTCTCCGGCGCTGCAGGTGCCGCCTTTATACCGACCTGATTTCGTCACCATGTGATCCGGAGGAAAATTAATGAGGTGTGACTAATGGTGCTGCATGCTGGAGCCTAACCTGACTCTCGGAGGTGTTCGGTCTCTGAAGCTGCCACAACGTGACTGAAGACTCTGGCTCTGCGCTCTGTGAGGGTCACAGCTTCACATTAGCTGCTGAACTTAAGCTGGACCCAGATGAAGGTCCCTCAGTCACACATTATTCATTTCTCTGCTCCTCCTCTTGCTGTTTTGGTTAAATCTAAACTTTATATGATAAAACCTTCTTCTGAGGAAGGTTCAAATTATGGAGAGTTTGTTTATGTAATATTATAGTGGAGTACACCTGTTTGTGATTAACTGTTCAGAGATCAATTTCCACATAATGGAATAATGGGGATGGACGGGTCAGCAGGCAATATGGGACCAATTGTGAAGAGATCAGTCAGCATCAGAGCCATAATCTAAAAATAAAACTGTGCCAAATAATTCTGTGCCATTTCTCAGCTTTTCCTAGGACTGTGTTTTCCAGAATAAAGATCTCAGGTTGTTCCTGGAATCTGCCGGAGTCTCTTTCCAGCAGATTGTTCCAGTGACCACTGGCGCTGGTCCATAAGGAAGTTAACGGCGCTGCAAGGTTTCGACTCCAATCTTGACAAACTTTTGCAAGTTTTCTGAAATGCTCTGAAAGATGTATAGATAAATCATCCGTCATAGGAATATTAAAAGTTTCAGTTGTATTTCTGCTTTTTGTTCTCTTTGGGATTTTAGGCATCCAAGTACATTTCTGCATTTGTTCTGCATTGCATTAATGCAGCTTACAATAATCCTTGTGAATTTACCGTTATATTGTGAGATTTCCATTTTTCTCTTTTCACACATGATTTCTGCATGTGCAAATGTGCATGCAGTTATTTACACAGTCAGATTTCAGGCAATGTCCACTGAATTCAGAGTTAAGAGATAAAGATTACGGCTCAGTCATGTTTCACTTTATCTTCATCTTCAACTATAAATGCACTGCCTGTTGCTTCAGCATGGCTCCAAACTGTCCTCTAATCTTCTCTTTCTAAACTTACACTCATGCTATTTTTGGAAAATGTTTGCAAATCATTACCTAGACATGGAAATTAGTCAACTGGGACAGTGGAGGCTCATGAAAAATTTACAAACACGTCTTTTCAGCCAACAAAGAAACTAGTTACAACCCAGAAACCGTAGCCAGATCTTTAGCCTCTTCTGGAGGACCTGAACCTGCCAGTCAAAAGGTGAACTGTGATCATTTTTCATCAGACTGATCAGGTCCAGTTCTGCTTAAAGTGGACCTGATCAGTGGTACACTGGTTTTTCTGGAGGCCTTTAAAATCTGAAGACATGGAAAACCTTTCACTTCAATTTCTGTTTATACCAAACTACACTGATAAGCTCTTTGGGGAAAATGCTGGTACATTTCTGTCACAGCTTATGATTCTTCATACATTCAGCTTAAGAATTATGGACTGTGTGTTTGTAACAGGCTCCAGACATCCAGAAAACTGAGGGTTAACCTAAGATTTGAGTAGAATATAGAGGAATTTGTTCCAAATTTTACATTTGTAGGAACATTGCTGATTATTTCTCCATGAAACCCAGCTGAACGAGACATTCATCTGTTTAAACCCCAAGGTCAAAATGTGACATTTCAGGACTGAAATCACTAACAGCACGATCCCAACTGCCTCAAGTGCAGCTACATGTTGAATGTACATGTTGAATTGTTTGTGTTGGATGGCTGTGGCACAAACAGGGGAAAACACTGATGAACACTGGGATGTACAAAACGTTCTGCGTTTCATGAGACGCCTCAGAGCAGCCTGTGTTGCTTTGAGGAGATAATCTGCTGAAAGGAGGAAGTGCTGGAATGCAGTTGATGGGATGAATCATTGTTTCCTGTTTGTATTATTCCAACTTCATAGAGCGCAGTCCTGGAGTCCAATCTGAAACTGTCCAGCAATGTTTCATAGTCATGATGGGATCCTTGCCAAGTGTATCTTCGTCACCAAACTGAATATGTGACACATTACCATAGAGCAGCACTGTGTCACAATGAGTCAGCGTCAGGTGCGTGACCTATTACAGTAAGCCAGATCCTTCCGTTCAGCTGCTCCTTTTAGGGATTACTGCTGAAGATCTTCCTCCATCTCCTCCCCTGACATTTCTCAGGCTTTGGGACTCCACTGATCCACAAATAGAGAAAACATGGAAGAGTGGAACACCTTCCTTCCTGGCAATGGTTATCCAATGAAAAATACAAAGAGTACACTGAAACATGAGGTAGATTTTGGTAATGATGGTCTTCTTCCTGCTCTGGCGTTACTTGTGGAGTACCACAGGGGTCAGGTTTAGACTGCATCACCTTCACTTCAAAGTCAGCTCAGGGGAACCAACGCCAAGCCCAAGTCCTCTGTCACTGCCCAACCAACCCAGATGTCAGTGGGTCACACTGCTGACCGCTCCCAGTCAGAACCCGGAGGCTCCGCTAGCCAGACAGCCCAGGCGGCGAACCCAGGAACCAAACATCCTAACGACCAAAATACTACCTGACCCCCAACTCCATGCCTGACACCAACCAGAACCAACAGAATACCAAACGGACCCATCGCTGACGTTTTGGAAGCACTGAACAAGGAGAGTGCTGTTACTCAACGCTAAAGCGAGAGAACCAGTCCAAGCACCATTCAAGCACAAAGCCCATGAAAAGAACAGTTTTCTGACTGCACCACTGCAAAGCTGTACCCAAACCAGAAAAGGAGAAACATTCCCTTCAGCAAGTTTGGTTCCTCCTCTGGGTTTTCTCCCACTGGGAAGAAGAAGCTTGAAGGTTGAATAAAACTGCAACCCAACAGTAAATCAAAAACCATAATGAAGTAAATTTTCTTTCAAGTTTCAGCCGCCGGGGCAGGAGTTCAGCTCATCCCTGTGATTGGCTGCCACACCCAACCAATGATGTGCCCGCTGTGTGGCTGCCTCGCCACCGTCATGTCAGCCACACTCACTTGTCCTGAGGTGTGGAAGGCCGGGGCATCGTTAGGGGAAACGACTCTTGTGTTGCATACCAGCCCTGATAATGAAACTGTCACAAGGGCGGACAGCATGCTGGCTGCAGCTCTGCAGTGATTAGGCTCAATTACTCACTTTCCTTTCCTCTCTTCTTCTCGGTCAATAAACTGTTATTTTAAACTCTAAATAGAAATCAGTGCTTTGTATGTTTGCTTAGCGTCGTTACAGCAGCAATAAGTTGGTTAATTTGTAAGCAGAAGGTGAGGATCAAGGACAAAGAGCTCCTGAAAGCAGGTCGATAAATCATTTTATTTCCAGGAATCTGGTTTATGTTGGTAGTAAACCAGAACTCGGGTACACGTATGATATTTAGTTGATTGTATTTCATGTAAGGATCCTTTTTATTCTTTTAGTTTCCACATCCAGAGATTGAACTTTTTACCCCTTTTTGTTTCCAAATAGGTTAAATTCAGTGAGACTCAATCATGTCTTTCCAAAGATTCTCAGTTGGATCCAGTCTGGACTTTTACTAGGCCATTCTAAATTATGGATCTGCTTTCCGACAAGACAACGCTGGATGCTTTGTGCGCTGAACAGATGGAGCATCAGGCATTAGCATTGTGAAGAACACAAGGTGGATGTTCTGGAGTGGCCTAGTCAAAGCCCATCATGACAGCGGGACCAGCAAGAAGAATGAAACAACTGAGCAGCCTGAGACACATCCACTCAAACTGCAGAGGTGAATGTTTATGTAAACACTTATATTATGTGAAATATTCAGCGGTGAGCCTAAAAATATGCTTTAATGCTAAGGTGCTACATTAACATGATGTTTAGCAGGAGCTAATGCTAAAGCGCTAACTTCAATTCAAATTATATTTTCCCTCTAGCACCAATTTAACTTTAACATTATGATCTCTGTTCTCTGATGTCTGTTTTTATCTTATTCCTGCTTGAAAGGGCAGGAGTTACAGGCTTCAAAATAAAAGCATTAATATTAACATTAAATGCTTGGAAACTTAACAGCCAATAACCAAAACCTCAACACACATGTCAAACTTTAGTCAACTGAAAGTTTACAAAACAAAGCTAGAAGTTAGTAAAAATGCTAAAAATGAGCTATTAGCAGATTCCAGCTAAACGTCACAGCTGAGGAGGAAAAACAAGAAAATAGGAAGATATCACACCTGATACTGTCACATATGCTGACAGTATTTGGAAATATTGGTTAGAGCAGAAGTGTCCAAACTTCTTGTCATGTGGGGAAAATAGCAATTAAATAATAATAACAGAAAGATCAAAATCAGGCAGTAAAGTTTTTTGTAAAACAAAAAAAAAATTATCCAAAGCTTTAAAACAATTTTGCAGATTTTCTGTATTAAAACAAATTTTTAGTTTTCAAATTCCTTTGGGCTTCATTGAGCACATTTATTATCTTATAAGAAAAAGATTTTAGTCACTTCCTTTCAAAACGCCTGCTGTTTAGCCAAAAATAAACTGAAAAAAAAGTTTTTTACTGTAAAGTCAACTTTTCAGTAAAAGTCTTTACATATTTTACTTTGTGTTAAATTGTGAAAATTACAACATAAAATATGATCTTTAATCAGGGTAAGCATTTGGTTAAAAATAAAACGTTTGCATCCTCGCCTGTGATGGACGGGTTAGATTTTCATAATTGCAGTTATGAAAACTGCACAGAATCGGTCATAAATGGCCCCCGGACCAGACTTTGGACAACCCTGGTTTAGGGAAGCTAAGTGCACTGAAAGTGAGAAAAGACTGAAGCGCTCAGCTAACAATTAGCTCACCGATTCTGTGTTAAGGCAGCACATCAGAACTCTCTCTAAAACAGATCAGGAGTAATTTGCTTTAAATGTTCCCCCATTTGATCCCGTGTTATGATTCAATGCTCCCCTGATGCAGATTAATGTACGTGGGGAACAAAGCCTGCTGTCTGATCAGCTGAAGCGGTGGAGTGGTGCGACTGGGAGAGCAGCTTGTTCGTGCTGATGCGAGGCTGTAATGTGTTCCCACGCCGTGACTGCAGTAGTGACTGTGGGAGTCACGGCCCCTCCAGGCAACGACATTAATAAGTGTCAGGAAGCAGCGGGAGCCCAGCAGTGGGAGAGGGAGCTTTCTAAAGAGGTTTTAATGACATTGAAAACACAACAAAATGCATCGTGTTCAAGCAAATGTACATGTGAAGCAGTGTGGGGAAGTTTTTCCACCGCACGCCGTTATAACTGGGACTATTACATCATGTTTTTCTGTTTACACCATTTGCACTTACTATGTTTATTCCATACGAAGAGTCAGAAAATGAACTGAAACCCAAAAGAAACCTTGTTTACAAAATCTCCAGTATCTCTGGTCCAGTTTCCAGTGCAAATATCTTAGAAATAAGACAAAACTAACTTAGAAATAACATTTCCTCAAGAAATATGAGCTTGTTTTAAGTCAACAATTCCTCAATATTGATGAAAAACTACTTATTCCTTTGCTAGATTATTTCACTTATAATTAAATATTTGCTCATGTTTCATCTAGTGGAACTAGTACTTTCTCATCAACATTAAGGAATTATTGACTTAAGACAAACTCCTGTATTTGGGTGAGAAGTTGCTTATAGGTTAGTTTTCTCTTATTTCAAGTGTATTAAGATATTTACACAAGAAACTAAAATACTGAGAGATATTTAGTTTGTCTGCAGTATAAAAGTTAGGAATCGATGTCACTGACAGGAATAGGGCCTTAAACCAAAACACCTGATATTTTTAACAAAGGCTCCAATTTTAATACATTAAAATAATGTTTTAAAATAGCCTTAAAATGTAAAATTATAAAAGCTTATGCTAGGCCTGTCATGATAAATTATTTATATTTTCTTTGCACGAAATGTTGAATAAACATTCATGTTGTTTCCATGTATCATCTCGATTATAATAGGCCATTTGAAAGCAGTGCAACCTGTTAATGACCCTCCTGCCACACTGTTGAATTCCTAACAGGAAGTTGTTGTTTTGAAGGATTCTGATTGGTTTTACCTTTGCGCTACACTGCCCCCTGTGGGTTCGGTATTGAAGTATTTTGGAGAGTCTGAATGTTGAATCATTCACCGTGTCTTGCAGAGATCCTCTCCAGTGTTTTTGAGAGAAATGCAGAGTCACAAGATGAAGCTGATTTTAAAGATGCTCTAAAAGAGTTTCCCGGAAACCGTTTTCATCTCCAGCTGAATTATTTTACCATTTATTTTCCCAGCATACATCCGTCACGATCCAACAGAGACACAATCAGACACACACTAGTGCTGTGTGAGGCCGGTCTCAAGACCTCTTTCTGATGGTCTCCGTTTAGACATTGAGGACTTGGGATTTTGACCTCTGACCTGCTCTCCGTCTAACGGTCCAGATAATCCCTACGAAGGCTTATGTAGTCACATGAAAAATCTGCAGAATATGAAAAATTAGTTTTATTTGATTAAATGATTATAATTGCTGAATAAAGTAATCAATCAGAATAATTGATTACTCACTTTAAAATGAGATTTTCTCTGATCTTTACTGCACGTTTGTTTTAATTTCTTCTTTTATCTCTTTATTTTAGTGATGAATCATCTATAACCAAATTCTCCTAAACGTGCAGGCAGTAAGGTCAAGTCCTCACCTCACCAGGGCAACAAAACCAGAAACAAACCAAATGTTTCATTTCTCAGACGGTTTTGCTTCTGCTGTGAATCTTAAAAACGTATAAATTCCGAGCAGTTCTTATCAGGAAGTTAAGTTACTCTACAGAACAGGGAAACATACTATAGTCTAGATCAGAGCGCCCTCTGGTGGATAACACACAAATAGCGCTTTGGTAATTTCCCTGGCATCTTCAATTTAACTTCAAATATTGTGAAATTATCAAACATTCAATGCATCCCGGTGGGGAGTATTTTACTTAGACTTATAGACATTTTACTAGCTCAGCAGGAGCATGACGGTTTATTTTTCTTCTGCGACAGAAAACATCAAAATATTCCAGTTTATCAACATTTTGTCTCCCAACAGCAGCAAGATGGCTACTGGAGGTACATGGAAGAGCAACACCAGGCTGCAGAGGAAAATGAGAATCTAATTTAATTAAGTAATTGTAGTTTACATCAGTGTTGGGGCTGTGATCCCCTGGAGAGCCACCAAGGGGCGCCAGAGGGCCCTCAAAGTTGGAGAGAAAATGAGAAAAATATTCATTTCTGACAGGAAAAATACCAGAAGAATTGAGCTCTGCTGCAAAAACACATAAACTGGGGTGATACTATCAACTTTGATGTGATTGATATAAAATATTACATATTCATAATTTGGTTATAAAATCATAAAATGTCTTCTGATACTAAAGTTTATGCAACAGTTCTTATGGCCATCTAAAATCAGCATGTATGACACAGTATTTATACTAATTGAAGGTAATAAATAAGGAATATCAAATGAAAAACATTCCAAAGTATAATTCTTTACATATTTTGTCGCTGCCAGAAGCCAATGCTGTTTGGGGCTTTGAGGATCCCGGGTTTAAACTGCAGTCGTTTAAATCTAAGGTTTAATTGTGGGATGATTAAAAAAAAAAAAAAAAAGAATGCGTGAGATCAAGTTTTATAAGCCCAACATAGAAACCTAAAATCACCAAAACCAAATTCATTGTGAACCAAAAATAAAAACATGCAAGACATTTTTGTTAAAATATTTATCCTCCGTTTCTTCTTTGCTGTCCTTATAATTTGACATTGAAGAGGCGGATTTATGACAGGTTGTCATTGATCGACATGTTATCAGAGTGTGTGTGTGTGTGTGTGTGTGTGTGTGTGTGTGTGTGTGTGTGTG
>VMRN01000224.1:129487-146670 GCA_010277015.1 Poeciliopsis turrubarensis
GTGTGTGTGTGTGTGTGTGTGTGTGTGTGTGTGTGTGTGTGTGTGTGTGTGTGTGTGTGCGCGTGTGTTCCAGTTAAGAAGACTGAGTCACATTTCTAGTAAGCAGCATCCCTACAAACGTCTCAGTGTATTGATGACATGTCCCAGACAATGGCAGACATGAGACAGGGACACAAACCATGATCAGCATCTATTGTATTGACTGTTGCGTTTTGACCATCCTCTCTCCTGCACACACTGAGGTTAACTCAATTAAAGCTTTAGTGAAGAAGGATGGAGGAAATGCATGGAGGAGAAAAACCACCCACTTGATCTGGAGGAGATAATGGAGCAGATAACTGCTTCGAAACAAACTCAATTTGCAAAGCAGAAGATATGGCAACAACCTGCTTTCTTCTCTTGAAAAGCCATAATGGCAGCAATTTAAATGTTACAGATGGCCCAACACCAGCACTGCCACAGACTGAACAAACCGCGCGATAAAGACAGAAAGGACGTTTAATATTCCACAAGGCAGAAAGAAGAGGATTTCATTTGGGTAAAATATGAAAACTGCATAAACTCATCAAAACAGACAGTAAGGCCCCAGCGAGCGCTGAACGTTTGCCGACGATGTTCGGCCGACGAAAAATGAGCCGCCATTAAACGTCCGTTGGTTAGCCTGTTGCTAGCTGGGCTAGCTTACCCCTACATTTGTTAGCCTTCTTGCAGGCTAACAAATAACAGATATCTGGTTGATAAGACACCGGAATTCAGAGAAAGGCGTTTTTTACGGCTCAAGACACGCCGTCATGACGGAGGAGCTGAAAGTTAAATGCAGGAGACGGTGAGTTAATAATACAATATGACGGCATCGTTTTAATGGCGGCGTGTTAGCATCAGGCATTAGCATCAGGCTAATGTTTCTTACTATCGAGAATAGAAAGGACAGGATGAAACATGAGAATACAATGATAATATCACCAGAATAAGGTTGTAAATTAGGAGAATGAAGTAATTTTTAGTAATTTTTACAGGTCTGGTCACGTCAGCGCTTATTTATTTAAGCATTGCTTTCATTAAAACGACTCTTTATTGTACTAATAGCATGACTATAATATTATGGCTTCATTATTTTAATTAAAAATATCTTAGTCGTGGGCATAAGTTTATTTTAACACTTCAGATAATAACTAAATTAATGGCTATATAACAGTTTTTTCGTCCTGATAAAGCCACCTGAGCAAATGGCAAAATAAGCCAATTTTATAGTTTTTATTTATACTTTAAGATGTGCAGAAAAGCTTACATATGTATAGATATCCCATTATTAATTAGTTATTTTGAAGAATTTGTGGTTGATTGGATTGAGATAGTTCATACAGACCTTTCTCTGTTATTCCTATGAAAGTTTTAGTTATATTTCCCATTTTGTTTTGATTTATATGGTGTACAGTGTGTGCCATAAATCTTTTTCTGAATGTGTAAAATGTGTTTCTTGGTTGGCATTTGAGTGCTCTGTGACTTGGAATTGATGGAGAATCTTTTTATCACTTTGTGTTTTTAATGGGCTCAACCCACATTTCTACCAATTTCCTTACAAATCCATCACCATTTAAAGACTAACTAAACCTCTTTTTTTTTGCAAGTAAACTGTCTAAACTGGTTGCTAAGTGTGCTGTTTTTAAGTTTATTTGCAAATTATATTTTTGTGTAAATTTGTCTGAATCCCCAAATATTTGACGTAAAATAGCTCCACTTTAAAAAGAAATAGTTTTTAAACAACAAAGAAATAATTTTTTGTTCTTTTAGTGCAAAATTGTATACTGCTGCTGTGGATATAATCCCAGATGGACTACACTGCCTCATAAAGTTTTCCTCCCACCATGTTTGGTTATCCTGTAAACTCTCCCGTCTGCTTTTGGTTGCTGCTGCAGAAACATTTCTTAGTGCTTTTCCTCAGACACATGGTTCCAGCCCGACATATGCTCTAGCAGAGCGAGATCAGCGGCACCACATGGGGTTGCCACATCCTTTATCAAACGAGCCACATCCAACCGCGGGGGGCATTCACAACGATTATCATAGGGCTCCCAACATGTTTGACAAAAAGGGTACAAATGGATCGCCATATTGCACCCGGCTTCAAAAAGCTGCCAAAATGAAAATGGCTGCCAAAATGACTGAAAGCAGCAGCAATAAAAACAGAAAATGAAACAAACAAACAACATGGTTCCTCTCACCACAGCAGGTTCAAAACATTTATGACTTGTTATTATGACAATGACCCTGAAAATGTGAAATAAAATAATTTAAATTCACCATATATCCATTGTTTTATATCTTAGGTAATCCTCTTCTCAAATTTCAAAAATTCTTGAACAACCAACAGCACAAACTGGATACAACTAATTTATTTCATGACTGTGATGCTGTGGTTTTTATTAATTTATAAATACACACAAGCAATTACCCATCCATTGTCTATTCCCTCTCATTGGGTGAGAGGCATTACAGGACTTTGCTAGATCAATTCCTAAAATACTAAATATCAAAACATACAAAGAAAATTTCTGGATTTTCTTATTGGTGCAAATGCAGTTGCTGCAAGATAAATCATGGTTCCTCTGTTAGATTTATGAACAATTGGTAACTGACTGGAAGATGGACTTCAATAAGTTACAGCCAAAGGTTGCTATGGCGATACTCATCTTTTCTATGGGAGAAAGGTGCTTTCAACTATATGCAGTCATTGTGTTAAAACTGCGAGTCGTAGCGCCTTCTAGTGGTCGCATAAGTATATTTTAATTTTCCTTCAGTGTTTTATGTAGAAAACATGTCAGAATAATGGAGCAGATTAAAGTTTAGTGGTTCAACAGAAAAATGCAGCAGTGGGAAACAAGCTAATGACAGAAGACAAAATAACTTTATTTAATTTATTAACATTCAGAAATTAAACTGAATTAAATCATCAAAACATTTCCAAAGATTTTACAGGATTAGACTTTAGCAAAACATTTGGTAGTAAAATAATAAATCAATAAAAATAAAAAAATCATAAAACCTGATTAGTGATTGTGTGAATCAATCTCACTGTCCCAGAACAGTTTAAACATTAAATATGGCTGAAGACATAATAAAACAAACAGTAAAAATAGTTAGACAAAATTTACAGTTTCATATTTCCATATAGTAAAACTAGTGAAAGTAAATATTATTTTTATTTTAAGTTTATTGATCTCTGAGAATGTGCTCTTGCATTGTCATGATGCCATTACATTATATTATTTGAAAATGGTTTCAAAACAACAGTATTATAGTTTGTAGATAATAATAAAAAATTAAACATTAAATTTTGTCATAAAATCAGTTGATACTTAAAGGTAAATCTGAATCGACTGATGACTGAAATAATTTCTATCCCTTCATTCAGAGACGTGATGCAGCAGCGTTTTGAAGGAACAACAGAGAGCCACGTTTTTTGTTTTCCCCAGTGGTGTTCTAACAATCTAACCAGTTCACCACCAGTAAAAATGAAAAGCAGGATATGGGACCAAGAGAGATGGATGTAAAGAAGAAGGGAGGGGCGCGAAGTACCGAGGGAATAGATGGAGAGGAGAGGGAGGCTGCGATGGAGGAGGCTGATGTCATCGGTGCGGATGAGCCAATCAGAGCCGGGAGCGGAGCAACGGGGGGGTTTGGAGACGGAGCTCTGAAGGGTGTGTTTTATGATCCACTGCAGATTCAAAGCAAGAAGAAAAGAGTGGAGAAAGGGAACGAGCCAGGAGACGGAAGTGAAAAGATGCTGAGATAAAGGAGAAGCGGAGATGGAGACAGCAATGTGAGGAGGAGAAACCGAAGGGATAAAACAGAGGGATAAAAGACGGGAAGACGGGGAAACACCTGCAGAGGTAAAACAAAGGCTTCGCAGGCCGCTGCGTGTGTCTGGGTGTCAGTGTGTTTGTGTGTCAGGATGGAGCTCAGCTGGAGGCTTAACCGTCTCTTACGTAACACAGCCGCAGGTACGCAAAGCTGAAATGTCTCTGAGTTGGTCTGTGAAACACTGAAACGAGTTCTGGACGCCTTAATCTGGACTGCAGAACCCATTGATTTAAATTTGACCCAAAGTGTGTGTGTCTGCTTTATGAAATCCCCATGTGGATCGAGGTAGGAGTGGCAGTATGGCCTGGAAAAATGAAACCAGTCAGGGAGACGTTGGATTTTTTTCAGGGTCAGTCGAGTTTCTGCTTTGCTGTCACCTGTAGTCAGGAGGAAACAGGACTCTATCAGCTTCAGGGAGGAGTTCCTCCTCCTCCAGTCTGACATCGTCCATCATCTGCAGGCGCTTGTTTTTATTAATATTGAATGAAATAATGCACTATAGCAGAATTTGTGATTAATTATTTATACTTGTGTAGCTTTCTAACTATTCCAGATTACCTTCTGTGAAGAATAATCTGTTTGATCTGGTTTGACTCTTCAATGGGACGAGAATTTGGTTAAGTCAAGACATTAGATATTCTGCTATCAAAAGTTATGTTTATTATAAATTAAAATGATTTATCTTAGTCTCTCCTTTTCTCCACACTCAGCTGCAGCAATACTTAAATCACTGAGTTCAAAACACACGTCTGCCTTAATTCTCAGAAACGCTTGACCTTTTTTTTTTTCTTGGCCAAGTTGGAGTTTATAAATTAAATGCTTACTGCAACAGAGCCTGGTTAAAAGTCCATTACTTTTTAAAAGGGTTGAGGTCAGACCTTTAGGAATGCCATTCCAGAAACTTGCTGCTTCTGTTTGGAAGTTTTTGGGAACATTGGAATATCATCCAGAAACAGAAACTAGCAGCTGCACTCAATCAGGATTACGAACCAGAGGTTAAAAGGTCGATGCCTCCTTCAGGCACAGATACCATCAAACATCCAACTAAGGATGTTGCTGCTGTTGCAACATCCTTAGCTGCAACACCAGCAACTAAGGATGTAGGATTAGATTAGAGAAAAAAAATAAAAATGGGCGTATAATCACTCCAGAAACCAGAAGAGTTCAGATGAATAATTAATGTTCCTGCCACAGCAGCTTCCAGTTGTTTGTTGGGTTTGTTTTTCCAACATGAACTGAGCGCAAAATGAATGCAGATAAACTCCTCATTCAGCTGCCATTTGTTGGTTTGTTGTCATACATTTTTACAGTTTTTTTTCTTCTTTTCTTTAAAAAAAGAGAAGACGAGGTTGAATCAGTGCAAACGTTATATCGATCTGGACTCTGAGTGTCTCCTGATTAGTGTCAATCAGAGCGACAGTCTGGGGGGAATCTTGCTTCTGTAGCGCCAACCTGAAGGTAAAGGTTTAAACAGCTCATGTCCAGCATGTGTGGGGTCTGCTGAGATGCTATCAACTTTCACAATGCGCTGAGTCAAACCAGCCAAACCCTTTTAGCGACCTGTTCCCCTCCTGGCCTGTGGGGGCGCTGCACCAAGAACCACTGAAGGAAACGACACTGAGACCTCTGAAGACACTGAGAGCAACTTCCTTATTACCAGATGGAAACAAGATGGAGGTGTCAGATTTTAGCTGTTGGAGGATTTCTCTTTAGTCTTTGGCTGAAGGCCAGGAGCCATTTCTGCTGCTAGCGCTAGGCTAGCATGTTTGCTTTACCCAGAATGCCCTGCGCTGTAGTCCACTTCCTGCTTTTGAAGCGCTCTCTGGTCCACTTGACGTTCACATTCAAACGGACCCAGAGTCACTTCAGCCAAACCCAGATCGAGGTTTGGAGGACCAGAGTTCGCTTGGCGCTCACACCTCGCCGACCGAACCGGACTTCAGAAACAGACGGACTGGAGTCGGATTAAACGGGCCTGGTGGGAATGCAGCCAAAATATGATATGAAATATGATATGAAATAAAAATGTTTTATTTCAGATAAAACATTTTAATAGAGAAATGAAGACTCTTTAACACCTGCTTTTAGGTTATTTAACTTTCAATCAGAATGCATATTCTGATCTATTAAATATGACAGTTTCTGTGATTATGTTTGAAGGTTTGATTTCAGTCTCTCTCGCCTCACTGATTTCATTTATCTCCCATTTAAATCTTGTCATTAGAGGGAGCCAAAATGAAAGTAATCCATATGTTTAAATACTCTGGTCTTAATTTGCGATACTATAAAATAAAATATTATTTATTGTCTTCCAGATGACTTCTATTTTTTCCCCGGTCAATACTCCATTAGAGCGCTATTAAAGTCCTGCGCAATAAAAGCATAACCACTCAGCCAGGTACATGGTAGAGTTTCAATTAGGAAGATAAAAAATAAAACAAAATGAAGAGGAAAGCTGAACATCTGCTGGATGCCAGTAGAAATATAAAGACGTCTTTAAAGCTTCAGTTGAAGAAAATTTGAAAATGATCCATTTTTCTGCAACTGGCTGATGTTTGATAGCTCTTCTGTTTGTTTCGTAACCGACGGCGCTGAATGTCCTCACTATTGCTGCCAGGCGACTAATTCAATTACTGAGCAGAGTTTATTCATAAAGAACAAAACTACGATAAACATGGAGCCGTTTTTTCCTTAGTAATCCCAAACAAGCTCTCTGCGTCGCTGCGCTTAAAGCAGCCATCTTGGTTTCAGCAGATTTTTATTCCCTAATTATTTTTATTCACAACATGTTGGGATTTAGTGGAAAAATGTTTAAAATTTTTCAGACTGTAATCCGCTACCTTTTTTCAGAGATACGTGCGGCTTTACATGCATGTTTCCAGTGTTTTAAGAAAACTTTGTAGGTACGGCTAATAGTGAGGTGCTCTCTGTAGTCTGGAAAACACAGTATAGTTCTCCTTTATGAACTTTAGGTACCAGAAAAATGTTCTGGTGATTCCTGAGCTCCACTTCTGTTTCCACCAATAACCACAAATTGAGCAATACTGGTTCTGTCTCGACTCAACTGGATCTGAAATGTAAAAATCTTTAATAAATCGGTTCAAATGTTTTCATCAAAGCTACATGGAAATAAACTAAAGCTGCAACGAGACCTACCACGATTACAAATGTTACTGGACGATAAATTGTCCCAGAAGTTATTGGAATAAACAATAATGTTGTTGTTTTGAGACCATTTTCATGTGATAAAATGGTCACATATTCTCAGTAAACTTTATATTCTAATGAACCTTTAACACTGGAACTGGAAGACATTTTAGACAAAATATATAAACAACAGAAATGTAAATAAAGTGAATTATAAAGTCTGTGTAAACAAAATTATCTTTCAAAGAAAAGGCCAGTTGAGACTGAAGAGTTTTATCATCCAGTTTTTGGTAGAAGGAGAAAAACGATAAATTATTCAAGTGAAAATTATTAGCTTGTTTTATTTTATTATACCATACATATATATTAACTGATTTAATATATATGTATGGTATAATATTTTGATCCTTTACATCTACATAGCATCAACACAAAGCCAGACTTGGAAGTTAAAAAACTCAAGCTTCTTATTGAACCTCCTGCTGTTTGAACTCTGATTCGGTTTGGATTCCTTCAAACTTTGCTGTTTTGTTGAGAGCCAAACTGTCAACTGCAGGCATGAACAGATTTGTTAAAGATTTTCAAAACATACATGTGTATTTGTGCATTAGAAGTGAACAAAATATTTACAATAGGCGACAATAAGAGGAGATGTGCAGATATGGACAGAAATGTTTAAAATGTGTAAAAAGCTGTGCAGATGCCAGCAGGAGTGTGAACAGTTCCTCAGGCTGTTGGGAGAAGTGATGGTTATAAAGTCTAACAGCTGCTGGGAGGAAGGATCTGCGTTAACGCTCCGTTGTGCATCCAGGATGCAGCGGTCCGCCACTGCAGGATTCTCCTTATTTAGTGTTTGAGCTGTTGAAATATGAAGTCATGAGCGTTTTTAGGTGCTATTCGCTGGTGGTTCTGGTCACTGAAGGCTCTTATTTAATATGTTTGAATAATTTTAAAACTACTGGAAGCATTAACCTCAAAAACAAGATTTTCTGATAGTTCTCTGACTTTCTGGTGTCATTTTTACATAAAGGACAGAATTGCCTCTTGTCCTTTACAAAGTGAGTCTTTAGCGTTTCGGAGGCAGACTGAAAGGGTTTTTATCAGAAATGAGGGTGAGATGGAGGTCTGCTTGACTAAATGAGATTAGCTAAATTAATCCTCTGGATTGCTTATCCATCATCCCTTTCTCTCATCCGTTGTTCTGCTTTCTTCTGTGATCTGTGTTTTTCCACTTGTGCCCATTAAGACGAGGTTGTTGTATTAATGAAATTAAGGCGTGCCCTGCTTAATTTTTCTTCCTTCAGTCACCCACTTCCTCTGAGAGAGAGAGAGTGTGTGTGTGCGTGTGCGTGTGTGTGCGTGTGTGCGTGTGTGTGTGTGTGTGCGTGTGCGTGTGTGTGTGTGTGTTGGTTGATTTGTTGGAGTGAACATTAGCTCACGTTAGAGACTGTTTTAAGCAGCTTATCTGAGTTTGAGACCTTAATCTGGTCAGAAGCAGCTAATCTAACTTTAGTTACTTAAACGGATTCGCTGAAGAGAAGCACAAAGAGAAACACTCATCCTGCGAGTAAAATATGTGACCTCTGATTTTTTATTATCATCATGTGACCACAAAAACAGAGGCGGCTGTGTTGGTCAGCGCTCCGGCGAACTGTTTCATCAGTCACTCATCTGACAGCCAGCCAATTGCTGCACAATTATTTCCTGTGTTTTACACGAACATGTTGCAATGAGCTGCGTTAGGTTTTGGGAAAACGATGAGCTTGGTGATGTTTTTCACAGAGTCACAAAGAGCTGCACATTCTGGACTGAAAGACACACATTTTTTGGACAATGTTGCAACATTTCCTCTAGAAACCAGGAGCTCACTGTCTGCCAGTTTGTCCGTCTGTGACTTTAGGAGAGCTGCTGTTGATTCCTCTCCTCATGACCTGAAGCAAACTGAAGGCTGACGCTTCCAGCCTGCAAAACCTGAATCAGGAATAAACCTGAATCATTACAGAGGTTGGCAAGACGCAGCATGTTGTGTTTAAGGGGAGATTGTGTTGGCTGCTGAGGTTAAACAGAGCCGGCCCAAGGCATTGCAAGCTAAGTAGCTGTTTTGACAGCAGCAGCCTCATGTAAATCCTTCAATTTCAACAAGGACAATAAATTTTTATGAAAGAGGATGGCATTGAATTTAATTTGACGGTTTCAGTAGAAACAAATGAAAAGATTTCTTGTTTGTTCACAATTTCAATTTAAAGCTGCAGTGTGCAACCTTTATAAAGAATATGCTTTTTACATATTTGTTCAAACTATCACCATGTTGTGACCGTTTGTTATAAGACAGATAATCTATGACAAAAATTGATCTCCTCCCTGAGCTGTCAATGCCATCTGAAGAAATGCTCTAAAGACAACCAATCAGAGCCAGGAGGCAGGGCTTAGTGCTGTCAATCAATCACATGCATTCGCTGCTAAATGTGCTAAACGTGAAGAAACAACTCACCGTTTCAGGAGAACCGTTTATCTGCCATCAGCTCCTCCTCAGAACTTCATCCCTCTCGAATCCCCACTAATTGGTGCTGGCTAGTCTGAAGGAGCAAACAGCTGGTAGAACATCTGCAGAGTTCATTATAGGAGCTACTTCTCAGTGAAATGCTGAGAAATGATATAGAAACATGTGAAAGGATTAATGGAGCCATGTTGTGATGACTCCCTGAAGGCAGAGCATCAGAAAGAGCAGGAGCTTCTTAAAGAGACAGAGTTACTTTTAAGGTGTTGAATTATGAAGTCAATTTTTTTATAACAAGTGAAGGTAACATAGTTACTGGATTATACTATAAAATAACTGGATAACTCAACACTACCCCTTTAAGTTACGACTCAGACAGATTTACAGTAAAACATCTTGAATTACTTCACAGAACTTCTCTTAAAAAATTCCTGGCAATTTTTCCATTTTCCCTGATTGTCCAAACTTATTCATATTGGTTGAGTAGTTTATAGAACAAAATGAGGCTCAAGGACAATAAAAATAAAATAAAAGGACAATAAAAATCATAAAGTAGATCATTCCAGCTCCTCCTGTTGCCTGAATGTTTGTGATTGTGTGTCTGCATGTTCCTGTTTCTACTCACTTCCAGGTTTAGCACTGGAAGGTAAACTCCAGCTGTCTGTTGAAACAAAATAAACACCTTTTAGACTTGGACAATAATTCTCCTGATTCTCCGGATTCTCATAATTAATCCATTTGGTTTTTGCTACAGATGGAAGGCTTATAGATTTCCTTTGTATGATTGGACTGGATTTAAAAAGTCTGTGGCCGGAGAAGTGTCTGCGCGTGTGTGTGTGTGTGCGTGTGTGCGTGTGCGTGTGTGTGTGTGTGCGTGCGTGTGTGTGTGCGTGCGTGTGCGTGTGTGTGTGTGTGTGTTTGGAGGTGAGTCAAGTGGATGCTGGGAGTGGCTCTGGAGATGAGGTGTGGTGAGACAGAGAGGGGGATGGGAGGGCCCAGGGAGGGACGGGGGATGGGGACGGATACATGGCCGTGTGGCGCTGGAGGTTACCATGGCGATGGGGAGCGACAGAAAGTGATGGGAGGGACATCAAGACGTATTTCACTGAGCAAATTTACGTCTTTCCCCTCCAACTCATTGATGAGCGCTAAAGCTTCACAGGAAATAAAGAAAAGGGTTTTCTAAATACAGGAGAAATAAAACCTCCCATCAGGGAAGACAGCAGGGTGGGGGGTTTAATGTCCAAACAAAAATAAAATAACAGATACAGATTGGTAAAATCCTGACCTGCAGATTCTGATTTTGGCCGATACCAGTTTTTTTTGTCTGAAATGTTGCTGAGTTGGTGACAATGGAGCGACTATTGTTAACTGCAGACATGCAGATCAGAGCTGGTCCGTCCGTCCAACCTCTCTAACGGAGAGCAGAGGAGGACAGCAGCCGATCTTAAGATCAGCTTCTCATTAAGTATCAGTCCATCACTGATTTCCCAAAACTAAGGAAATCGGTGCCAATAAATTAGCTGGCCGATAAATCGGTGCACCCGTAACTAACAGTGAATTTACTATTTCTGTAGTGATTTGGCTTTAATATAAAACCTGGTTGGAGAACCAGACCTGTTCTGATCGATCAGTCAAACCTTTGTTATCTCTGCCTATCAATTAAAATAGATTAGATGTGCGTTCAGTTACAAACGTAAGAGATATATTGAACTTTGTTCCAACAGAAAATCTCTGCAGGAAGCCGAGTGGGGAGAAGATCAGTGGACAGAAAGAAGAGAGTTTGTTTCTGGGTTATGTTGGTGTGTGCTGACAAAGCAAAAAAGAGTAAAATAAAAGACTATTCAGGAAAAACACTGTGGGGAATGAAAAATGGATGACAGAAAATGGAGCCTGAACAAAGCCAATTCACTGAACATGGATGGAGGAATTTTACTGCCAAAAGTCAAGAACTTACAGCTTGAAAGCAGCCTGCTGGTTATATTTAACCAAAATATTTAAAAGTAGTAAAAAATCAACTCTATTTCAATTGGTAACATCCTCGACTTGAAATGTGGTTTAAAACAGTAAAACGAAGAGCAGGCATGTCAGCTTGGTTTAGCAGATACTGACTGCAGAGAACGCAGCCATGCTATCAGTTTAGTGTTTGCACAGCAAACGATCACATCCGATCTCTTCAAGTCTCGATAAGCTCAGCTGGAAATCAAACGATTTCTCTTTTGTCAACATGACTTTCTGCTGCAGGAAGCAGCAGAAAACTGCGACAGCTGTCTGTGTTCCTACACTTTAGTAATTTCTTGGATGGCTACTTTTTACTTTTACTTGAGTAAAAACGTGTTGAAGTAGCTCTAGTTTCTGTGTATAACCTCTGGGTGCCAGAAAACAAGGCCACCTTCCAACCGTCGCTGCCGGGTTTCCGCTCACGGTGAGTCCTCTCCAGTTCAACCATCGTTTAAGTTTCTCCAGCTTCTGCATCAAAGAATATTGAAACAAAGCTCCAGAGACGTCTTCATCTTCGTTCAGATTTCTCTGTTAGTTCGAACTTCCGGGCAACTGGTGCGCTTATGAAAATTGATGAGCAGCAGTGGTATCGTTTGCAATCGGGGCCTTTTGCAAGGCAGCAGAGAGGTTTGTGAGCGGTTTGATTTGATCTGTGCTGGGAGAAAAACGGAGGAGAGTATTGGAAAGAGAGCAGAAGTTTTGACAGCAGAGGGATGAAGTCCTGCTTTCAGATTAAAAATCAGATGATATCTGCATTCAGTACTTTCAGTAGCATAGATCACATCTGCTCTCAAGCTCCACTGCTGTGTGAGAAAACAGGAAAAGGTGGCGTTTGCTCCTCAGTCTGCCTGGCAGATCAAGCACAGACCTCAAGAACCATCAGAGTCCAGAGAAATCCCGCAGCGGACCCGTCAACCCGAGGTACGATTTATGAAGGTCATCATGGTGACATACGAAGGCGTCTTAAGGCCGTTATAGATGGAGAAAATTTACACAAAAACTGATTTTAGATCATTCTCAGAAAATTTCCAGTGTTTTTCCAGACAATTTCTGAGACTAGTCTCAAGTTTTTTGGCAGAATTTTACTACTTTTTTCTTAACGTGGCCCAAATATGTCGTTGCAGAAACAGGTGAAAGCAGATTGTAGTTCATAGGGAGATCATACTTTTACCTTCATTCTTAACTAATCAGGACTAACTTTAGTATTTTTGACTAATCCGGAATAACGACGGGAGTGAAATCTTTGCTTGACGTGTCTCTGTTTGCGCCCTGAGGGTTCGCCCCTCTCTGCTGGAACCTCTCGCCCCTCAGCTAAATGAAATGGACCCCAGCTGGAGCGCGAACCCACCCGGAGTGGGTCGCTGTTCAGACCGCAGCGTGCCTTCACTAATGACAGATTTATGCATTCCTCTGCAATTGCTTTGTTTGTCGTGTTGGGGACAAGAAATTGCAGACACACACGGGCAAGTGGCTTTGTGACTACGAGAAACGTGTGTGTGTGTGTGTGTGTGTGTGTGTGTGTGTGTGAGGTCATGTGAGGGGGCTGGTAACCCAGAAGTGTTTGAACTGTGTTTCATTATAATGCCTAATTTGAATGAGAAAAGAAACGTTCTGAGCGATGAATGCGTGGATTCTAGATTTCAGATTTTGTAAATGTCACATAAACGCATCGTAAGAGAGAAACAGGAAGAACGTTTTGAAAGGGAACACATGCAAAATCCACATTTTGCCTATTTTTGTCCTTCCATTTGGGTTCTACGGCTTCTAGAAACAGCCAAGCACTTAAACAAATTACCCATCTGGTTCTTGCCAATAAATTAATGGTTTTTGGTGTCTTGAAGATGAGCCATTTCAAAAACCTCTGAAATGTAATGTCACAAATCTGCAGGCACTGTCCGTTACTTAGCGACCCCACCAAAACTCTGTCTGTTACCTAGCAACCTAAACTGAACTCCAGCACATTTGGTCAGCTAGTTTAACCACTCTATGCGCTGTACAATGGCTGCTGGAAAAGACAAGTGCTTTGTTGTTGCCTTGCCATCCAGAAATCACTTAATGCATTCTTGATGGTTGCGCAGGAGACTCCACTTCCGCTTTTCAAAGTCGAATGGTTGTGTAATTGTGCATCTGTTTGCAGCCATTTTTACGTGCGAGAGTAAATGTCACATAAATGCAACGTTGAGTTAGGGGGCGTGGCCAGGTGTGTATTTAAAGTGACAGGAGGCCCTAAACAGCTCAGAATAGGCAGAACTGAACAGACTGAACGTGTTTGGTATTCACTTATTAACCTAAGTTAGCGTTAATATTCATTATTGTACAGAATTTTGTAATTTTTGTAATTTTTCACATTTTTGACTAACGTTTTGTTTTTGGCTTCTGTCTTTATCTTTCTATGTCTATTGGTTATTATTTTCTTCTTCATCTTTAAATAGAGATGTAGAGGCCTTCACCAATAAGTAATTCCTCTATTAAAACCATTTTCTCTGACAGACACATTCAGGTCTAACAGAGCAAACATTATTAAGCCAGATACACCTTTAAATAAACACCCTAAGAGTCGGAGGGGGTTGAAGTCAACCCTCCAAGCGAACAGTGAGCCACGCTTCAGCTTGTCTTAAAGACATTTTATTTAAGATTTAAACATTAAATTTATGAGCATCTCTGGTGATTTCTGAAAAGCTTTTTTTGTTTGTTTTTGGGACCATATTGTGAAACCGTTTACCAGACGAGGTTATCATGTTTTCTGGCAGGAAGGAGTTTATCTGTTGGAGATGTTCTTGATGAATGAACTCGTCTTATTTCCTGTTTTTGCAGACAGATTGAGCCGTTATCAGGCGCTCTATTATTAACCCATTTGCACACAGACTCACACAATGCACACCCCGTTGCACAGCAATTAGCATATCGAGGGCAGTATGGGGGTTTTACTCAAGGACACTTTGATGTCTGGCAGGTTGGAGATCAATTAGCTGAAACTCAGCCCCTCCACCTCTGATCCACAGCCAACAAAACGTCAAAAACACCCACATACTGACACACCCCCACCGTTTTATTTATCGCAATTTAAATGCGTTAATCTGTTCTTATATTTTCACAGAAATTTGCCTGTACTTAATCAGAGAAAACTGTGAGCCGACTGTGTTTCAAAGAGATACACGCAGTCTGAAGTTTAAATAAATAGTTTATCTGCCACTTCGCGGCGGCCATATTTGATCTTAAAGCGCCCACCCAGGGTTCTTGGTTTTTTCCCAACAGAATGTATCAAAAGCTCATTTGCTGGATGGATTTTCCTTAATTATGAGTGAAATGTGGTGAAACCAGAAGATTTATTCAGTTTTTTGCTGCCAAACACTAATCGAATCAGGGGTTCCAGTTTGAACCCAACATTTCAGTTTGTTTGACACACAACGTTTCTCGTGTCTCTTTTCACCAAATAGTGGAAAGGAAACATAGTTTCTGCCTCTGGTGAAGGCTGGGATTAATAATCCAGTCTGGTGACAGAGATTATGAGCAGAATAAACAGCCGGCTGCATGTTGGGTGAGGTTTGCTCAAAGTAGGAAGTTCCTCAGTGGGATTTTATGCTGGGGGTTTGCATGTTCCCGTCATGCATGCATGGTTCAGGTTTTCCTACTGAAAGCCTGTAAATCGCCCCAGGTGTGACTGTGTGCAGGAGATAAGCCCATCAACGCTGCACACGACTGACAGCAACACAAACGTTCATGGATGGATGTTTATGGAGAAATTAATAAAACAACAGAACCCAATAATGGTCCGTTCTTTAGATAAACGTCTGGGTTCAAAGGTCAGAAACATTTTCAGCCTTTGCAACAAAATTAAAATTTTCTAGAAGCAGAAAACCTTCTTATTCCTAGTTTTATAAATATATACTATATAAAACATTCCTATGGCAAAACCAAAATAAATAGTATTTATTTTTTAGATTTCAGGATAAACAAAAGTTTATTTGTGTATCACATTTCAGCAGCAAATAAACAATATTTTACTGAAACACATCATAAAAACTATAAAAACACCCAAAAGTCAGAAAAACATCATCAGTGACCAGTTTGAGAACAAACATATGTCAGGTGTCATCACCAAAAACATCGACTCACATCAAATATGTTGATCAATGTTGCATTTCTCGTGGTTCTATAAACAGCTGCGATTTAAAGGAGCTCTGTGTTTCAGCTGTTTTTCAGCTTTCTGGAAGTTTGTTACAGATTTATGGAGCTCAGAAGCTGAATGCTGCTTCTCTGCTCGTTGAGCCTCATTTTCAACACAACAGCATCAAAAACCAGCAGCAGGACTTTGATTAAATGAGTTATGCAGAAAGCATCACACACTGGCAAACTTCTTCTTTTCTCATAAGTCCTGGTAATATTATGTATCTATCCTGCTAATATTCAAACTTTATTCTCGTAATTAATAAAAATCTTAGTCTGGCTGTAATACGTCATGTCATCCCACCATTAAATGATCTAATCACGGTGACGTTCTGAGGAAGACTCCAGAATATCTGCCTGCTGATTGCAGCTTGTGAGGAAGAGTTTTCAATCTGCGCCCAGCCAGAAGCGACCGGCGGCCACGCCCGCTCACGGCAGCGCTCCTCTTTCTGATCAGAGCTCTCCGCCGCTGCCGGGAAATCTCTTGATTTGTTTGGACCGCTGCCCGAGGAAATGCTAACTTCCCTGGCTGGAAGAAACCTCAGTTCAACTCTACAATGGTTTATCTTTCAGGATTTAACGAGTTAATTTCTGCAATAACAGACCATGTTCAGAGCTCAGCTTATTCTATAAATCCAGTTAGTTCACTAATCAATCAATCGAGTTTATATTTATAGCACATTTCAGCAACACGGCAGTTCAAAGTGCTTTAAATCTTAAAAACAGCATCATGCAGCCTGAGTGACATCAGCAAAATCATCAATAAACATCCAATATGTTGGTCAATGTTTAATTTATTAATAATCAAAATAAACTAAACAGGTGAGTTTTTAGTCTAGATTTAAAGGAGCTCAACTGTTTATTCCAGATATGTGGTGCATAGAAGCTGAATGCAGCGTCTGTTTGTCTTTTAACGCAACAGCATCAAATTATTAACAGGACTTTGAAACGACTAAACAAAACGATTCAACTTCCCACAGACCGACACACCTTCCCATCAGGTGTTTCAACGTTTGCTCCAGATCTGTGGTGCGTAGAAGCTGAATGCTGTTTCTCCATGACCGATTCATGAAGTGAAAGTGGAATAAACTTCCATAAAACTGCAAAACAGCCAAAACCGTGAGTTCATTTACATCAAGGCTCAAAACTCACCTGTGTAGATTAATCGTTTGATTAATAATAGCCGGAACATCGACCAACATATTGATGAGTTTGATGATGTCTCTTGATAGATTGTCATGTTTGTTCTCAAACTGGTGACTGCATGATGTTTTCATTACGTTTTATTCTTGTCTTTTTAAGATGTGAAGCACTTTGAACAGCCGCGTTGCTGAAATACAAATCAACTTGATTGATAAAACCAAAATAAAACTCCTGGCTACAAATTGCTTCTCATCCAGTCAGTTTTGGTTCTTCGTCATCAGGACTCACCAGGAAATAACCAACCACTTACCTCTGCGCGCGCGTGTGTGTGTGTGTGTGTGTGTGTGTGTGTGTGTGTGTGTGTGTG
>VMRN01000224.1:146680-158877 GCA_010277015.1 Poeciliopsis turrubarensis
GTGTGTGTGTGTGTGTGTGTGTGTGTGTGTGTGTGTGTGTGTGTGAGACTCATGAATAATGAAATCAGTTGAATTTAGACCACATGGACAGTCAAACGGGGGGAAGGGAGGGATACCTCTTTATTTTTCATCTCGTATGTCTGATAATTACCCTCATCTTTCTTCCTTCTCACCTTCCCCTCGTCTCGCCGTCCACCTTTACCGATTTTTATTCCTGCAGAAGTGAATCTATCAGTGAGTTAATTTCTTGCTGGGTTGCACCTGCACCCCGTTCTGCCCCCTGGTCCCTGATTAGATTGCCCCCACCGCCTCCCTTCTTGCCCTCTTCCTCCGCTGGGAGAAGAGTCTGATTGGACCCATCTGCTCCGCCGACTAAAGCCTCTCAGATCCACTGGAACGGGTCGGAAACACTCGATGGAGAAAAAGCTGGAGCTGTTTAAGCATCACAGTGATCTGCTGCTTAGTTAGCCCAGTTAGCTCTAAGCTAACATCAAGGTTTCTCCACAGTTAGCAGCTGCTACAACCTCCTAATGCAACCCTTCAGAAAACATGAAGTATCTCCTCTAATGACTGGGCCGGGCATCAATTACAGTCGCCCTGAAGATGGATGTGTGTTGGAGAGACTGATGTGTGCTGGGCACAGGTTGCATAATAATTAGCCCCCAGGGGGTCCACAGGCCAGCTGCCTCCGCCTCCAACACCATGTGTGTCTCAGAAGTCCTGAGCCAAGAGCACTTACAGACTGATACGATACGACACGTCCAATAACGACCTCTGACCTTTCATCTTCATATTTCAGGACCTCCAGGTGTAAAACTGAAGCAGAAACACTCTGAACCTGAACGCTGCGGTTCGCTTCCTGTGACATCACATCTCAATAAATCTGGGGAAGGTGACCAATTTTTCACTAAATGTCCTGATCTAAAGCAAGATGGCCGCCGAAAAAATGACTAAACTCCTTTTTCTAAACGTTAATACAAACTGGTACTTTTTGCATAAAGTTAAAAAATTTTTATCTCATGACTTTGAATCTCTTGATGACTTTTATTCTCAGACGTTTTCCAATTATTCTTACAGTTCTGAATTTAAAACTCATAATTAGATTCATGTTTAGTTGTTGATACAACTTCAATTTTCCTGGAATTTACAGGAAACTCAGGGAGCAACTTGTGGGGTTCCTCAGAGCTTCCTACTCGGACCACTTTCAATCCAGGTTTCATTTTCTCCCTCTGAGTATTAAACCATCTGTCTGATGAAAAACTGCATCATATTTCTGAGTCACTGCATGATCCCATCCTTACAGGAACCGAGTGACCGGGTCGCTAAAATACGTTGGTTATTGGGTCATAGTTTCCTCCTGTTGATCACAGAAAGACTGAAGTTGCTGTTCTTGGTCCCAAAACTGTTTCAAAGGTTAGAGGTCAGCTCTCTATGGAAGTCCATAGAAGGAAGAATTAGGAGGAAGCCATAATTTCTGATGTGAAAGACACAATAATGAGATTCTAAATGATCATTTTGAGAAACTGCATCAAGCTTCCTGAGAAATGTGACTTTGTATGTCGTAACTGAGATTGAAAGTCAAAATTATGACTTTTATTCTTGTAATTAACACTTGAATTGTGATTTCTTGTTGGGCTTTCATTTTTTCTTTTATGGCAGAAAAGGTCTTCCGTAGCTCTCTCTTCTATAAAAGGAAGAAATTAATGTTTCTTGTCGCCTCCTGACACGCCTCCCATCACGGGTCAGCGGCCCGTCAGCGCCCAGAACAAAGCAGACAGAACCTCTCCATCCTCCATCCCTCCATCCTCCATCTCTCCACCTCTCATCCCTCCATCCTCCATCCCTCCGTCATTGTAAGCTAATTAGTGGTGAAGATGTTTCTGCTGCTCGGCTCTGAGCTGGACGTTATCTTGATGATTAAACTGCTTTATCTTTTTAACACAAAATCCCCCCAGTCCTTTTCAGCCGTAATGTTTCCATCCATGATTTGAAGAGAAAAGTGTCTTTAAATATTCAGATTTGTTGTTGTGCGTTAATTTTTTATGAGCTATGATTGTTAATTTGAATGTCTTGTTTGTCTTGTTAGATGAAATTAATGATGTTTCCTTTTTGTCTGTGTTTCCTGTCCCATGTGTCCTGGCCTCTTCCCCTCTCATCCTTCTTTGTTCTCTCGGTCAACCCCCTTCCTCCTCCTCCTCCTCCTCCTCCTCCTCCTCCTCCTCCTCAGTTGGCTGCAGACGGAGGGATTGTGGAAAGCGGGAAGCAGCTTCAGTCTCCAAAGCAAACCGGCGCAGACTGAATTAAGCGCGTCTCCCTGGAGAGTGTGTGCCTAAACTGGGAGGGTGTGTGTTGTCCCGTGTTGATGAGTGTGTGGGTGTTTTCTGTCACCTTTGATGGGACATTAAGAGATGTGCGCGCCGCAGCGTCTGTGGATGGGCTGTAGGGGGCGTTGTCCCTCTGTCCTCCCCCTCCTCCTCCTCCTCCCTCTGTACTTCCTGTTTGCTCAGGGAGCCATCATCATCCCGGGGCATTGTGAGTACCGCACCGCCGCAAACATCTCTGGAAACAGAAAACTGTTTCCTCCAAACAGTGTGTATCCCGACCTTCGCAGTTGGTCCTTCTTTACCCCAAACCCAAACATTTCCCTCCGACAGACACGCCCCACCCGCCCCGCCCAGCCAGCAAGACACGCTGGGCTTTTTATGCAATAGACCAACACAACGTGGAGCAGAAATGTGAGGTGGACAGGAAAGGATACATACATTTAAACATTAGAAATTCAAACGTTGTGTACTTCTACTCAGCTCAACGTAGGTTTAATTTGACTTTGACTAGGCCAATCGGTTTGTTTGGGAATGAAAACATTTGTTCCACCGCCAGCTGCTCTCTTTCTCTCTGAGTCAAACCAACCAAACCCTTTGAGCAGCCTGTTCCCCTCCTGGCCTGTGGGGGCGCTGCACCAAGAACCACTGGAGGAAATGACACAAAACCTCTGAAGACACTGAGAGCAACTTCCTGCTTCACCAGATGAAGCAAGATGGAGGCGTCAGATTTTAGCAGTTGGAGGATTTCTTTTTAGTCTTTGACTAAAAACCAGGAGCCATTTCTGCTGCTAGCGCTAGGCTAGCATGTTAGCTTTGGTTGCATTTACCCAGAATGCCCTGCGCTGTAGTTTTGCAGCGGTTTCTGGTCTGTTTGCTCAAAGGCTCCTCAAAGAATTTGGTTGGTTTGAAAATTTTAATAAAGTTGCAACTTTGGTCCCAATTCGAACCGAGTCCACTGAACTCTGAGAGCTGAAAACATCCCAAAGTATTTCTGTCTCTCTGTTTAGGAATTAATCAGCCACAGAAAGTTAACCAAATTTTACAAACTGGGGACATCCGGTCACCTTTGGTTGCTCTGGATTTTATTTAGTAGCAACAGAGTGAGTCTTATTTTCAGATTCTGTTTGTGAAAATTTTTCCTTCCACTTCACATCATAAAGTTCAGCTGCAACGAGACAAAATGCAGAAAAAGTTAAAGTTGCAGTGAAAACTTTTCTTGCTCCCATTTTAGCAGCACTTGTATTTTTCTGAGTTTATCGGTTTGTAGGTAATAAACAGGAAACTTCAGCTGTTGATCTGATCTGACTCTGACACACATTAATGGGTTGAAGCTCAGATGATTCCAGTTTCAACTGCTCTCAGTCTGGTCTTTGTTTTTATGGCTGGAAAGGTCAAAGGTTAAACCTGCAGGTCAGAATCTGAACGTATTAAACATGTCTGTTTCCTCTCTTTCTTCTTCTACGCCTCCGTGTGGACAAACAGATAATTACACGCCCTGTAAGTGGTTTTTATTGTTTTTACCGCTAGCAGGAACAAAAATATCTGTTATTTCTAGATGTCATGGATAATAAAGCATTACATTATAACTTTCATTTAGGCAGATTGAATAATTTTCATAATTTTTGGTTGGTGTCTGCAAATGCATTTCCATTGAATGAATGAGAATCTGGAAGTTTGACTGTCACAGTGGAGTTTAATTCAGAGTTACAGTAAGTTGAGTGAGAAAACGTTCATGTCTGCTTTCTGGCTGCAGCAATCCGCTCACACTGCAGGTTCTGTGTGGAAACGTCTGAAGCACAATGTTCCATTCATCAAGTCTTCTCATGCAAAAATGATGAGACACAGATTAGTTTTCCGGCTAAAGCCAAGGCCAAGAGAAACAGATTTAATCCCACAGTAAATCTTCTAGTCTCCCTGCACTGTTAGTTAATTAATTTTTCCATCTTTTTTAATTTTTATTTACTTATTTTTTGTCTGTTTAGGCTGCAGTCAGATTTTTAAATTATTGTTCACGGTTTATTTTGCTCTCTGCGGCTGATATTGTATGTCATTGTCACGTCTGCTTTGCAAAAAAACGTCAATAAAATAAAAAAATAAAAATGGGTCTTAAGAAGAACCTTAAAATTGACTAACCTTTTTTTCCGACCCAGTGTGAGAAGTCAGAGTGGATCCTGGAGTATTTAGTGACTGTTGATTATTTGATCTGCCTGATGATATTTAAATAAGTTTGAGCCACTTAAGCTTTTAAAACCAGTTCAGTGGGATGCTGGGAACCAGCAGCGGTGCTGTTAGCTCTGCTCTGGGGGATGTTCCTCTCTGATTTGTGCTTTCCTTGTGCTCTCAGCGCAAGAGCCTCCCAGTCTGATGGAGGTTCCCACATCGGTGACGGCGTTTTCCCGAGAAGACGTGGTTCTGACCTGCAACGCCACCGGCAGCCCGACGCCGCTGTGAGTGCGCCGCCTCTCCCACAAAACGCTAACGTCCTGTTTGCTGTTCACTTCCTCCCGCTGACATTCAGGTCGCCATGGAAACAAAAACACGCTTAATAAAATCAGAGGTAAACATTTTCCATCTCACTCCGTCTGGTCTGACAACACTTCCTCTCAGTTCGTTTTCTTCAGGACGTAATGTCATAAGAAAACGCTAAAAATAAACGACATCTGGAAAAGTTGCAGGCGACTCGAGCGGCGGCGTCCAAACATTTATCAGGAATCTGTCCTACCTGGAAAACCAGTCCAAACTGGAGATAAAAACTGAAGTTTGGTGAACTGCTTCCATCAAACAGTTATTTTGCAGATATTTAATTTGCTTTCAAAGTTTCTCTGAAGGTGAAACGAGTTGAACCAACTGGAAATCAGAAAAACTGTTTCTGGTCTCAGCGACACGACAAACTGCTGGCAGCAGCGGATGGTTCCTCAAAAAACAAAAAATACTTTCAGAACAACTGCAGGAAAAATATCAGACGTCAAAATAGATTTAAAAAGTGACAAGAATCAATATAATCGATTATTTTAGTAATTGATTACTATTCGGATGAAAATTGGCAGATTTTAGTCTCTTTTATACAATATTAGAAATACATTTGAATCTTATTCATTCTTTGAAGAAGAAAATGAACATTTTATTGGCTAAAGTGCAATAACAGTGTGAAGGATGTGCAGCTGACATCAGCACAGCAAAGAGCCGATCGGATGATTATTTGTGATATGATTAATAATTAATAGTAAAAGGAACTTAATAAGATATTTTTACAGATGTGGAGCTGAAACCAGAGGAATTCTGGGTAAAACAGATTTACAGACTGAAATTTATTTTTAAATCTTACATTCAAACTGTTTATATTATTTGTAAAGTTTTGGCTCAGTTGCTGCTCCGTAGATTCTCCAATTATCGATTAGTTAATGATCGGATTGATGCTTCCAGCCAGACTGCAAACTGGTTTTCAGTCTTTGATAGCCAACCTGACCCAAACGCCCCTGAATGAGTCGGGTCACCTCCAGTGCTGCTCGTCGCCGCGGTAACCGTTTCCCAGCCTGTTCGCTGCGTTAGTTTTGCCTTTCTCCCCCCTCTGCCTGCAGGATCCGCTGGGTGAAGGACGGGATCCAGTTCGGCCCAGAGAAGATCGGTTATGGAATGATTAACGCCTCAGAAAACGAAGAAACGATGGAGCTGGAATCTTACGCCGGCGTCTACCGGTGCTTCGCCTCCAACGACCTGGGCACCGCCATGACACAGACCGTAGAGGTCAAAGTGGAGCGTGAGTCTACCGGAGGGATCAGGAAAACCGCTCTGGTTCTGGTTGGTCTGGACCGACCACCTGACCCGACTGCGCTGTCAGGCTCTGTTCAACGTCTCCTGTTGCCCTGGCAACCGTTTCCTAGGAACAGATTATTCGCTCAGGCATGAGGTTGCAGTTTTGCTGGTGGGAGGTCCAAGTTTAACCCTCTGTGGTGCAATAAGCAATAAATCAATTAACCGCACGATCAATTAAAGCAGGATCAATATTTTCCATCTGCATGATTTATTGTTTTTCTCTTGGATGATGAAATTCTTCAGTTTGGTGTTTTTGTCTAAATTAAACCTTTTTAAGAAGGATAATTTGGGTTACAGAGACTTTATAATTCATTTTATTTTCTGTTTATTGTAAAATGTTTTCCAGTATTAAATGTTGATGAGATTTTAAACTATTGATCCGGATGATTGTCGTCATCATTACATGTGATAGATCTTTCTGGTGTTTTGTGTTTCAGCTCATCCGTTTGTACCAAAAGAAAACAAACTGGATAAGACGGCGTACGAGTCAGAGAGCCTGATCCTGACCTGTGACCCTCCCAAGAGGTCGACGCCTCCTCACATCTACTGGATGGGAAACAGTCAGTATTTCCTTCTGTTCTCGCCTTTCAGCTCTTTGATGAACCGGGTAAAATCAGTGTGGTTTGCATGAAGGAAAGGTATTTATTTCATTTATAAAGAAGTAAAAACCACTTCAACAATTCACCAAACACAACCACAAATGAATAAACACGATGTTAGCAAAGGGAAGTGGCTGGTTTCACTGGAATCCAGAGGCGTTGCTGATTGGACGATTTCACTTTACCAGTTATTCTGGTTTTGTCTCAATTGTTTCTCTGGCGATGCAAACGTACCTCCGACTATCTAGGAATACTTTGAGACAGGCTGTAAATCTCAGCCTTTTCACAGTTTGGGCAGTAGGTGGCGCTGTGACTGACTGACTGCCGATCTAAACAAAGAGGGAGCAGATGCCAGAATAGTTTACGGTTCTGGATTTTGGGCTTGTTGGAGTGGTTTCACCACATTTCTTACCAAATGAAGTTCTCTGGTTTCCCACAGGGATGGTCCACATTCCCCAGAATGAGAGAGTGATGATCGGCCTGGACGGAAACTTGTACTTCGCCAACCTCATCAAGAGCGACAGCAGGAAGGACTACTACTGCTACGCCCAGTACGCTGCAGCCAGGACCATCATCCCTGTGACTAAGGCTCAGCTCACCATCCAGTCAAGTAAGAGCTCACACACACGCACACACGCACACGCACACACACACACACACGCACACACACACACACGCACACGTACGCACACACACACACACACACACACACACACACACACACACACACACACACACACTCACATGCCATATGTTCACTCGCCTACAGAAGCTGTGGTTCACACTGCAGCCAAAGAATCTTAACTCTGGCCGCCTATAAACCTCCGTCTCAGTTTGATTACGTGAACTTTGAATGCATGCGTGAACGCCAAGCGGACCGGACAGTTTGCTCCACAAGCAGGAAGTGGACTACAGCACAGGGCATGCTGGGTAAATGCAAGCAAAACAATACAAACCTGCTAGCCTAGCTTGAGAAATGTCTCCTGGTCTTCAGCCAAAGACCAAAAACAAATCCAGTGTCAGCGTCTTCAGAAGATTTTCTGTTGTTTCCTTCTGTGGTTCTTGGTGCAGCGCCCCCTCAGGCCAGGAGGGGAACAGGCTGGTTTGACTCAGAAGCACAGCAGCTGGAGGTGGAGCAGATGGTGGAGTTCTGGTTCCAGTAGAACCGGGTCAACCGGACCATCACCTTATGGATTCTTGTTTTTCTTTCCCAGGTAACGAAGTTGTTCGTGGAAGAAAACCAGATCTACTCCACCCCCATGGCTCCCACACTGCAGTGCAGGCCCTCAGGGGTCAAAGTGTCACCCTCGAATGTATCCCCAAAGGCCTGTAAGAATCCCAGAATGCTTTGCTGAAGTGTGTGTGTGCAGTATTCATAAAGTGTGACTGAAAGTTTAGCATCTGTATCAGAATGCCTGAATCACATAACTCTGTCATTAGCAAGACTAGCAAACCTGATTGCATGAGGAGGGAATTCAGTCTTTTGATGCAGTCTTTTATCTCACTGCCTCCAATTCTTATGTCACTGCAGGGTAAAGCGATGGCCGTGTCCTGCAGCTCGTAGATTTCTCTCTGGTTCAGCACAGCTAGCTCGTTAGCGGAGCTCAGTAGAGCTGGACGCATGTTGGTGGCCAAGTTTCACCATTTGATGTGAAGGACAAGAGACACCGTAAGGTGGCAGGACTGAAGCCGTTCGGCGATTTATAAATGACCAGCAGGAGTTTAAAGTTTCTCCTCTTAGTGAATCACTGCAGAACCGGGCAGTGTCTCTATCTCCCTGGTTCTAGTCAGAACTCCAGCTGCAGCGTTCTGGACCGGCAGGGTTCTGGACCGGCAGGGTTCTGGACCGGCAGCGTTCTGGACCAGCAGGGTTCTGGACCGGCAGCGTTCTGGACCAGCAGGGTTCTGGACCGGCAGGGTTCTGGACCAGCAGGGTTCTGGACCAGCAGTTGGTCAGTCAGACCTGCTGCAGGAATCAAAGCCTGGACGAGTTTCTCTCACCTGTTCCTCAGGTGATAGAAGTCCGTCTTTGGAACCGGCTTTATGTGGCTCTGAAGGTTCAGGTCAGAGGCCAGAGGTCAGTCTGATCTCTAGTTTCCAGCTGTGATAGCTGAAGCTGCGCATTGACTCTAGATCTATAATTCTAGATCGTCCCTCTTTAGGCCCAAAGATGATCATTTCAGTTTTGTTTCTGTTTCTGTTGAAAGTTTTGGTGGATCCATTCATCTGTTCAGTGATTGGACGGTTTAGTCACCTGGTGATTTTGTGAGGTTGTGCATCATCCCCATGCACCTGCGTCTCTGCAGGCCGACTCCCGGGGTGGAGTGGCAGAAGACGGACGGCGACCTGAAGACCACGAGTGCCTCGTTGGACAGCTTCAACCGCTGGCTTCACTTCGACAGCATCACCGAGGACGACGACGGCGAGTACCGCTGCCGGGCGCACAACATCCACGGGAATGCGACACACTCCTTCACCGTCACTGTGAAAGGTGACAACGAAACGAAAACGTTTCAGCAACACAAAGACAGACCGGCAGGTTCCACACGGAGTCACACAGTTCAACACTCTCTGGCTCTGCATGCCTCAGTCAGAAGGTCAAAGGTCAAAAAAGACGCCAGTACGATCAGAAGATGAAACAAATATGGTTTGAATTGAAGAGTTAAAGGAGAAACCGATCCGATATTAATATTTGTATGAAAAACATTCTGGATGGCGTATCGGTGACAACGGCCCGATCAATAAGGGTCGATCTATTTAATCTAGTTCTATGCTTGGTTCTCTGAGCGAGTCACGTCTGCACTATTTAATTTGTTCTTCTTCTTTCTTATGTTAAAACAACGTAAAACATAGGAGGTAGATATAAATGTGGGCCTAGTTTCGTATTTTTGTTGTGAAATATAAACATGCTTTTAGCGCTTCTTTCGCGACGCCATCTTGGATATTCCCTAAATTAAAACACGGAGCGTTTACGTTACGTCATCATGCAAATACGTCACGCTGCAGGAGCCGATAAGTAAATAAACGACTGAGAAACGGTTCTTGATCCTACTTGTTCACTTATTTTAGAATTATTAAAGCCTTATATTAAATTTCTCTGATTTTGAGTGTTTAATGACGGTAAAGTCTGTGTGTCTGTCCAGCGGCTCCCTACTGGGTGAAGGAGTTCCCAAACCTGAAGTACGCGCCGGGGGAAACCGTGAGGCTGGACTGCCTGGTCAAAGGGAACCCCGAACCCGCCATCACCTGGAGAATCAACGGCGAGCCGCTCACAGGTGGGACGCCATTTTTATTTCTGTAAACCGAATATTTATCATGAAAACAACCAAAAAACAAATTTATCTGATCAGAATATCGTCTTTTGTAGAGAAGAAATACTTACAAAGCCATACAGAAACATTTCCTTTCACTCAGTTTCTCTTTAATTTCGTTATCCTGTAATTTAAAGGTTGAGACGATCTGGCACCGCTCAGTCTGACTTCTGTCCCGAAGAGCAAAATAAGATCAGCCTCACCGAGACAGAAACGTTTTAGATAAACGTCCAGAGAAAGACGCTTATCTCCACCGGAGAAAAATATGAAACTGGAGACACAAAAGGATAAAAACAAAAAGATAAATGAAAGGACAAGAGGCTGAAAAAAATAGAACGTTTGGGTAAATAGAGGAAAGTAACAAAGGATTAAAATTTAGAGAAAATGAAGACATTTTGATCCAAGAAGATAAATTAAAGATGGGGTGAAAATAGACAAATCAGCAAAGAATCCAAGAAAAATGATGAAATAACAGAAATGAAGAAAAGAAAAAGCTTCAGAAATACAGACCAGAATGAAAAATAACATTATAAAGAGTTTATTGTCCATAAAGGGAAATAGTCTGAGAGCAGAAGCAACTGAAAAACACAAACACAATGAGATGAAGACAGAAACGTGGATCAGAGGAGTCCAGTTCAGACCGAATTAACGATTTAAAGCAGGAGCATCTAAAAACAAACAGATCAGTAATTAAATTAACGTACAAGATAAAAACAGCCTGAAATGCATAAAGGTTCCTCTGCCAGTTAACTCAGACCAGTAATGGAGGACAGAAGAAAGGATTGCTTTTAGCAACTAATGGCTCAAAATGGTGGCAATAATTCAGTCACTAAACAGAAAATGGGAAAAAATAGGAATAAATAAGAGACAGAAATTTGCCCCAATAAGCAATAAATCAGTCAATCACATGATAAATTAAAATAAATGCAATAATTTCCGTCTGCTGATTGACTGTTTAATTATTTTCTACCAGAAACTGGAGGGTTTCAATCTGGTGTTTAGTAAATTATTTTGAATAATTTTGTTTTCAGAATCTTCATAATTCATTTTATTTGTTGTTTCTCTTGTTTTATTTATTTATTTTGGATATTTAAAGTCTTTCAGGTCCAGCGTTAATGTTTCTTATAATTTAAAGTTTATTAATCTTTGAAATGTGTTTTTGTGCTATTATTATTATGCATTTGCCATTATGTTGCCTTAAAATTGTCTCAAAACAACAATATTATTGTTTATCGCGATAACGTCTGGGACAGTTTCTGTGCTTCACAGAGCCCTGATTACAGATAATAATCGCCACGCAGCAGCATGAGTCGCCTCCTCATTGTGCCTGTTTTTCTTTTTGCTGCCATCTTTCTTTTCGGCGTAAATCCCTGGGCAGCGGTGGACCCGGATCCTCGCCGCAACGTGACCGGCAGCGCGCTGATCCTGAGGGACGTGGTCGTTTCTGACACGGCCATCTATCAGTGTGAAGCCACCAACGTTCACGGCTCCATCCTGCAGAACATCAACCTGTTTGTCGTCGGTGGGGAAGCGTCACACTCTGCTGTGTATGAAATCACGGTCGTGCTCCAGAATGTGTGGATGAGTCTGGTTCTGTCCCGCAGAGCTCCCGCCTCAGATCCTGTCTTCTGATGGGATTGTGTACAAAGTGTTTGAAGGTGAACAAGTCAACATGGACTGTGAGTCGTTTGGTGCTCCCCGACCTCAGATTACATGGTGAGAAACACAGAGAATTTAATCTAGAACAATAAAACTCAAATCCAGGTGAGAATTTAAAGTTCTGTTCACCAAAGTGATTCCACACACTGATAATATACTAAGAAACAAATAAAATGAAACCACTTTGATGCCTTTTGCAGCATAAACCCATATGGAAAGAAAAATACCCCAATAAATTTTGTCAGATTAGTTTCTGGGGTTCATGTTTGTGGGTATTAGTTGATGACCCCCAGATGTAATATAAATATATACTACTTAAGTCAAAGTTACACTTTAGCATAGAGGGAAATTCAAAGTGATAAAAAAAAAAACATTACAGTGCGAGAAAAGTTGTAATCCAGACAAGAATTCATCTACTTTCTACAGCTATAACTTTATTTAGTCAGGCTAATGCTAAATGCTACAGCTAGTTATAACTTTAGTTAGGCTAA